>CM070038.1:30100947-30167188 GCA_036250615.1 Ptychadena robeensis | reverse complement strand
GCCTATAAAGCTGAACCTTGCCCCCTGTCTTGCAGTAACCTCCTGGGCAGTTTGCCTATATTGTGCCATTTTCAAAGCAGAGTACACTGTACTCTGCTGTGATTCACCACCCTCCCTCCTCCCCTCTACACATCGCCAGCATCCTCAATGACACCAGCATGTGGGTCAGGAAAGCGACACCCCTCCATTGGCATGTAGGCATTTGGCTTCACTCTATATATATTCCTCAGGCGAGGCATAGCTTAGTTCCAGCAGAGTGTCAGGGCTGAAACTTTTTATGTGTCTATGCACTAGTAGTGCCCATTCTTTGAACACACTGTTCAACTTTTAGGACACAAAGGATTTTACATTATAAACCAAATAATTCCCGTCTTATACTCGAGTCAGGGTCCTTCTTACCTCTTTGACTTCTTACCAGCCTGGGTGTTTGCTGGTCTCCCTGTGGTGCCAGGCAGCCTCTGTGGGTGGTCTGATGACTGCTCCATGCCAGAGCAGGCAATAAATGTGCCCAGTGGTGTAGGAACCACCATAGCAATTTTTATTGTACCCATAGCTACAAGGGGTCCTGCTGCTTCTGGCTGATCTCCAGTATCTATCTGGTATTCCTGAGCTGGCTGTTGAAATGTAAACAAACTTAGGTGGCAGTTTTGTTCATTTTTCACTGAAGATAGTGGCGTTTTCAAAATGAAATTCTACCATCTGACTTTGCAAGTAGCTGTTGCGTTTCCCATCCCAGGCTTATACTAGAGTCAATGTTTCCTAGTTTTTGTAGATTGGGGTTGGCTTACACTGAAGTATAAATATATCATTTTATGGAATGGATGCACATCCATTTGCCCTAAAAGTCCCTATGTACCAAGGTGTCAAGTGTGTTGATCAGAAAAGGCACAACAAATATTGTAAGATATTTTAATTATGGGATGGCAAATTTTTCACATAGAGGAAAACTTTTTCTGATTTTTTTTTTTTTTTGATTTCTTACATTTCGGTCTCATTTTGCCAACTTGCAATTAAATCTATGTGCCAAGCATGGATAAAACGACGATTCAGTCTGACCACAAACTTACTATTTCCTTTTGGAATGTAATGCGATTTTTATTTCATGTCCTTCTCCCCCTCCTCAGGTAATGTTGGCCAAAAACTTGGATGTGGCTCGCGGTTTAGTGAATGGGGCACGTGGTGTGGTCATTGGCTTTGAGGGTTCAGGAAAAGGTAAGTTAGATGAATCTGTGATGCTGTTCATTATAGTAAGTTGTTTGTTTTTTATTTTTTATTTTTTATTTTTTTTTATACATTTGGGTAATAGCCCTATGTTATTCTCTTTTAATATTCTGATTTTGTTTTTTGGAATTGCTTTGTTTGAAAAATTGGTTATTAACCCAGTTCGTCTGACGTTTGTTTGAAAAACTCCAAACTAAGGGCATGTTTCGTTTTCTGATCCGTTGGAACCCCTACATTAAGCGCAGTGCTTGGCGGGGCCCTGACAGATCACATACACTGTACCTGCCCTGCAGATGCTCTGTTTAGACATCTGTCTGCAGGGGTTAATGTACTGCACTACGTTAATCCCTGGATCAGCTCAGCACTGTGACAACAGAGCATCTGCCGAGCAGGCACAAAACACTGTAGAGACATAGCCTAACTGGGAGGGTGAAAACCGTCCCGATCCCCAGAAAGCTGCGGCAATTCTCTATCCACTCTGGTGGATGACTCCAAAGGGGTGGGGGCGCACCCTAGACCTTCATTAAAATAGAGGGGCATCTGTTTTCCAGCCCACAATGACACCGGCGATGTGTACAGGGGCAGGAAATTCAAGCAGAGTATAGCGTGGGTAGAGACTGACTGCTAGGGGAGTTAAAAGAAAAAACAAACGTGAATTTATTATAACCTTCTTGTGGACATTTTGTTAACTGATCATTTATTTGTGATTCAAATGTTTTTTAGCTTTGCCCAAGGTGCGCTTCCTTTGCGGTGTGACAGAATTGGTAAAAACAGAGCGCTGGGTTGTCAAAGCCCATGGTGGAGTGTATCTGAGCCGGCAGCAGTTACCGCTGAAACTGGCGTGGGCGATCTCTATACACAAGAGTCAGGTAAGTCCCTTTTCCTGTGGAAGGGAGATGAGGGAACAGGAGAGCACCCCGATATTTACACGTTGTCTTTCTGCAGGGAATGACCCTGGACTGTGTGGAGATCTCCCTATCACGTGTATTTGAGAGTGGTCAGGCCTATGTGGCCCTTTCCAGAGCTCGCAGCCTCGAAGGCCTCCGAGTAATGGATTTTGATGCCAAGGCAGTGACTGCCAATCCGTATGTACTGCAGTTCTATTCCAGGATGAAGAAGGAAAGAGCGCTTCAACAGGTGAGATGAAAACTGATTCTTTTAATGTCTCCGCTTCTATCCAAGCACATTATTATACATGGAACCGCAGAGGTCTACTTTATTACTGCAATATTTTTACATGAATTGCCAAATCTTGGGATAAAGTCTGACGCAAATTTTTTTTTTCTTCCCAACCTGCAGAGCTGTATGGACGAATATATACTGAACAAGGAAAATTGATGTCTAGATTGTGATTGTGGCTTTATATGTATTTATTAGTGTACAGAACCAATTAAATTTTTTAAATAAATCTTTTTTTATAACAGCTGTGATTAGTCCCTCTGCTCCCTTGGTCTGTGTCACATTTTTATTACCGCATTTCAGAATGTTATTGTTAATACACAACTCTGTGTTATCATATGTTGTGAAAATATGTGACTCCTCCCATATGTGAATATCTGTGTAATAGCTGACAGACTGATCTCTCCTCTCATATGTAAATAGCTGCTCATGGGTTAGTTGTTAGTGCCAGATTGTAACATGTGTCTCCATGAGAATTCAGAGAATGGGTACTGCTAGTGTATAGACATAAGCAAAGTATTAACCCTTCACATTTTACTGGAACGATAATCTCCTTTTCTGGTACTGGCCTTATGGCTTGGCTGGAGAAAATAGAGCAGGACGTTTGGCTTGATTGGAGGAATCTAGAGTGAATACTGCATGGTCCAGCCCTCCCTTAAGTGTTGTTGGAGCATGCTGTATATTTACTTTATTTGTGAATGGTTGTGGTTTGCCTTTTTCCCCTTTTCTCAATCTATGGGGTATGTCTTATGGTTCCAATGCATCTTGTAGAATGAAAATCTAGTAGTTTTGCAAGGTAATTTCCAGCAAGCTCTCAAGCTATTTTGGTGATAGTATGTTCAGGGTCTTTGCAATTGACTCGCAAAGTCGGCTAGTTGAAAAAAATCAACCATCTCTATTCTGAATTGATGGATGGTATGATGACGGAAGAGATGTATGTATCTGACAGCAAGAGGGTGTGTGAATTGTACTGTGTGTTTATGATCAGAGATTGTCAGCATCCTGACACAGGTGCTTGAGGCAGCAGTGCCTTGCTTGATCTCCCTCATTGTTCATCAGCAACAAACCATCCCCCTATTCAACTCTAACGGGGGTGGTGTAGGGGATAAACAGTGAGGAAGATTCTGCAAGGTCATTAAATCGTCAGTAATGGGTGGCACAGATTATTTATTTATTTTCCCCCACAACTTTAAAAAACCATGTCAGGTGAGCGAAGTTGATAAAACAAAGGATGCCTCACAAGAAGAAATCTATCAATGCAGAAGGGGGATGAACACTGGCATTAATAGCGGTAAGGTAAACACTAGAGGGCCCCCAAGGCCTGCTACCGAATCCTGTAGTGGCCTGTGAAATGGTCACTTAACTATAATATATGTGCTGTATTAGTCACTGTATTTGCTGTATATTGTGTGTGTCTCCCTGTAAAGGGTTGCACCTGTTTACGACAAGCTGGCACCATGACTCATGTCTGGGTGTGTACTTTGTTACATTTTGGAGGGAAGGAATAAACAGTCCTGCCCAGTACCAGGCCTTATGCCTGCCTCATTGCTAGGACATAAATAGAAGTCCTTTAGAAGCTTCTGGGCTTCCCGGCTTGTACTTGGCTTCTCCCTGTGACTCCAGAAGAGAAAGACAGGTCTCCAGCGTTACACCCTGGAGAAGGTCCCTAACACCCAGCCATTGGTCCAGCGGCTTGTGAACAATGCAGTTGAAACATACATCCTCATGCCTGAACCCCATCCCTGCCTCTGGGTGATGGTGAAAGCGTGTAAATATTCCTAACTAAAACTAAATAGCCCCCATCTGCTGGTGTGGACCTTGGAGTTATTGGGCTGCAAGCGGAACCTGGTGATTGAGCAGAGGACATCCACAACCTGGCTGCGTGAGTGGTTACACACCACACTTGCGCACCACTATCCCTCCCTCCCCCAGCCTCACCTTAAGCAGAGCATTCCTGGCAGGATCAAAAGCTGCATGCCCAAACAGTTGGTATGTAAAGCTGGGCATACACAGATTTCTAAATAGATTAGAGTACAATCAAGCGCCATGTGTGCTCATGGAGCTTGATTGTACTCTCATCTATTAGGAAATCTATCCATGTATGTCTTTCTCTCAAACATGTTGTTTCTCATTGTCCATTATTTCAGAGGGGAACCATGAGTCCCCATCTAAAGTAACTGAGGCAGAAAGTGGCTGCACAGCCTACAGACTGATCAACTCAGCTCCTGGCAGTGGGAAGGGTGTCGGGCCTATCTGTGGATAACAACATTCATCTAATCCAATGGCATAACACCCCCCCCCATCAACTTGCAAGGGGCCCGAGGCAAAATGCTAGAAATGGACCTGGAGAAGATCCACACGTAAATTCATCAGGTTCAAACATAAGTGACAAAAATGTACCAAGCACCAAATTAATAAACTTAACATGCATGATCTTGTCCCTGACCTCCAACTCCACCCCCCCCCCTTTTTTTTCTGTTTCTTCTCTCTTACACGACAATTGCTCAAATCACTATTTTAGTTTTTGCTGCCGCAAGTGCATTCTTGATAGCCTCTGATCTGAAAGAGTAGTCTCTACCGGTATTACACTGTAAGAGATTATGCGTGCACGTAAAAGCAGTACGCTTGTACACAAAACTTAACTGGTCTAAAAACTAGCTCCGAGTACCTTTTTATCATCCTTCCTAAGCGCATCCACCTACTGCACAGATACTGGGAGAGATGCACAGAGCTTCCTTCCACCTCTCTGATGTGTGGGACAAGCGCTCTCTAGTGACACCCGGTGGCTGAAGCTGGTATTGCAGATTGAGTTGAGATTACAGCTCCACACAACTTCACTTTATCATTTGAACACAGCTGTAAAAGGGTTTTTTATTGGCAACATTCTTTGGCAATTTTTATTGCTTAACATATACAATTTATGTCACTTGAATAACCGCAGGGAAACATTAAAAACTATGAAAGGTTGCGGTCAGGGGTGTCACATTTGTTGTGTAAGTTACTAATTTAAAAAGATTGGATATCTAAGGGTGTTGGAGAGAAAAGTTACACCACTGAGATCTACAGATACAATCGATGTAAGATTAGATGAAGAACCTCGAGTTTGGTATTTTATCGATTGTACCGTGTGCGCTATAGTGTCATACAATCGTAGTACAATATCGATGTAGAGAACATCGATTATTGACTAAAATCGTCAATGCCATTGATGCCCTACAAACAGTAAACTATCACTTCCTCAAATACAATTGTACGATGAAAATGAAAAAGTAGTACAATCATGGTACAATTCGATGATAATTTTCCAACTAGTCCGATCACTTTTCAATCAATTGTAAAGCTCTTCATCGAACAATTATCGTCGATTGTACCATGTGTCCGTGCTTTGATTTTGGTACAATCGATGTAAATTTTCATTGATTTACATTGATTGTACGCTTAAATCGAGCCGTGTGTTCCTAGCTTAAAAGTTACATGTGACCCAAAGCCAGCTGGTGACCTGTGGATGGAGACAGCTAATCGGAGAATCAATCAAGAACAGGGAGGTCCATCTGCAGCAGAATCTACCATGCAGAAGGCTGACGCAGAGGACAGTGAGGAAGACCGCCCTACATATGGAGTGAGTACCAAACATTATCTCCTGGTACTCATCTGAGGAGCTCACTAAAAAGTAATGTGCACCCCTGTGTATTACTAAAACTAGAAGATGAGCAATGTTTCTTTGTACCAGTGCTGATTTCAGTCTTCAGGCTATATCCCTAAACTAAAGATGGGTACTATCCTCACTGTGACTGTCATGGCTGACTGGTCCATGTCTCCTCGACTGCAGTACAGTCCTTGTTATCATTGACTTGTTAGTTTAAAAAAGAAAATGGCAGTAGGTTTCAGCTGTGATGGTCTGCTAAAAGGCTCCAGCATATGAGTCTCTTATCAGTATCCACTTTCTAAGTTCTGGACTTTGTAACTGCTTAAATAAGACATATTTGCTTGACCTGTCATTTAAGGGTAGGTCTTCACTGTGTTATGGGCTCCGTTGGTTGCCCCTGCGCTTAACGCATTTCTTGGCGGGAGACCCGATACACATTACCTGTCTCGGGCACTGGCTGTTCTCACTTTCTTCTGCAGTTCCGTCAACCCCTGCATTGGTGGAGCGGCTCAATGCCATGTGAACAGAGGATCTGCCAGGCAGGTAATGCGTATGTGCTCCACTGCACTTTAACGTAGGGGGTCCTGATGGATCACACAACACAGTGGAGACATAGCCAACAATTGTGGTGAGAACTTAATATCTACCTGTACATTCCACAACCTCAATCCCTCACAAGAGATGGCCTAATGGCTTGTTTACAAAACAGCAAATGGACTCGTTTTTAATCGCCTCACCGCGGCCTATCGCTCACCCTTGCGTTTGCACATGATTTTTAATGCGATCGGATGCGTTTTTCTGATCACCTCCAATCACGAGTGATCACACCCATAGAAAATGAATTGACATGGTCAAAAATCACATCCCCAGTAAGTTTCGATGGGAGCGATTGGATGCAGCAAAGTGATTAAAAACGTGTTCAACACTCCAGTGGAAACAACACTAAGGCCGGGTCTACACTATACCACCCCATCAACCGTGGGGGCACGTCAGCTTGTGCGTGTCCATAGCGGCGACCTGCTGTTTGGGACGCGATATTAGCCATGTCGGCAATACCGAGTCCTATACATTTCTATTACCAAATGGTTTGCATGCATCACACACCGCGCCCATTGTTGTCCACGAGACACCCCCGCATCCCCAAAGCCCGGGCGGGCGTCATCAATCCGCTGCCCCCAACCTCAGGCATGAGGCACTAGTATGGACTAAGAAGTCATTCCACAAAAGGGATTACAGGGGGCGGATGCACTGCACGGTTTTCTCCACGCAGATTTCTGTAGTGTAGACGCAGCCTGAGAGATATTGAATATATTCTTATACGGTAGCTAGTTTTTCTTGGTGCCATCAGGTTTGCAGCCAAGTCTCCACTACCATCAACATTATTAGTGTTTTGAAGCTTATCAATGGTACACTGGAGTTTCTACTGCCCCATGTCCAGTGATTCTAACAAGTTTATTGGGAATGTATTACGCGTGTTCTTACAAGTTCATGATACATTTCTTTACTTTTTAATGAGGCTTTTTGCGCAGTGTTAAAAAAAACTGTGTCAAAGAAGCGCATGCATTTTTGTAGTGTTGGAGCTTGCAGCTTGACCTAGTGGAGACAGCCCAACCGGAGAAAATAGAGGCTATAACAATACAGAGAACCACATGAGGATTCGATGCAATCGCAGAACTTCTTGTACAAAAAGCTTAAGAATGAATATAAAGTGACACACAAAGCAGATAAGCTCTTCTATAGACGTCACTGCATGAAAAAAATGTTGAGCTGTACTCAGAATTTTATGTAACAAAATGAGAAATACACTTTCCAGGTCCAATGACAAATCTTGGAGGAGGCTTTTTTTGCACAGGTAATTAAATTTATTCATTTGGATATACTGTACTAGTTTCTTTAAAACATGGGCTTCAAACAACTATTGAAGCCAGGAATTACCATATTTTTCAGACCATAAGACGCACCCAAAATTAGGGGGGGGGGGGGCGGGCGTGCCGCGTCTTATGGTCCGAATGTGCGACCACCCACGGCCATCTGGCCGCCTGTGATCGCAACTTGGCTCCCCGACAGATAGATCAGCTGTGTGCAGAGGGAGAGATCAGCTGTGTGATCACACCGCTGATGGGCTATGTCAGCTGCGTAATCTCCATCTACCGGGAGAGCTGTGGGGAGCTGAAATGTATTGGCTACAATTGCAAATATAGCCAATGCAGAGTGTGTGGAGCAAGCTGCACTGGCAAGCAGCTTCCTCACACACACACAGCAGAGAAGGGACAGGGAAACCAGAGTGCAGATTCTTCTGTGCTCCCCCTCCCTTCCCTCTCTGAGCTCTGTGAGGAAGAAGAGACGCTGAAGTCTGCTCTCTAGTGACACCATTTTAGTGGCTGAATAGGGGTACTGCATGAGATTTTTTCACATTCATTTGAAAAAATAAAATATATTTTCTTCTGATTTCCTGCTCTAAAAACTTTGCGTCTTATGGTCTGAAAATACGGTATGTAGATGTATTGTAAATGAGTTCTTGAGATATGTGCCAGAAGGCAGAACATTTCCTAGAAGCCTTACCAGCCCTAAATATCACACATGATTGGGCCTATCCAAAACCATGTAATATGGGGATCTTTCTAACCCTTCCAATCACTATGTAATCTATCAGGGAGGACCCAGCACTACATAGTCATTGGTAGATCTAAAGCAAATTGTATGGAGTGATCTAAAGGTATTATGGGGAGCTTTAAGCAGGGTACAGACGCTGCTGCAGGGAACATCAGATATCGGCAGAGCTGGGGAGACAGCTCTGCTCTCCCCAGCTCAGCTGATGCTTTGCCTGGAGACCCACGGTGTCTAGGCAAAGTAACGGCAATTGGCTGTATTTAACGGTCCTGCTCGAAAGCAGCAATGGCCGCATAGGATATTGGCCAGATAGATGGCCGTGAGCGAACGACGCTTGAAGCTGCCATCAATCTGGCCCATATCTGCAGGTCTGTACCCTGCTTTATTCTGTTCTTTCAGCTGGTCTAGATGTAGGGACTTGTCATGCTGGGAATGGTAGTGTCACTGATATGTTCACTTTGAACAAACTCTGAAAGCATAAATGTGTAGTTTAAAAACATAAAAGAAGCAGCACAGCAGACTTGTGACAGGACAATAACAGGAGATCATTGCAAGAGCTAGTGAGAAGACGATTCAGCATAGCAAGGAAATGTTTGCAAGTGGAAGAACACATGAAAGCCCCTTGTCTCGAAGGGTTGGTTTTATGATATGGTGAATTTATTGGGAGGAAAAAACTAAAAATAAAATATCAGTGCAACAAATCAAGAAAATATACAACACAATGAATAAAAATTAAATTGGCACAGAAACATAAAACTCACTCTTCGGTCTCCCAATATCTGTGCGAATGTCTGCCCAACAAGCAGCTATTTTGTAACCAAGACTATTGCTAAACAAAGCAGCCAATCAACTCACTAGAAACCAGTGAGACCAACATGGCACAAGACAGTGGTTCCCAAACTTTCCTTGCAGGGCCCCCCTTTTTTTTGATTAAGGAAAATTTTCGAGCACCCCGTCCCAACTGAAACAGGTTCAGAATGAGTGCCCATACCCCCCCAGAATGACTTCCCACCCCCCAGTTTGGGAACCACTGGTACAAGAGAAGTTGGCACCATGCCTTGTCCTGTAGTAATGTTACAAATGCTGAGATTGGGTCAGTGTACAGAATGGCCACCTTTAGATGAACAATGAGTACACAGAATTCGTGATAAGGGGATCCCTTTATTCCAGTTTTCTCCAAGCGAGACTCTTATCTCAGTATATATTACCATAAATCAAATACATTTTCCTGCGGAAATTAAACATTCAGGTAGTGCAGATAGCGACAATGTCCACGACCAAACTGTGGGGGACGTGGATAGACCAAACATTATTCAATATGTCTCCGTGTTTTTGCAAAAAAGCTCAATAAAGCTTAAAAAAATAAGTTACATAAAGATTTATGGAAACATTTGGTAAATACAATGGAGATTTTCTTTTTGTTTTTTTAAGCAGACCTCTGGCAAATGGGTAGGTTTAGTTTTTAAATTTTAACAGTTGTTCTATTTCCATTAAAAATAAAAGCAATTCATAAGGCACCTGAACTCTGTTGGCCAGAAAAGCCACTGTGCACCCCTCCAAGAACAGTTTCACTGTTAAAGGCTTGACCATTATGGTCTCTGAACGAACCCCTGCCTAACTCTCATGAGGATGTATCACGTTATCACATGCCAATAGGTCTAGGGAGGCAGAACTAAATAGAGTGAAACTATAAGGCACACCGGACCATAAGACACACTCTATAAGCTTTGGAGAGAAAATTAGAATTGGAGACTCCATCCTCCTATAACGTTAATATCTGGGATGTTCTTACATATTCATCAGGATTGGATCATGCAGTATTCACTCTAGATTCTTCCACTCAAGCCACAAGGCCAGTACTAGGAGACCAGACCTTGTGTAATAGCTGGGGGAATTGCCTCCCTCCTGGCACTGGCCTTTTGGTATGGCTGGAGGGAGTAGAACAGTTATTTACATATAGGAGTCATCATATTATACAGACTCACAAAAGTAATAGCTGAGTGAATTGAGGCTATTTTGATAGCATTAGTTTTGTATTAAGTAATAAAATCTTGTGACCGATTCATCTCTCCTCCCATATGTAAATAGCTGCTCATGGGTAAGATGTTAGTACCAGATTGTAAAATGTGTCTCTCTATAAGTTGATCAGTGGATTTAAAGAATGGCTACTGCTAGTGTATATACACAATATTTTTGCCCGGCACCCTATGCTGGAACTCCCTCTTGCCAGTGGCCTTTGCTTGGCTGGAGGTAATGGAACAAATTCCTGCCTCCTGGGATGCAGAGCTATTGCTCCCATGATGTTTGGAAAATGGGAAAAGTATAGTCTGAAAAATATGGTAGATGCCATTACCATAATGAAACTAGTCTTAAAGGGATGCACATAGGGTTTTTTGGTTAATTCTACAATAGACACTGAGGTACCAGCCATTAGACAGGACTTTAAATGGGCTAATCGATTCAGGTTAAAGATACTTGTAAAAATGATGAGAATTTATTCTCCTTGTTTTGCTGCCGTGATCATTAAATCACTTAAACATACAAAGCATGACCCAGGGCAATATGTGCAGATTTCCACACATAACTTTCCTACAAATCTATCCAACACAGACACTAGAGATGCTGAATTTGAATCTAAATATTCAAATTACATGCAGATTAAGGACTAGCTTAGCTTTAGTCCGCATGTAAGTTGCTCATTAAGATCATAATTCAGGATCTGGTCTAATGCACATTTAGCTTACATGAGATATTCTGCATGAATCGTTCAATAAACTGATCGGCTGCAAATTCAACTTGTAACCTGACTATGTGGGGAGACAAATCTTAGTTTGTGGGCAGCTTGAGGTTGACTGCTGTGTGACTATTTCAATCCAGCTCATCTTTGTTCACCAGTTATCCTTGCACATATTGAACTGCTTGTTGAATGCAAAATAATTTGTATCAGGTAAAGCCCTGCCCAATTCTGGACAACATTGTGCATAAAGATTATGTAGATTTATATTAGAATGCCCAAATATGTTTTGGTTACAAAGGTCTCAAAATAAAGCATAACAATTTACAAAAGGTTATACAAAAGGTATGACAGGTTATCCAACCTAAATTACGTTAAAGGGTAACTCCATTTGAGGTGCTTGATATAGTCATGGAGGCATCTTCAGCTTGAAAAAACACTGTTCTCCTTTTATTTGAAGGTTTTGGTAGGAGAGTCTAAAGCTGGCCATACACCTTTAGATCTTTCTGTCAGATATCCTTTAGATCTACCAACAACTATATAGTATAGTCATGCTCTGTGAATGAACACAGGTAGACTTGATGGTTTAGAAAGTCCCTCATATTACATGGTTTTGGTAAAACAAAAGGAGATCTAAAGGAAATCTGACAGAGAAATGTGTATGGGGGCCCTAAACAAGTACCATATGCAGTAACTATGAAAATCACAATGTATGGGTTACAGCGAACCATAATAGAAGGTCAGAACCAACATATCGGTAGCACTTTGCAGGGGTGGTTATTGCACTTTTAATAAGTTTGGACTTTCAGGCCTTTACAACATTTTGAATTACTTGTAGAAGCGCCTAAGTGGTACTCAGTACCCTCACCTGTATTATAAGCTTTCCAAAAGGGAAAATGAAGGACTTGAAATGAAGGGAAAATGGAGTTATCTTTTAACTTAAACCTATATTCTACCATATGTACCAAATCAAACCCATCAATTGCCTACTAACCAACAAAGAGTCTTGGCCAAGCTGTGACTACTTGGTGAATTGATGGGCTGGACCTGATATGCCCCTAGAGTGTAATCAGGACATACTAGCACAAATAATTTATAAAACAATACATGAAAACAGTGGCTGTTTAATTTTGCATGATCTGATGGCACAAACATATCAAATGACTATACAAACTGTTGGGAGACATATTAAATACAAAGTGTCTTAATTTTTTTTTTTGTCTTCTTTAAAAGTTCGATTTCAAACTAGATTTGTACAAGGTTAAGTTTTACATTTCAATTTTCTTTACAGCATTTTAAGATTCCTAGATAATTTCTTAAGATTAAAAAGTTGCCGTGTGCACCTTAACGCAGTCAAGAATTCTTTTTTTTCCTCGTTGATATTTCATATAAAACCAAATGAAATTCCCGCAGCATTACAGAAAAAGCCACAATTGTACATTCACTCCTTTAATTCTGATCAATTAAAAAAAATTCAACCACTTGTTGGGTTCTTGGTTTGCAATAAAATTGACAAAAATATTCTGTATTGTTTTTTTTGCAGCAGTAAGGTTATACTCCATCTTGGTGCGTCCGTTTCAGGAAAAAGAGCCTTGGCTGCAGCGTTTGGATTAGCTCTGTGAGTCCCACATGGTTGGGCCTCATTAGTCTGACATGACGTTCGTAGACTGAGGATGTGGTGAAAATGAGACTCTTGTGGTTCTTGAAGGATATTTCACAGCGCAACAAAGACTATTGTCTCCTGTACCTGGGAAACGTGGTCAAGGATCAACGTCCTCAAGGTCACTTTTTGGGTCTCCAATTATCATTGGAGAATCTGGGCCCTGAAAACACATGAAACATATTAAAGGAATTAACATTTTCAAGCTGAAAAAATTGAACAATTCACAATGAACAAGTACAGATCATCACATATACAGTGAGGAACATAAGTATTTGAACACCGTGCGATTTTGCAAGTTCTGCCACTTAGAAATCATGGAGAATTTAAAAAAAAATATCACATTATGTGCAACAGTACAATACAAATACATTCTTTAAATATCAAATATTTGAACTCCTGAAATTTAGAAAGAATGGGTCATGGCTGGGTCTTCCAACATGACAATGACACAAAGCACCCAGCCAGGATAACCAAGGAGTGGCTCCGTAAGAAGCATATCAAGGTTGTGGAGTGGCCTAGCCAGTCTCCAGATCTAAATCCCATAGAAAATCTTATGAGGGAGTGGTTGCTCAGCGACAGCCCAGAAACCTGACATATCTAGAGGAGATCTGTGTGGAGGACTGAGCCAAAATCACTGTTGCAGCGTGTGCAAACCTGGTCAAGAACAGGAAACGTTTGACCTCTGTTATTGCAAGCAAAGGCTTCTGGACCAAATATTAACACTATAAATACTAATGTGCAGCAGTGCTATACAAATAAATTCTTATTTATCTAACTTCAAGTAGACTGCAACTATTAATTTTTTTTTATATAAAATAACCATGTACAACCAATAACCAAGTAACTATTACATAACTAACTTATCAAAGAACTGCACAAATCCAATTGAGGGAGGATAGTGCTAAAGCTGGTTCTACCCCACATGGCCTCTTACCTGTTGCATACTTCTGTCTCCATTCTCATTGGCCGGACTGCTTTCAGAGCCATTGCTACTTCCAGATTGGTCCTTTTCATTCAGCAATGCAGTGGCATAGGCCAGCGTGTCCTACAGAAAAATGACATTACTTCATATGATCTTACAAAAGTTCTGTTGTACTACACAAAAATCAGTGCACGTAAAATGCCAAGAAACTGCAGACATTGAAATGTTCAATCATATGCATGAAATACCATCTCCCCTTGTAGGGTTGTGGAGAGAAAAGTCGAATAGCAAAACTAAGTTTATGAATATGGATCATCCCTCTCTTAACTGTCCATCACTAAGGTGGACAACCAAATCAGCAGGTAGGGAGACTGTTAAGGCCGCATGTTGGCCATCACTGCTCTAGATGTGGACTACACTGCTATAGAAACTTTTTCTTCACTAAACTTACATACCTGTGCAGAAATGGTTCTCTGGAAGGTCTTGGCTGTGGATGTTTCATTAGACACATTACTCTGTGGAGCCCAGCAATGCTCGGACATCTGTCAGGGAAGAACAGAGGAGAAACAACATTATTATTATTAGCATCAGCCACATATTCGCCATTTCATAACACATAAAATGATGAAACTATTTTATAATATAAATTGTTACATTTTTGCCAATGACACCTAAATATACATACATATTAGCAGTTATAGTATCCACATGTACTACAATAATTTGGAGAGCTGACCGAATTACCAGGCTAGGAAGGCATGGGGAGGGAGAATTTGGGCGACGAGAGGGAGCATAAGGCTATAGTTAGATTTTTTGCTTAGTTCCAAGTGCGGGGTTTAAATAAATAAAAAAATACCAGTGGTTCTCAAACTGTGGCTCAGGACCCCCTTAGGGGTCGGATGACAATTTCACAGGGGTCACGGAGTTCTCTGAAAGTGTTAGAGCTGCTTTTAACAAGCAGCGCTGATGCCCACAAGCAGAGTGGGAAGGAGGGAGAGTAATGCCCCCTCACTTCTAATTTGTAAGGAATGGGGCT
This sequence comes from Ptychadena robeensis, assembly GCA_036250615.1. Lineage (NCBI taxonomy): Eukaryota > Metazoa > Chordata > Amphibia > Anura > Ptychadenidae > Ptychadena > Ptychadena robeensis. The sequence continues at coordinate 30,152,177 of CM070038.1, read as the reverse complement.
TTATGCTTGAATTGATGTTTGAGTGTGACTTACGGTATTTGGAACACAGAAGTGACAAACTGAACTCGCACTTCCACGTCCTAAATACAGTAAGTGACACATTGCGACATCACTTCCGGGGTCGCTCATCTACAAAGGTTGAAAACCACTGCTTTATACAAATCAAATAAATACATTGCTAAACATTTGAAATGGATGGGAGGGAGGTTGCATGTAGGAGGAGGTATTTAGCCCCAGGACCATCATCCGAAATGTTCCTAAATTTTTGCAAATCATTCAAAATGCTCCCTCTGTCTAGTCTTTGGAATGGGAGTTTAATGTAGTAGGTATGAGTTAAATGTACTATATATATTTACTTTAAATAAAATAAGTATTTTCTTATATACAGAATTTCATTTGCTAACATTAACCATAAAGAGGCAGTGGGAACCCATTCCTAGAAACAGATTTCTATTCCACAGATAAAGAAGGCCATACCTTCTTTTGCAGCCACTGAACAGCCCAACTCCAATGGTGGGAGTTTTCTTTAAAATACTCCTTTGCAGCAGTACACCTATAACCAAGAAAAAAAGTAGTAACTTTCTGCAAATACCACGACAAGGACAGTTCCCCTCCTAAGCCAACAATCCATAAAAGGCCAATACTTACTTCTGAGCTAAAGTGACAAGGAACTTCACACACTGGTAGCAGCGGCTGCTGTCTATGTGATTGCTGTGATGCATCAGAGCTGAAGAAGATGAATAAATAAAATTGTTTGCTGAAGATAACAAGCTGAAAAATATTATGCAATTATGTAATAAAGGGGATGATTAGCAAACATTCAGATTCCTTGGGGAAAAGGATAAGTGTGCAGGGTCCCTTACCCATAAGCTCTCCAAATGAAACCTAGATGAGCAAACCTGCTGTTCTCTGAACTCCATGAGACTCCGTATCCCCTGCATCACATGCGTCATGGATCAGGTCAAAAAATAAGGTCAAAGCATAGGAGATAATCAGGCAGTCAGTGTAGTGTGTTTGTAAATTAGGTCTGAGTGGCGAACACTCTAACACATATTTGGAAACCACAAAGTCCATCACCACAGATGACAACTTTGTGTGTATGTGTAAAAGGGGCTTGTGTGAAATGGTGATTTTCAAATGTATGTGGTTTATAGAGTTACAACAATAAAATTTTAATGGCACGATAATAGGTAATCGAGGGGACATGACATGATGGTAGATGAGAAAAGAAATAGAGAGAAATGGGGGTGAGTAGAAGAGAGTGAGGAAGGGCACACACATGGTCACTCACTTCCCACCTTTAGAGCCTCCTCTCTAGGAGGTGTCAATGCAATGCATTTTACTCCCAAAAACAGGGGTGACACCAAACCATTCAACCACAGTAATATTTTTGCTATATAAGAGCCGAAGATCTTCAAGTGCAAGTCAGCACGATGATCCTTCAATTGGATTTGTGCATTTTATATTCTCCTGTGGCAAACTTTTTAAAAATGTCACGTGCATAACGCCCAGGAGGTAAAAATACCACATATATTTAAACTAACTCTCCCGGTACCAGAGACTTGGTAAAACCCAGACCCATCTTAATCTTGATTTTTTTCTGAATTTACCTAATAGTCCATCTGACTCAAAGGCAAACTTAAGCCTCTGCATCTGGATAGGATCTTCAAAAACCTGCAGAAAAAAAATTTATAACAATTATAACCCGACATTTTCTATTATTAACCTTCTGGTGACTACATAAAGTTTATTGTACTTTACCAATAACAGGTCAAAACATGACCTCTGACCAGGAAGTACCAAATGTAACACATATGAACTTGTTATGTTCCTTTCACAAATATGGATTGTGTGAGTATGTAGATCAGTAGAAAATCATTTTAGACAATCTTTTCTCTTAGATTTCATACCAGAATCTCATGCAGGAGGGTAAACATGTTCTTCAGTTCATGAGGTGGAGCAGTCTCAAGTTGGTTCTGTGAAGTAAATATTAAACACACAAGGCAGAATGTAACTACTTGTTCTATTTCCTTATTAAAGCAATAAAATGTTTAAGCTTTTACTGAAAAACAGTCTAGTATATACCTTAATGAAGTGCAAAACAGTAAGCGAGAAGCGCTCGTTGCAGAAACAGCAGTAAACCAGCATCTCAATGAGTACAGATAGAGCCCCAGGGAGCTCCCGCATTGCAAACATCACCTGAAAAGGAAAAAAGGATAGAAAATGTATAACACACATGGTGATAGTCCATTATGATCTTTTTGCTGTGATCATAAGAGAATTCTTTAACCTCCTGAGCATTGCGCACGTGGCGATCACAGCAGAGCATATAAAATAATGCTGCAATTTGTAGCTCATTTGGAGGTCCCAAGCACCATTCTGGTGTCACCAGCGACGCCAGAATCGTGCTGGGAAAAAGCAAAGCCCCTCCATTAACATGAAGGTCTATGGCGCCGTCTAACCCCCCCTGCCCTTTTCTCGTCACCGGTGACGTGATTCGGGCAGACCCAGAAGGACCGGCGTCCATGCAGATCCTTCTGGGAGACCCATAGAATTGCAGGGGGAATGCAAATACACAAACAAGCATACAAGCAGATCAGCCCACCTCCAGCAAATAAGGCTTTCCTTCAGGCATAAACATCAACGCTTCAACTTCAGGGTGGAGGGCCAGTGGTGGACCTTGTGTATTTATTGAAGAATGAGGCTTGAGCAGACCGGGAGCTGGAACAATAACAAGTGAGAACTCAATTAGAGACTGTTATAATATAAAACAAACTAAATGAGTATTCTCATTTTATTCCTTTTTTATCCTGGTAAACTTCATCAATTTAACATTATAATATCTATCCCATCACCAACTGCTTTTCAATACATTATAACTATGTGGCCAATGACAGTTAGCTAGGGTGAGCCAATGAGCCCCATTGACTGCAGAGATAAAGAGGTAATGAGAGAAAGAAAAACCTTTGAAAATAATAATACATTGTGTATAAGGAGAACTGCAGCAAGGTTTAGTCACACCTAACAACTTCATTCTACTGTAGGTTGTCACCCATCCAATGCTAGATTCATAACAATGTGACGCTATAAGGCAATGTGAGTTGCTCTAGTTTTTATTTATTGTTGATACTCCCTGCTTTCAGTCTTTAGCTTTCCTTGTACTGTATTTAGGAGAACATACAGAAGATGTTGTAGAGTTCATGTCAGTTGAGATTGGATTGTTTATGATTAATCTAAGCACTTAAGAGTTGAACAAATTCTACCTTTCTTTCCCACACATAGGGGCTGTCCTGCATGCACGGAGCACTTTATTTGCCCTTGATTACCTGACCTGGACATAAACTCTCCTGAAGAAGCCCTGATAATTGGGCAAAACGCATCGAGAACCAAAGACTCTTGTATAATAAGACAATAACAAATGTCAGCAGTATTGAACAATTTTTTGGACTGTAATGACTCTTTAATAATGAAAAAAATAAATGTATGTTATTTCTAATTACTTGGAGACATCAATCATCTTTTAGCTTGCCTTAAAGTGTCGGCCAGTCTAAGACCAATCTTGTTTTTGTTAAATATAATTTGGCATGATGAAGAGGGACTAATTAGCCCCCAACATATGTTTACTGCGCCAAAAGACTACTTTGGGCTCACATGCTTTTCAGAGAGGTGGGGACTACTACAGCAGAACGGCAACACTTCTCTGTTTAGTGAGAGATGAATGCTATAAATGATGCTTCAAAAAGATGTGCTGCCTCCACTGCCAGTCTCCTTTATTTAAATATTACGGTGAACAAATTGAAAGTTCTATTAGGCAGCTGAAGACTCATCAATACAAATATAACTATATCTTACCGACTGTCCTGTGGGCAGAGAGATCAGAATAAAGTACCAGCAATGCTATCGTATTGTGCAGGTAACCGAATTCCCGAGCTTGTGCCGAACTCCAACGCCGATTCTGAGAAACACAGGAAATGCAAAAATCTTACTAGGAGGAATATACACCTACTGCTAACTGAATATCGTATGTAACATATGTAAATCTTGCAGGCTTGGTATCTACAATAAAACCATTGGCCCAGTTAAAAAACACAAAACAAAATCCATTAACATGGGGTGAACATGTGATGCTCTGGTATAGAAGTAGAAATATAATGAAATAAAACACATACACACAAACCTGTTTTAGGAGAAAAGGACTAATATATATTCCCATCTAACCAACTAGATATATTCAACATGTAAATGTTACCTGGTTATTTTTCCGGTTGGGCCCAAGTAGAAAGTTGATGAAGTGGCGCAAGGCGGAATACTTCAGTAAGAGTTCAACAGCACGTACTCCTTGCTGTGAAGCAAAATTAAAAAAGAAGGTCACGTATCAGTTCCAACATTAGATGTCAGATGTCCATGGGATGAGAATTGTCATGCCATGATATATTGTGATCTGGGTATATCTTTACAACTCTAATATGTTTGTCATTGCCATCAGAAGAATTTTCTAAATTTGAAATGTCATTACCTCTTTGGGCTTTATAAAGTGGCACAAATATTTGTTTATTTCTATTAGATAGTCTACAATAAATATGTTTTCAGCAGGTACTCAATATGAATGTATTACATGAATATATCAGAAAGCAAAAATGTAGGGATTTATATAAAAAAGTGAAATAAAACCTCTGTACATTATATACAAAATGATCACAATGTGTGGTGTGTACCTTTTGTAGAAAGCTGTTGAAAAGGAAGAAGTACTGTGCGCAGTTCTTACAACTCTCTGGCACATCTTTCTCCAGCAAGCTGAGTAGCATCTCAATGAGAAGATGGACACCGTTCACCTGCAAAGGACAATATAACATGTAGATACGAGGATAGGCCTGACCACCTCTGCAAATGTTCAGGGAAAAAGGAGGAGGGTAGGATGTTACCTTGTCCCTGTGCAATAATGCTCCATCAAGTGTCTTTTCCAGTATGGTGGCCACAGCGCACCTTACCTCCCGCACACAGCACTCCAGCAAAAAGATTCTGAAGGGAATTATAAAGTGAAATATGTAAACCATATTATATTTAAAAGGCAACAAGGTTTCCTTCTGCTATAGGTAATGAGAGCGTATAGACATTACTAGTGCAAACTTGTGCCCACTATGCAAGAAACAAATCTCACATCTTTAAGACATACGATTTTGTTAAATAAAAGCTGTAAACACTTCAAACATTGTCTAATAAAGTCTCAGAATCAGAGCTGAACAAATCACTCACTTGACAAGTTCTCGTCCCTCCGGACTGACAAAGTACTCCACCAGCCATTGGCAAGCCTCACAGCTCTTGGAAACCAGGGCATCAATGGTAGCTATCCATTCCTCTGTGTCAACCCTAAAGCAGAGACAACATGATCATCTGCACAATAAACACATCCCTCAAACACAAAGAACCAGGCTAGGTTGCCACAGCTTTAAGGGCTCCGCGGACACCCCCTGAATTTATCGCATTCCTTGATGGGGATGTCGACGTTGCCCATCCATATTACATACCTGAGGCACTGTCTGTTTCTACGGCATCGAGCCGGTCCGGAGGTTGACGTACTGCACTACGTTAACCTTCTGTCCGCCGGACTGGCTCAGTGCCATGGAAACAGATGGTGCAGAAGGTAGGCCATACACTGTATACAATGTAATATAATATTTTTTACATACCTGAGTTTCTTTTTTGTTCGAAGATAGGTGTGGAAGAGGAACTGGATAGCTAGCTGGGCACTGACCTTTGCCATAGATGAATAATTAATGTGTTTCAATTTGGTCTGGAAAAAAAGTCAAACATAGCTTGTTGAAGTGATCTACGAATTGCTTTTACAGATTTTCTAAACTGGAATGTCAATGGAACGGTAGCATCCTAATTCAATAAACCAGAAAACATTACATCAACTGGTAGCATATTTGTTAGCAGTCCTTTTGGTGAAGGGTCTTTTTTTTCTTTAACCTCCTGGGCAGTTCACCCATAATGCACTTTTTTTAAAAAAAAGCACGTCACAGGCAATCACAAGAGATAACAATGAAAGCTGCCTCAATTTTTTGCCCTACTTTGGACCCCCTACAGATACCCAGTGTTATCATTGACGCAGGGGATATGCAGTACATAAGCACTGCCTCCATTACATGGAGGACTATGGCACCACTCTGGCATTATTAATGATGCCTTCGGGGTGGACACGGAAAGATCATTGGCTCAGCCGATACAGAGCACAGCTGTGGGCTTTTAACGGACAGGCGAGTATTTCGATGTTAGCTTGGGGTGAGTTTTGTTAGTATACAAACTTACCCTGGATAAACGTATAAAGGACTGCAAATGGTGTAGTGAACATCCATGAGCAGCAAAGGATTTCCTCCGAAACAATTCAGGGGCTAGGGGACTTTAATGGCCATAAATCTCGATCAGAGTAAATACAAATAATGTAGGTGTTAAAATTAAAACATACAGGTATGTTTATTGTGTAGTCATAATAAAAACACAGCATGGCATAGCTATATTCCGAGGTCGACATCAATAATGCTCTATCATTATTTAAACTTACTTGCTTTCACCTCACTTTCACGGAATATATTAATGACTTCGGTCTCATCTTTACCTTCCTAATCACCTTCCCTTTTTCCTCACATTTGTTGTTTGTTTTATGGGATTTATATGCACCCTGCACCCTTTTCTGACTCCCTATTATCACCACACCTCCATTCACATTCCAACCTCTCTTCCCACATCAAAGCACTTTCTTCCTCACTTCTCACGGCCTTAACAATATAACACACTTTAGGTGGGTTTCCCTTCCCCCACTGTTTATTACATACTAGTTAACAATATTCTTACCAATAAACTCATATGGTTCGACCCCTGATGCACAGGTCCTGCTCGCCGCCTGGTCACCTTTCCTTAGCCCCTCGTTCTTGGCCTGGGATGGCCCCGTTTGGGGGCATCTGGTTGCCGCGTTCCATTGATTTGGCATTATACATATATACATCTCTACAAGTGAGTGAACCCCCAGTAATATTACCTATCAATTTACTAAATTACTTTCTTTACCTATACCTTGATGCTAACCAACATCCTCCGCTGTTTATTCCTGTCCTGGCTTCTCTATCTTGACACCGACATTTGAAGATACAGAACTAACTAATTTGGATAACAAACACCCCCTGAGGAAGTACATACACGAAACGCGCGTTGGGGTGAAGTGGATCTTGTTTGACAGGGTCCCTTATCCTGGCATTGTTTAGAACTATGACCCATGTATTTATCTTTTACTGCCTGCCTGTACATTGTATGAATTACTGATTTTACATGTATTGATGTCGACCTCGGAATATAGCTATGCCATGCTGTGTTTTTATTATGACTACACAATAAACATACCTGTATGTTTTAATTTTAACACCTACATTATTTGTATTTACTCTGATCGAGATTTATGGCCATTAAAGTACCCTAGCCCCTGAATTGTTTCGGGGGAAATCCTTTGCTGCTCATGGATGTTCACACCATGTGCAGTCCTTTATACATTTATGTTTGGGATGTCGGCCAATTCACTTAGAAAAATGCAAACTTCTTTGTATTACCCTGGATAAACACCCAGGAGGTTAGAGGCCGGGAGACCACTGATGTTGTAACTTAACATATAAGTGGAAGTCACAATGACCCAGCAACCTACTTTGCTGTGTATGCTTTAGTCCAGCTATAGGCAAGTCTAGACCAATAAAAATTATTGCAAATTATTTTAAAGATGCTAAATATTTTCCCCCAAAACTTAAAACCTGTTAAACTAGCATCATGACCACATCATACAGGTTGGATAGCTAGAATCCAGGTCATACGTCAATTAATTAGCTCACACACTTGACGTTGTTATAAAAGGGCGTGTTGGCAAACCTTATATCAAGTGTCACTTACTGCATTTACAGAGGCCAAGGAGAGCACAAAGCTGAAGTAGTCACTATTGTAAATATCCCTGTTCTTCATAAATTTGAGGTTCTCATCTCGGACCATCTGCAAACAAACGAAAGTTTAGTCACTTGCAGCTAAATGCAGAGATAACATAAAACAGAAACATAGAGACACCATCATTTTCTGTAGCATGTAATGTCATCTTTGCAAAAAACAAATACCTGATATATCCTCAGAGGCATCTTTTCAACAAACAGGCCTTTCTTCTCTCCCTTTCTCACAAGCTTGGTTAGAATAGTGAGGCGGTCGTTAGGTCGGTGAGGCCGAGGGGAGGACTGTGGGGATATGTCCGGAGATGATGGCGCAGATCTACAAGATACAACGCAGTGATAAAGGTTGCTTGATGTAACCAATCAACCTCACCTTACACAGCACTGAGTTCTTACCAACAATAAACGTTCTGACAGCTTTAGTCTGAAAATCAGCACAAACGAGACCCTAAAAGAAGCAGAGTACTGCATAGTACTTACAGGGACAGATCTTCTGCTTCTTGGCGAACTACGCTGACTCTACTTTTCTTCGGTAAAACTGGAGAGTTCTGATCAGACACGCGCTGATAGAACAGCATGTAGGCGTTCCAGTAACGGCGGCGAACATCAGGGTACGGGTTGGCTAAACAGAAGAAAGACTGAAATCAACAAACATATCTGCCAATTCAAAATAATTTAAACCTAATTTAGCCAAAAATGTCAAACGAATGACAAATGACGGTGCCTTCTGCAATGAATAGTCAAATACACATGTGCAGAGTTAAACATTCTGCTCTGGTTTCTAAGCCTGGCCAGGCTCCTTACCGGGTTGATTTTTCATTCGATTCCTTAACTATCTATTGCCATGCTTGCTCGGGGCAAACGATTGTTTGGGAATTGTAGGCTTTATCTAGCAGGGACAGCAAAGATAGTCAGAACAATAACAGCTTTTTAATGCCGCCTTAAGGCTGCCACATACGCACCGAGCGGCGGGCGATTTTGCCGCTGACCAATGTGCGTGAGCGCTCGCGGCCATTGGCAAAATCGTCCGCTGATCGGGGGTGCCCACATGGGGTGACAGATCCCTGTCACCCCCTAGCTCGGTCGGCCAGAGAACGGACATGTCCGATAGTCTCTGAACGATGCTGTTAGTTTCAATGGAGACCGGCGTCTCCATTGAAGGTAACAGCCATTACACAAAGGGTGCCCGCAGATGCTGTCTGTGATGGAGAGCAGCATGATGGCGTCATCACGCTGCACTCCAGAGCTGATCTGTGCTAATCTGTCGGCCCCCACTCAGTACGTGTGTGGGCCTTTAGATGAGTCAGCAAGTGGTCTCTGAACAGCTCTAATGAAGCATGCTGCCATTCAAGCTGCAACCCAGATTTACCCAGCCTACAGTAAAATACTACATAATATAAACACCCTAGAATTCTAGCAAGGTATATTTAACAAAAATACATGCAATATTCCTTTTTAAATATATATACTTGTGTGACTGTACTTACACTGATCATAAACCTTTGGCCTGTACTCTCCACCAAAGCATTCATACTCAATAGTCTCATCATTAAGGTCAAACTCCTCCACCACAGTGTCATTGAATTTATACCATTTGCTTTTCCCACAGCTCCTGCCATGAAGAACACACATAATGATTGCATGTAACACACACAGGAGGGATAAAATATAAAACATAAGGCCTATCCACAGACAAATATAAATAAAACTAACCAATGCAGTTGTTCAGGAATATATGTTTAAAAGTATAAAACACCTTAGCGTTACACAGTACACATTGCATGCATTCGTGGACACTCAGCTGACACATTGTGCTAAAATGCATATAATTCACAGCATGATGCAGTAACGCAAAAGCAGATATCATGTATGAACGCGATGTGCACTTTATTACACCCATATTGTGAATTCAAACACAGAAGTCACGGGATAAAAGCTTAATGTGTGCAATTCACTCATGGCATGTCTGATCTTTTGAATTACCGTCTGTCTTTGATGAAGGAGTAATAATGTCCAGCATGAGCCTGACCGCTGTGAACAATGACTCCAACTAGTTCATAGTTTTCAGTTGGTGCCACTTTCTTCCGTGGAGAAGTTCCACCAGGATCAGTGGGTCTTCCACTTTCACTGGCCTCAGAGGAAGAATCCTGACGTGCCATGCCCGAGACAGTATAAGGCTCCATGTTTAACATCCAAGGAAACTACAGAAGGAAAAAATAAACACAAGGAAATAGTCAACACACAAGTTTAACATCAACACTCTAAACCACATACATACCATAGAGCCATAGCTATAATGTAAATAGGAGTAGCATTAATGATTTACATAGCACTGGGTCCCTATTGTCACTGCCTCAATCCATATGAAAACAGCTGAACTAAACCCACCATTCAATATTATTAGGAAAACAATAGAACCACTAGACTGACTACACCAGTGGTTCCCAAACTGGGGGGTGCAAATGTATCCCAGAAAACCCTCCTCCGTTCTAAACCTGTACTTTAATGGGGAGGGGGCTTGATAACGTTCCTAAATAGAAAATGGGGGGCACCAACATCATTATGAACATTTGACACAATTCTATCCATGGTTTAGGGCAGTGGTGGAACTTAGAGACCTTATATTGTCCCCCAGCACCAAGTCAGAAAGAGGAGAGAACTGCAGCCTACAGGCTCCCTGGTCTGACAGATTCACACAGTGCACCCACTCTCCTCTAGTTAATCAGAAGACTGGGAGAGGGACAAGAAGGAAGCCAACTTAGATGACCATGTAGAGAAAAGATTCAGAAAGTAAGTAGACTGTATGTAATATGTGTAAGAATATAATGCATAGTGTCTTCAAAGTGTGTGTGTATGTATGTATGTATGTATGTATGTATGTATTGTGAGGGATTAGCGGTAGAGCGGCAAGGTGTGGTACCCCCTGGATGGGTCCCCCAGCAGGCGAAGGAGGCACAGCAAACAGGTTTGTAGGTGAAAACACACGGTTGGTTTTATTGGTGTGAAGTCTATATACAATATGTACATCCGAGAAGGCAGAAAAGTCCAAAATAACAGCAGTCCATATAAACAGACACATAGAGATCTTGCCACACAGGTACACCAGTTCCCCAGTCACACACAGGACTGGTTCAGGGTGGAGCCATTTGAATGAACAGGTGAGGGGGTTTTATAGAGCCAAACCAACTCAAATTAGTTTACAGGACACAGCTGGCCTTACCCTGCACCAGGCCCAGCAATTCCAGCTCCCTCTGCTGGTCAGGTGGCAAAGTACTCAGCAAACTGCCGGTATCTGGGGCACACATATATCCCATACTGGATACATCCAGAGGATTTGACAGGCTTCCTGTCACAGTATGTATGTATGTATGTATGTATGTATGTATGTATGTGATGCATGTATGTATGTGATGCATGTATGTATGTGATGCATGTCTCAGCATGACTGCTGTGTGTATATATGATGCATGTCTCTGCATGACTGCTGTGTGTTTATATGATGCATGTCTGCATAATGGCTGTGTATGATACACGTGTGTCTTTGTACGATTCATGTTTATGCATGATGCAAATGTCTGTATTTGTGTATGTGTGTGTTCTGGATAAATACGTGGATTTTGGGTTTCACTTTGAGCACTCTGTCTCCAAAAGGTTCCCCACAAGTCCCTGCACAAAAGGAGAAATTACTGCTGCTTTAGCAGAATATGTCTTACTTTGATCTGCTCATCATATTTAATGGAACGTCCACTTTCCCAGTCAAATCCGAATCTCATTAAGTGAATAACAAGGACGCTGGGCAGGGATTTGATGCAGGTTCTCTTCACAGTTGTTCTCTGAAAGAGAGCAGAAGAAAAAATGTTTATGCATCAGTGGGTGCATGTCCATCAGAAATCATTGGTTGTATTTGCCAGTGAGTTAACAAGCAATGGAGTACTTAGTATTAATAAGAGTATGGAGTACTTAGTATTAATAAGAACCAACTTCAGCTTTGATAGATACAGAAGACAAACTGATAATCTGCTCACCTTTTCCTTGCACTTCTCGCAGTAGTATGCGTTGCTTCCCTCCAGCACCTCACCCCGAACAAACTGATCGAGGGAAATTTCCAGGCTCTGGCAGGATGTCACCCCTAAATTCAAAGCCATAAAAGCCTCTTCTCGCTCATACCTGCAACATGCCAAGAAAGTCATACAGCACATCTATACATCTAATATTAAACAGGGAATCTCCAGCCTGTAGTTTGTACGATCTTATTGTTTGTGCGCTTTACAGTACAAGAACATAATTAATAGGTAAATTGCCTTTCTTTTACAGAGCTAGTGAATTTCATCCGCACTTATATCTGGCACTCCCATTGGTTTTTATTTAAATCTAAAAGGTCCCCATACACGGGTCCGATTCCCAAGGGATTCCGGGACGATCGATTACGGGCGCGTGCACTCTAATCGATCGTCCCGGAATCGCATGAAGCCCACCTTGCCCGATCGATCAGGGGCCCAGAATCGGATCTGCCAGAAAACCAACATGTTGGTCTTTCTGATCCGATTCAGCACACATCAGGGGGAGTTGCCATGTGTGAAGTGATCGATCGGGCACGGAATCGTCCAGGAATCGGTAGCCCAAGGTGGGCTGTAGACAATACACAGCATCAATATTGTATCTATTTTTAATTCAGTCACAGAATCAGTTTTCTTGTTGACATGGCTCAAACTCCCGTGTATCCTCTTCATAAGTCAAGTTGCTGCTATGCGCTCCTTCAACGGGACCATATGTAATGCAACTGTCTAATGGTCCTTGCTCCTCTGAATATGTCAGCATAAATGGTTAGACAAGGTATGATCAACAAACTGATAATTTTTCTTTCCCTAAACATGATTTGCCAAGTTGCAGTAATGAAGAGATGACCTTTAACTAGAAAACTGTAAAAGGTGCCCATACATGTGACAGCAAGCCCCAGAAGATCCCAGTCTAATGGCTGGAAGATAACCGCCCTGCCTGCTCTATGAGGAGGCTCCACCCTGGAATCAGATCCTGGCAGTCTGATGAGCTTCCAGACACATGTAAGACTGCCTGTGTGGCTGGCAGTGTATTGTTTGTACCTGCTTGGTGGACTTTAGCTGTGAATAAACAGCACCTTTTGTTTGCACCTTTAACCCTTGTGTTGTTGTGCCTGTGTCCTGTGTGGTGGCTCACACCCTGCTACTGAGCTAATTTCTCACAATGTATATATATATGTGCTAGATCTATCTAGTGCATATCTAATGAGGCCACCCCTGTCTTCTAGCGGGATCAATCAATCTAGCTCGAAAACAGGGTTATCGAACATGACCGTAAATCAGTTGATGTGGGATGTGTGCTTTGGATGGGGATGGCAGTCCCAATCCAAAGTAATAGCCGGCACACAAAAGGGTGCCGGCCGATCCTCTGAGGGGCCGGCTGCAGCTGGTCCCTCATCTATGGAGGGATAATCTGCCCTTATATATGGACAGCCTAAAACTAGAAGCTATACCAGTGCTGGTCTAAAATAGTGAATACAAATTTGCTACATTACAGGTAATTAACTATCTGCTACACTCTGTTGTGTAGGGACCATTTATACAGCAAGGGTGGCAATGCAAATGCAGACTTCGGAGTTGTGAGTTGTGAGAGCTAAGCAAATTTTACAAGATCGTATTCCATCCATCTTTAAAACTATCACAGGCAACACAAACCTGTGAGGGCAGTCCTTGCAGATCTTCTGATCCGAGTAGACTCCTTGAAATGTATTTTTAAATAGCTGATCGCGTCCCAATTTCTGCATGGAGAAAAATAAATTGGTAAAGGAACATGCATTTTACTATAAATTAATAGAATAAAATTATTAGATGGAAGTAAAAAAAAAATCTATTTTCTGATCTTATCTCTCATTGAGGAACACATGAACACTGAAGCTTTCCACCATTAATACGTCCAAAAGCCATCCAACTAGCACTTTATCCTAGTTCAGAAATGCCTTAACCTCCTGGGTGGTCTGCCCAAACCAGACAAACTCTGCCCTAGCTGGCCCTACTCCGTAACGCTGCAGGCCTGCAGATCGACCTATTGACCATAGACCTCCATTGTAATTTCCCCGACATGTAGAGTGGAGGGTGGGTAATCCCGGCAGAATACAGTGTTGAAAACTGCGTGATTCGGCCATACCGCCCAGGAGGTTTAAAAATTTAAACTTTAGCATACACCTAAAATGGGCAATCATCTCCCAACAGACCTTGAGACAGACTGCCAAGTAGCTGACTGGAGCCAAGGGCCAAATATCATATACCTGAAATGGTACAAACCTAACCAATTAGATTTCCTGAAACTGAAAGCACATGAAACATATAGAGATTTAGAAAATATCCAAAATGAGAAGGTTATAACAGGAAACCATATTCAAAACCCCTATTCTGACAAAGACCAAGGTATAAGCAGAGCTTACACTATGTGTTCCCTCCTTAGTATATAAACTAATAAAGCAGGCAACATGTTAAATGCTCTTGACACTAAAGAGAAGAGCTACACCACAGAAATCAAGAAAGACCTGACCAGTGTTGGACTATCCTACAACCCTCACTAAAAGGCTGCAGTTGAGGAACGCAATAGGCTTTGAGTAGAAACAATAGGACCCGCTAAAGGCAATAACGATCACAAATTGATCAAATTATCTTGTCCAGGTCACACAAAATTCTATATCATTTAGATATCACTAGATTTTTACCACAGTTATAATAACCAGCACCCGGACTAAAAAAAATCAGGGGAAAAAACCCAGCTATGTAATGTAGAGAATGTATATCTCCTGGAGTCTGCCCTGCAGTGCACCAGAAGAGAAACAACTGAAAGAAAGCGCTGGTTACAAAAAGGGGGAAAGCACTCTCGCTGGACAGCCAAGACTGGCCATGTAATGTAGGGCCAGATCTACCAGATACTTCATCTTCCCTCTACTGACTCTGCCCAACATAAAAAGGAGACTTGGAATGTAGAAGGAACGGAGAAGGGAATTATATGGGGACTAACCGTACTACCTATTAGACTGCAAAAAGCCAGATCCTGGCAGAAGGAATCAAACTATTATCAGCTGATGTAGAAAAAAAGGATTAAAAAGTTTCCATATACGCATAGATATGCGCTAGATCGGTGGAAGCTTCAATGGCTGTGCATGTTGACGGCCATCTATCTAGCGCATATCTAATGCGGCCACCCCTGTCTTCGAACGGGATAAATCCTGTTTGAAGATAGGGTTATCCGACATGACCATAACCATAAATCACGGTTGATGTCCATTGCTTTGGATGGAGCCCGCAGGTCCCCATGAAAAGCATAGGCTGAGCTGGATGACGCAGCAGTGCTGCTCCTACAGCTCCTTATGTCATCGCGCTGAGTTTGAAGGCTGATCCATCTCGCGGGAATCGACCTGTGTATGACAGCCTTAAGTAATACATTTACAATACAGAAGCTTCAAAGTTAAACCAAGAAGAGACTTCAGGGGGACATGAGTGACAGCATGTCCAGGAGTCTGTCCCAACTGTTCTGACATTATAAAGCTTTACCAGCCCACTGTGGAGGTGTCAAATACACAATACTGAAAATGAATCTAACAAAAGTTCATGTATTTATATCTTTTTTAACCCTTGATGCATCATTTGCATGCCAATAATGAAAACAAAGTGCTGATAGAATTCCTATGTAGGAAACTATATTAGCAGTGGAAAGAAGAGCTAGACACAAACGGCCAATCACATAAGTTAACAAAAAAAATGTTCATCCTTCTAGAACACAAGCAAGAATATTATGACTGGAAGTTGTGGCAAAGTAGAGTTTAGCCTAGTCTGGCCCACAATTTGTGTTTGTTAGTGTATAGTTCTCTTGTAGGTGGGCAGCATAATCAGACAGTATACTTTGTGTCCCTAAAATTATGAAACATTACCTTGAGATATTCATCCATCTGGTCTATTAGGCTAGTGAAGAACTCATAGGCATCCTGCTGCTCTCGCACATACAGCTCCTTGTTCCACATCTTGAAGATCTAAATAAAACAGATGAAATCTGGGTAACACAGTACCATAAAGGTGGGTTTACACATGTAGATTTTTTTGTTAGTCTATCCTGATATCAAATGAAAATACATTCAGAATTACTACAACCGATAAAAATTTACCAACATGATAGATGATCTTTTGAATGATTTTTTGTTCGAGATCGAACAAAATGTATCCATCAAACAAATTTGCCATTCTAGATTTTTGTTCAATCAACCAAAAAATCGTTCGTTCTTCATTGATTGAACGAAAAAATCTGTACGTGTAAACCCACATTAACATTTAAAGTGCAACTTCTCATTTTAAACTTTTGGATATATAAGCTAAAGTTCATCTCTGCTCTCGTTGATATACTTTAAAATATGGAAAAACATACCTTCCAGAAGTTCTCAGGGACATAGTACTGCAGCTTGCTCTCCATCAGATGGCCAAACAAAGACTGGACTTGATAGAAAACACTCTCATCTGGATTATCGGTTTCATCTTCCATAGACAGCAAGGCCTGAAAAAAATAAGTTATACTATGAGTTTAAAAGAGAAAAACTATAATTTAAAAAACAAGGACAGACATGAACCAAAAGTTAAAGCCATCAGCAAGCAAGTAGAATATTTAACAGAGGAGCAGACAATATCCTTTAAGTTGTCCAAACATGAGTCAACTTTTTAAATAACTTATTTTATTATCCATATAGTGATTTTTTTAAATTAATTTCATCATACATAATTGATATAGTGTAGGGAGTGTAGAATCAAAAAGAATGTTGAGTGGTCAAGGTGAAAATTCTCTGTCAACTACACAAGAATCTGAATTTCAATCAATTACAAAACATTGATTAAAGGCTCCATTCTAACTGGTGGGCGGAACATGTTCTCAGATCCGCAACCACCTGGCAGACCCGACATGCCATTAGGTGGCTGCCCATAGGGATAAGATGTAGGGGGTTTTGAGTTGTAGAAAATCATTTGGCCACACCGTCCAAATAATGTGTGCCCACAGAAGCTCTGACGGTCTGAATGGAGGCTTAAGAACGGACCATGCATTGCCACTGGTCAGTTTAAATATGCAAAACCGTTTTGAGTTCCAAAAAAAACTCCTGGGGTGAAAGCCCTTGGACTCACACCAAGACTGAAGTAGACTTCCTAGTTTTTACCAATGTAGGACAGTCAGAGATAGATGCCCCTGTACTTCCAAACATGGGCTTCAACAGGAATACCAGCCATGGGACAAGAGATCCTGGTGATCAGGCAACACAAACGCATTGTCCGGGATCGTACCAGGTTAGTATACCACATTCGAGTAATAAAGAAAAAAACCACTATGATCAACAGGAGATGGGGTTTACTCAAATCTAACATTAGGTGAAAGATGCAACCGTCATAAATAACTCCCAGCCTGGAGGAGTTCTAACTGTGCCCTCACAAGCCAACTGGAATTTAAGCCAATATTTAACCATGCAGCCTGCTAGTTGTTCTGATTTGTGCATTGTGACATCACCTGCTAAGTGAAAATCCCTACAGAACAGGCAAGTTATTACAAACATATTAAAATGTTTTAAGACACATTTAACAGCAGAAGTTTATATGTGCTCAGTAGTAGTCTGCTAGACCGAAGAAAAGCAAAAAACAAAATTAACATGGATTTAAAATGTTTACTGCACCTCAGGAAGGCCGGGCTGCATGTACAGCTGCTGAAAGACGGCATTCATGTAACAGGTGGCTCCTCCATTCTTCAATCCAACAAAACCCGAATTAGACCTGCTGTCTACAGGTGGTAGATACTGCAAAGATCAAACAGTGTGATAACAGAGGTTTATGGTTTACAACAAAACAGTCTTATCAGATAAAAGCGTAAAATAAACTTGAACTGTCACTTTGTCCACTCTGGTCCAAAAGACAGTTTGCAGAGCAGAGTCTACCTATAGGAAAGTTATACTTAAGCCAACCTCCCATGCTACTTTCACATACAGTACATTAATTATGAAGAAGGTTCTATGTATGAAGTAACGCAGTATCGCCCACGTGACTGAGCCTTAAGGTAGACATACTCCCCTTAATTGTTTAGCGCAGGACGACGGGGGCTAACCAGGATTACTCTTTTACCAGTTACCAGATGTATGGGCATTGCCCACAACCTACCATAGATACACTCAACCTGACTACTACTGCAGCTGGTTCATCACCCCCAGTTCCTCCTGTGACCCTCAGCAGCAGCCTCTACCCTTAGATACCTATTGGACCTACCAAAGTCCGACATCTCCTAGAAGAAGAATTTTGAAACGCGCGTCGAGATGTCTTCACTGTCTTCGACCTAATGTCATTTTTTGAACATCTTATGAAGATGGTGGCTGCCCGACTTCAATGACCCCAACATCCAGGTCACAGTCCTCTGATGATTTTAAGACAACTTTATTAAAGATGAACATTTTAACTGAATAACTTGCCACCGAGGACTTTTTATCTCTTACCAACCTTATGTTTCTTGTGGATTTTTTTTGATTTATGGTGTTTGTTCTCTTTGTTGACCTGGCTTGACCCACGGCTTAGGTCATCATATATCCACCTTGCACTGTCTGATTTACCAACACTGAAATCCTCTACCGAGAGGTTCCTTTGTAAATAGAGGACGGTCCCACTTTAAAGTCCCCATGCCTTGTTCTCTCAAGGAAAATTGGTAGGCAGTTAGACCAATACCAATGGTCTTTCCTCCCACCTTCTGCAGTTCTAGATCCCCTTAATTGTTTGTCGATAGATGAGGGACGGACTGCAGTGTAATTACATCATCACACTGCAGCTGCCCCCTTTAGAGGATAGGCCGGCACCCTTTGTCCCCACTGCCATTCCCATCCAAAATAATGGGTTTGGACGGGAATCTGCCAACATGATGGATCACCGTGCAATCTGACATGCCAGGTGGGCACACAAGATTTCCAACTCAGCAATTGCTGGCAGGAACCTGCCCGCTAGGTTAACACCAGTGGATAACATCATGAGGCCTTGCACATTACAGGGTTCCTTTGAGTGTGGCTATCAGAGCTGGACACCAAACAAATTTAAAACTAAGATGCTTCAGTGGGGAGGTGCTCAGGTAAAAAGCCTGACAGAGTGGGCGGTCTACAGACAGATACTTTGCTGTGATTTGGCAAAACAATGTCAATCTCCCCAACTCACATCAAACTCCTTGGAAAGTGCAGAATCCAACTGATGGTGCATTGACAGGAGCTCCTTGGTAATGAGCTGTAGATTTGCCACAGAGCTCTCTGCCAACATTACTAGAACCTCATATGCGGCCAGTCTACTGCTTACAGAACTGCACCTAGACAAAAACATAAAGGGTAGAATTAGAAAGAAGGCTTTTCAGTACAGAAATCTAAATAAGAACATCTTAATGATAAAAAGCAAATAAGATTCTTCCAAATGTGTCAGCAAGGAATTGGAATATTATGAAACAAAGGCTACCACTCAATACAGTTATTATGAATGCTTACAAATATGCAGTCCTGTCTTAGTGAATTGTTTGTGTAGAAGGTCAAAACCCAAATGACTATGACAATAAGTGACCGTGCCCCAAAAAGGTTCAGACAAGCAGTGCTCTTTCAAGCAAAAGCTAAAAATTGGGACAGTCTATTGTAGGAGATGTGTGCGACTTAAGGCAGAGTGGTGAACAAGCGACCGGACTATTACATGTCAAAAATAACAGACAACTACAATAGAAAAGAGAAAAAAAGGAGGATTTTTTTTAAAGGTGGATCCAAGAACTAAAAGCCTGGCAAACCACTACTGGAAAAGGAGAGAGCCTTGTGAAGAAGGCAACAAACATACCAGAAGTGGTCGTTTGCTTAGCTAAATACTGCTGTCTTACTTTGGGTGGAAGTCCTGCTGGCTCAGTGACCCGCTGCCAGCTGGTGAATGACTGTTCAAGATGATCCTGGAAGCTCGGAATAGGAAGTCATCCAGGAGCTGTTTAATCAGAGAGGGTCCTGTACAATGAGACACAGTAACATGGACAGATATCATTCAGAAAATAATATATCATATCGGAGGAATATCAGCATTCAGGGGAGGGGAGTGTACACTCACCAAGCATTTCCTTCTCTGCGCCACACAGTGAGAGCAGCGTCTTTATAAGGCGGAGGTGACCAGCCAGCCACACATTGTCTGCCTCGCTAGTCTCACATTCAGCTGTACGGTTTGGCTCAAAATTATCCAACCACATGATTTCATCTTCCAGCATGGTTGCTGGACTAATTCTCAGCTGCTCCATCTCTGTTGCTGTGTGGGGCAAAAATATAATTGCACATTAGTGGAAACGATGCCAGATCTGTGCTATACATGGCTGCAACATGTCTTGTATTTCCCAAATGGCTATTACTGTGCAAAGCTTTAGTTAAGCTGAGGCTCCACAGCTTTTGCAAAAATGCATCAAATGTGTTTTAGGCAGAACCTGGTGGAGCCTCGGCCATAGCCTCAGCCTAGGTGCATTTGCTGAGCTTTGGTGTGCTTTGGACATGTTTTTGGATGTGACTTTTATTTTTTTGCTTTTAATCGTTTACAACATTTTGGTCCCCACCTATTTATCTAAAATGGGATGCTTTGGAAGCGGTTTACAAAATGTGGTAATGTCTATTTAAAAAACAAAAAAAAACAAGAAACAGGAGCGCACTATAAGAGTGCCGCATCTGTGTGTACTTGTCCATTGAACACAATGGGCATCGTTTTAGGTGCATACAAAAGACGTGGGACAAGCTCTCAGAGCTGGACCAAGTGGAGCCTTGGCCTTACTCAGAGGGCTTTTGTATATTTTGTAAGTATTTTAGTATAATATGTTTTGATCAGTATTATCAAAAGATCAGAATAATAGTCTACAATAAGTAGCAACTATAAAATAGAGTACACAAATAGCATTTATATAAACATAAAACCAAATGATGAAAATAAAATTTTAATGCACTCATGAACAAACCTCTTTATCAATGTAACAAAAAAAAAAAAAAACATCCTTCATGGGTAAGCAGTGTTATGTAAACAACTATACCTCCAACTCACAGACTCCAACTCATATTAATATTTGTGATGATGTTAACACTAGTGGAGGTCTGAAAATCCAGTTATTCAGAAAATAGCATGGGTAATTTGTACTGACCATTAATCTACAACCGTATTGGGCATTCCAATACTATAGCATGAACAGCAATTACACTTTTCAACTTACAGGTCAAGTCATCCAGTAGCTGGCATCTCAGATCAAAATATTCTGTACATTGGGCTAGCAATCTGAAATAAACAATATGTCAATATGGTTAAAACAATACAAAGAATAATTTTAACTAAAGCAATAATTTTGGAAAGTTTTGAACATGCCAAAAACATTTGTTTGTAAAATTACTGTAAACTACTTTTCTTAAGGTTAAGGGACACCAGAAGGTTTTTGAACAACATGTAGGCAACCTAAGGAGACCCTCCCCAGTAAGGGGTATAGGGGAGGATGGAGGGCAGGGAATCATGGCACAGTACACAGTGTACTAGTGTTTCAACGGTGCAAGAAACTCATACCGCTAGGGAGGTTAATGTTCATTTTGTAGAGCACACTTTGAGTTCTACCTCTGGTTGATACCCCTCATGATGCTGGTTGGGGACCACAGCGGCAGCTGTGCAGACAAGATGACCCCTAGCAGAAAGAGATTGGGCTTCTGTACGTCAGGGTAGGCAAGTGTGTCTGTCTGGCTTAACGTGTACAGTTGGTCACAGGCAACACGACGAATCTATAGAATACAAAAGCAGAACATGACTACATGCACAGAAAAACATTGAACTATAAATATATCTTGCACTCACTGAAGCTCACCTCTGAACTTGGGGAGCCCAGAAGAATATCAATTATGAAATCAGCAACAGAAGGCAGATTATAGAAAGATCCTGTTAATAAAAACAGTTATAAGAAGTGGTCTTCAGTATTACATCCTTTGAAAATAATAATTGAAGATCAGATTAAAATATTCTCGGGGCACACAAACGTTCTCCAATTAGCAGTAAAACACAATGTCTTTAGCGGTAGTCTCAAAATCAAAATCCTTCAAAAGTCAGACTAAGCTAAGCAAGAAGCTTCATATCGTGCTTTGCTTATGGCTCGTGTAGCCGATTGCCCACGAATCTAGATAGCATGTAAAGAATGTGTAGCAGAGGATTATTCCCTAAAGCCTGACAGGTTCTTTGAGTTTTCTTTTCTCCCACATATGATCATATCTCATTAAAGAAGCTTTTCTGACCAACAATCTACTGTATTTTAGCACCCGAAGACACAAAAATCGGATGTCTACAACCTATGGTGCAAAGGCGTGACCCATAGGTGGTCTCGCTATCGCTCTTCCGAGATTAAGCTAAGCCGGGGAGGCAGAGGAGCTGTCAGATGGAAGATCTGCCCATGAGTGGATCTCCCATCTGTTAATGTCAGCAGAACCAGCTGACATAAGCAAGGAAGAGCAGAGCCAGATCAAATCACAAAAAAGTGCATAGGAAAGCTCTGCTATCTGGGCTGGAATCGGTCAGAGATCCTTTTCCCGTCTCCTTCACTCAGTCACTGCAAGTCAGATATTTTTTGGCCATCAGACAGGCTGGTGTCCTATACTAAGAACCATCCTATGGTCCAAAAAATGGTACATCATAAGATGCCCAAAGCAGACCTGATTTTTCAAATCAGCTTTAACCAATGTAGAATCAGGTTTAGATGTAGAGTCTCAAAGCTCTACATGTTGACATTAAATGTGAATAGGCTCTTTTAATTAGGCTTTGTGTTGGTGGAAAATCAATCCTTGTGTTAGAAGGCCAGGGTCCCTCTGTTACAATAATGGTTAAAAAAGGTGTATGTGTTATATGAAGCTATTTGTGCATACCCAGCTGTTGGCTGCGCAGCTGCAGACAGGTGACCAGGAGGGACAAGGCTTCTCCAGCAATAATGGCATCTTTGGTGGACACAGACTGTTGCCGGACGCAGATCCAGGCGTGTAATGATGTGATCTCACCTTCACTTCCAGAACTACAATTACTTCCTGTAAAGACACATTTCTGATATCAATCATATTCATATAGCTTCTGTGAGCCAAGTTGCATTTGTCAAGTGTACTTTATCAAAGGATTGCAGAAGGTCAAAAAGAAGGCACAAACGTCTAGCAAAATATGTCAAAATGCCATTCATGATTTAGCAATTTTAATCAAAAGGAACATCAAGGAAAACTATCTGCTTTAATGAAACTAGCATCTCACACCTGAACTGCTCAGTCTGCCCCGGAGTCCAACAGGGAACAAGCTATTGTTGCTTTCTTTAATGGGTTGAGTGCTGCCAACAAGGTCCAGCCGACCAGCTGCTGCTGCCCACGAGAGCCTCATAAAACAGGCGACGGTGCAGGTAAAATCATTGACTTCCATTGTCTAGAGAGGTTACATGTGTTAGACAAAAAATACAAAGAGAATTCTATAAACAGTTCATATATATTCAAACATTGGTCAGTGTATTCCTATCAGACCTCTGACTGTTAGGTGACCCTGTCAAACACTCTTATCTAAAAGGAAATGCTCTCCCATTCTTCATAGACCCAGGATTTGGTGTGGCTTCTTGATGAAGCCCTGACATGAGGTGAAACATGTTGACTGTGCAAGTCTACACCTTTCCTTGATACAACAAGGGAGATGCTCCCTCTTGGGATACATTTTGTACATATGTACTGTATAGCTTTTAAATGAATACAACTTGTAATATGTTTGCTCAAAAACTGATCTATTTGTATTAGCTTTATCCGGGTGACTAATTAAAAGTTCCAGATGCGAGGGTATCTACTTTCTCTCTTGTTTACTCCTGAAAATGCTTTATTGTTCTATAACTGATAAACTTTGCTTTAGTAAAAGCTGTTTTTGACAACAATTTCTTAAAATATTGATCTCTTGCTTAAAATGATTTAGATTTAGACCCCTCAAAGGCTGACAGCAAGACTCCACAAGATGTGTGATCTAATGAAAAAGTACTGGCCGATTAAGAGGATGACTTGACGCATGAGACCCCCCCAAAAAGTTATTTTACCACTGTCAGACTAAGACTAAGACCTAATTTTGCCCTCATTGGGTGGAAAAAGTGAGTCTTATGGTCCGAAAAATATAGTAGGTTTGTGAGATACTGGTGAAGCCTGAAAAAAAAATTTAAGTATGTGACAACTCAGAATATAACACTGCATGAGTTTACTGGCAGTATCTATAGGTATTTGCTTAGTCCTCCTGCAGGCAGATTTACGTAAAATTCTAATATGTATAGAAAAGTGCTCACACACTTAGAACACAAAAATGTGCATCTTAAACATGTACCTAGACTTATCCTATATATTGGAAATCACCTGAATGGCAACCCGAGCAGCGGGAATAATCTCCTCCACCCTGATAGAGGACCGGTCAGATACAGACAGCTGGCGGTAAGATGACTTCTCTGGAGTGCCGCAAAGAGACATCTGACGACTAGATTGGCGGCTGGCATTCCGAAAAGGCCTAGATGACAGCCCCTCAATGCCATCTTTCGCCAAATCGTCATCTAGTATAGCTGGCATTGTCTGCCCAACCAGTAAAAATCTGTCAAGGCAGAAACCGATTAATACAGTACCAGAAAACACCCGGCAGTGAGAGAATAAATCCTAAACCAATACAAACCTGGCCAGCTGCAGACAAATAGAATAGACACCTTGTCTTGTCTCGTAATCCACCTCTGATGGAATGGAGTCCCTTTGCATGACATTTACAACCAAACTGTCAAAGAACACAAATGAAAAATACAATTAAAAAATAGCGTAATCCATGTATTCTCATTTCGTGCGTTCAAAGAAATAAATAAACACAGAACATGAAGGTAGAAAAAATTGAGGTGCAGTAATTACCCACAGAAAAGAAGTAATAGACCCATACTTTTAATAAAAAAAAAAAAGAAGATGTGACATAGGAACACTAAAGGACGCCCTCAATTACATATTGCTTTCTGTCCAGCAAAAGGTGAGGCAAGTCAGCTTGTGTTGTAATGCATGGGTTAGTGCAGTGGCTCCCAAGTTGGGGGGGGGGGGGGGGGGGGGGGGGGGGGGGGGGGGGGGGAGCCGGTCGGGGGAAGCAGGAAGCCAACTATGGAGGAACTAGCTGCAGACAGTATGTAGAGTGCATGTTATGTGTGTGTCTGTGTTTGTCTCTATGTGAATGATTCCTGTCTTTGCATGAGCGTGATTTAATTTAAAAAACAGCAAGGGAGCAGCCAGTGATTAATGTAAAAACAGCCACTTACCTTAAACCTCCAGCTTTCAAGAAGTTTTCACAGAATGACTTGGCACAGTTTCTTGCCATCTCATCATCAGCAGTTGGCATTAATTTGGAACTAAGAACCTGCATAAGAAGACAGTACTCATTAAATAGATCTTAAATAATCATAATTTAGCAATTTAAAAAATGACAAATCCTCATACCACAACATTGGCAAAAAGTGCAAGTATGTGTAAAAAAAATACTCTGCTGGAAAATACTCAACAAGTGACCTTATTAGAAGATAAATTAAAGATCTGAAAGGGTTTGCCCGGTCTTATTATTACCTCCAGGTTGTACAGAACACGGAAGGTGGACATGCCAGGAGCAGAGGACCTGAAGAGGCTCTCAAGGATGGAGCTGGCACTGGGCTGCTGGTGATGTTGCTTGGAGGACAAGGATGGGGACTTTGAAGATTGAGAATCAGAAAGTAGCGTCTTCTGAGTGAAATACAAACATTGTTTAATGATAAAACAAGATGCAGGGTAATATTAGACATTAGCAGAGGATTGATCGGTTACCTTGCGACCCAAGGAGTCCAGCTGATCGAGTGCTTCCTGCACAGCAGGATCTGTCGGGATCAAGAGCAGAAGTTTCCGAACCCTTACAGTAATTCTATGGGGGAAATAACAAGCTGTACATATTTGCATATATTACACAGGTCACTGATAATAAGCGGAGTGTCAGCATCATTTATGGCAATAACGATGTTCAGTACAATTACCTGGGCTCTTCTAGGTTAGCCAGCTGGTATAACATGTCAAACACATTACATACCAGTGCCATCACCACTCCTGGCAAAGACTTTTCCTGCAGATAAAAGAGGCCCATTAGATTGAAGGATTTTTATATTAATACCAATATGAAATTCTCATTCAGTTGATGTTATCTTCCCACCTGATCCATTGTGTACGAGGAGCTGAAGCTGGCAGCGCTGCTACTGGAGCTGGCTGAAGTCTCTGCAGAGCTTCCTGATGGGGTTCCACTGCCCAATGTCTTTACAGTAAGGGCCTGATCATCAGAAAACCCCAACTGGTGGAGCAGCTTCTGGTCTTTATTCACTGTAAGCTGAAAACACACACTTTATCAACTCCTATTCAATGTCTGCTACCATCTAAGTCCAAAACACCCCACGAAGAGCCAATGCCTGTGTCAATTCAGATTAGCATCTTGATAACTTGAACAAATTATGAAACCATCCGAAACAAATACATGCTACTTCATACATAATACAGCATCCCTCCCTGTTATGAAGCACCCACAGTGATCAGTACATTCTTAATAAATGTAGTTTCTGTTTGCTTATTAAAATAAACCAAGATTGGTAACCATATCACAGTACTGTATATATAAAACCCTTATTAACCTCCCTAGAGTTATGGGCTTTTCGCACCATTTTTTTTTATGGCACGAAAAGCTGTTTCCCGGGCAATCGCGGCAGAGTACACTGCTGCAGGCACACGGGCACAGTTTGATTCGGGCGTCATGCTAGGGAGGTTATAACCCATATTACTAGAGCCACAACTGCAGTGCAGCACAGTGTAGCCTTACAAGTTTAAAAAGATTTCCTTTTTTTTTCTGTTCCTGTTCTGTCTGGTGGCTTGAGTTCTGGATCACAGATAGTGCCCGTACCATCATTTTGTTTTATTGATTTACTTCCAAAAACAAAGGACTCCAAACCATTCCAGGCTGCCAGTAGTGCCTCCCCTCTGCTTGAACATGCTGTATACTGGTATTTAACCAGGAGGAGGGGCAGTGCTGGAAGACGAAGCAATCTTAGGGTAAGCACTGCTGAAAGCCTCAGATACCAGTATTTGGGAGAAGAGACAGCCCTGAGAGCAAGAGCAAGCCTATCCCCCCCGCAACATGCTGTATGCTCTATAGGACGCACACACGTTTACTCCCTGATGTGGGGGTGAAAGTGCGTTTTAAAAGTAAATACATAGAAGCTATATAAAAAAGAGCATATCAAATATTTACATTAATGGACAGATTATGAAATACTTAATACCATTAAGTACATTTAAAAAGGTAAATGCCATGGTCGTAGACCTACTAGAAGAAATTAATGTAGAGACTTCAGATATGCTAAAGGTTTGAACGCAGACATGATGAAGAAAGCAGTGACCGCTGCATGAACCTTCATTCACTAGTAATTTGTCACCTTTGGATTATACTACACCTATAGCAGGAATGAACCCTGGCAATCACAAATCTGAAAGCAAGCCAAAGATAACCTATTTTTTAAGGTGATGATTAATATCTTTAAATGGAGTCAAAAAAGTATAACAGTATACTAGGATATAGAAAAATAAGAGATTTGTTAGTGGTCAAATCCTTGTGTAGACAGCAGTAAGGAAGGTGCAGTGCAAATGAACAGGAGTTTGAGTTAGTAGGCAGAAGTAGAAGGTAGAAAACAATGAGGAAAAGATCATCACCCATCACCAAGACATTTACAACATTTCTCACCAAGGTCTCATTGGCAAATATTTGCAAGCTTTCTATAGGACAGTTGAGGTGTCTGGAGACCTTCCAGCGGATACTCCCCACTGTCTCGTTGCTGTGGGCCTGCAGCAGAAAGACATAAAATAAAAAGTTTACATTTTCAAGAGTCTTTCAATTTTAATGGGATGAAAAATGTAGAAACCTACATACCTGCTAAAAAGCACTAAAGCATCCCGAACCCCACCACCCCCCAAAAACATTTAAATACTTGCATACAATAAAAAACTTACCTCTATGGTGAAAGTATCTTTGGTTGACTCATAATTAAGGTTCAGAGTTAACAGATGTCCATGGAAAGAGGCACCGTGAGGTAGAATTGTTCGGGGAACAGAGTAAAGATCCTGCATTAAAGCAAAAAAAGTGTTTTTCCTACAGTTCATTCTAAAACAGCAACTCAGATAAAGTGACAGGGGGCTCAAGAGATGTATGTCAAGGTTTATCAACTTCAACATATACCAGACGTGATGTGCACTTAATATGGTTGAATACTAAAGGATTGTAAGTCTGTCTTTGGGTCGTTGCATAACATCTAAGGTGGCAGAAAAAGATATTTTTGGAAAACCTGGAATGCTATAAGTTAAAATTGTCTACTCTACCACCAAAATTAAATACTACTAAGATTTAAATAAGTTGGATTGACCCAATTGTAGTTTGTTTTTGGTGTGTTTAAATTGACTGACAATCTCTATGTTTTTATTTGGCTAGTTTGCTTTTGTTAAGCGTCACAGTTAGTCCTTCGTTCTTATGCATCACTAACTTAAGATTGTAACCTTGAGCAGGGAACACACAGTTCAATATTGGAGCCATTCGAGGTTCTCTGCAGCAGCGTGATGACATCATCTCGCTGCTGTCAGATATTATAGGAGCTGGAGACACAGCACTCCTGTTTCTCTAGCTAAGCCGATGCTTTGCATGGAGACACCACTGTCTCCATGCAAAGCAATGGCCATCGACCATGGTTTTCGGTCATGTCCGATATCCCTGTTTTCGAGCAGGATTGATTGGTCCCACTCAAAAACATGGATGACCGCATATATTATGGGCCAGATAGATGGCTGCGAGCGCACGCAGTGCTCGACGCAGCCATCGTTCTGGCCCATAACTACACGTATGTTCCCAGCTTTATGCAACTTTTTTTTCTGTTTGTTTTACTTAAAAAATAAAAAGAAGTTGAAGAAACTAGAATGTATGACCACATAGTACACAAATATACAGTATTTACAGTGTAGCACAAGTTCCAAGTTAATGTGTTTTACAGGAAAAAGAAGAAGTTCCACTGCGCAGACTGCTAGTGCTCATAAAAAAGCATGCGACTGGTAGAGGTGTTTTGAAGCTGTTTTTTTTTTAATTCACATTAATGACCAACACAGAACCAATCACAGGACAGGGGGGTGCAGGAGGTTGTCCGTAGAAAGACCTCATACAAGATGGAACCTTTCACACACACATAACAGCCATGTTATTTTTCACAAATGGATGCCGAAACGGTCAACACAGCTGTCATTGCAATGCATAGGTGACATTCCAGTGCAAGTATATTAGTATAAAAAAAATTCACTCTAAAATGAATTTCGGAGTAAAGGCAATTTTGAATATAAAATGAGGATTAGAATGAGATTTATACACTGCATTGGAATGTCCCTTGCTGCAATTACTACATCAGCACGCATCCATGAAAACCTCACACAGCCGCTATATCTGAGAATGGTGCCATCTTATCCTTGTGTATGGTAGACCTAGCCATAATCTACAGACCTTCATTCTCCACCCAGTTCTGTGATTGATCAATGCTGATTAATTATTATAACAAAAAGAAAGCACAAAACATAATCTCCCACAAGCACTAACAGTCTACATGTCATGGCTAGAGCAGTATAAATATAATGAAGTAAATTGAAGCAAGGGCAGCTTTTCTGTCTTGCGAGACACAGCAAGATTGTAAAACATGAATGAGATACATAAACTCAATTTGCTTATGTAAGTTTAGCACCTATTTAAGCGAGCCACTGACTTCTAAAAACAGATAAATATGCAACATTACCTCTATGGTGATCACGTA
Organism: Ptychadena robeensis; assembly: GCA_036250615.1. Classification (NCBI taxonomy): domain Eukaryota; kingdom Metazoa; phylum Chordata; class Amphibia; order Anura; family Ptychadenidae; genus Ptychadena; species Ptychadena robeensis. The sequence goes on along the minus strand of CM070038.1, from coordinate 30,122,271 downwards.
GCGTTCAGCCAGTAACAAAAGTCTCTCTATAATGACCAGCTTTGTGGATCTAAAAAAAAAAAAAGTTTTAAGTTAATTTATTATTATTTGTTTTTATAGAAAGTCAATTAATGGACCCAGCAAGCCTCACGGTTTTACTATAGTCTGCAAGAGGATAGGACACTGACAATACTCTGTTTTGTAGGCAGTACCACGTGCATGGCAAAACACAGAGGGACACCTGTTGCCAAGATCTAAACCACTTTTTATGGGCCACATACATGTTCCAATTATCCCAGGTACAACTCCATTGTTGCTTTTCACAGCTCTTCTTCCGATTTACCTCTTCTCTTCTGTCAGACTCTACTTCCCTAGTCCTAATTGTATTTCTCTTTAATTTTATACATAAAAGCTGTGGGTTAGCTTTGGTGGTTAGTGTTTAATTCAAATTAACTGGACTTGCTGTGTTTATTTCTTGAAGACTTTTTTATGGAAAACAAATTCGGAAATAAACACTACAGATATACAATGACTTGAATGAATGAGAACCTTCACAAACCGTCCAAGAACCGTTTCCTACAATGTGAGATGTCCAAACAAAGCAATGAGTCTGTGGTCCCCTAAAACACAAGTCTTACCACAGCTGAGCCTGTGAGACAATGGCAAAATAAAACAAAGCATTCTAGTTTGTTCTGTGTATAATTGTTTAACACAAAATTTCTTTGATAATAAAACGATTTTTTGCTTCTTGAATTAAATCAATCTCAACCTTTTGCAATCTATATAAACCCCCATCAAAAAAACAAAGCAGCGGAATTGCCACAGTCGAGTGAAAACAAATGCACCTATAAGCTGCAAAGTATCACATGTGGCTGATCGGGGGCGGACATCCACCCATCAAAACAGATGCAACAAATCTCTACTACAGACTTACCTATAGGGTGACTGCACTGAGGTGGCTACTGATGGCATGGCAGTTGCAGTCAGCATTTTTGTAGCTCTGGTAACAGCATGGGTCAGAGTGGGGCCTCCAAGTGCTGAACTAGCAGCCTGCAGATCAACAGGAGACAGAAGTGTATAAATATGTGATAGATGATGCATACTAATGAAAAACCCATAAGGGTTATGATTTATTGCAGGGATAAGGTAACCAAGACACATCTACAGAAATGTAGCCACAATCTGCATGTAATTCTGTGTTTTTACTCCTTAGTGAACACTTATGTAACCTACTGCTTCAGAACTCCAAAGGTTCCCCAATCTTTGAACCTCACTGTGTCGCCTAGATCTGGTGACACAGATTTACAACCACATTTGTGAGAAATACAAAATTGAACTTCATTTGTGCAAGTAATAATTCCTGTTTCAGGTCTTACTGCCGTCTAGAAAATTTAGTAAGGCTTGTTCCAACTTAAGCGATCAGCTTAAGTTGGAACATGCTTAATTGTGCACGTGACGATCGCAGATGATTGCTTCCATTTAGTTGAATGGGCTTGTCCCCACTTCAACTAAAGGTCGCCGATTCAATTTCTATGGGCGTGATCATAATCACTCCTGATCGCTTGCCATGAAAATTGCTAGCTATCACAGAATCCCGTGAGATCGCTAAACTGGGGACAAGCCCAAAGGGTGGCCATACACTGGTTATTACCTGCTAGACCAATGAATGCTGGAATGGCGACGTCACCATGCTGTTCCTTAGCATTTGCCGATTGTATGGCAAATTCGATATTTTGGTTGGGGACCGCAATTGAAGTTTTTTAACCAACATGTTGGTTCCCTGTTCGATCAAGCTTTTTTTGGAGCGGGAACAAACTGTGACCATACTGGGTTCTTTGTGTTTGGATAGGATATTACACAATGAAGAACCAATGCACAGGTCATTGGCAAACTGCTCATCATAGTACATTTGTCCTACTAACTTAACACATGCTGCATTCTCACCTCTAACCGCGTGTAGCAATCTGCGATAAATTTCTTGTGCAAAGAAACTGAATCCTGTGTGGAGGATAAAAAAAACCTTTTATTAAAATCTTCATATTAAATAAAATGCAATGGGATTAAATTCCAATGCTTGCTCTCAGATGAGGTTAGAAAACAATGATTTATTATTAGCTAAAACCCAGCAGTTTATATTGTTGGAAATATTTGGTTTGTATATATATATATATATATATATATATATATATATATATATATATATAGGGATTTGTCGCAGGACTTACTTTTTTCAGCCTAGGGTTTAGATTGATGTAGCTGTAGTTGATGATCAGTTGGATTGCTTCATTGGCAATTTCTTCATCCGGAGATTCTACAGCAACTTTCCATATGAAATCCATGCCTATTAACTCCAACTTTTCAACGTGCTGTCCGAAAAAAAGAAAATAAGTCACCGATGTATATCTAATTTTAACCTTTAAGGCTAATCCTCTACAATCACCCGTGATTTTAATCGCTTTCCGGCGATCAAGCATTTGAATGGGCTTTTCCCCACAGCCACGATCAGATGCGGCTGTAAATCTGCCCGCGATCTAGACATGGAGTGTTTTAAAATAAATTTTCTTTTATGCGTCCCAATTCATTCTCAGGTGAAAATGGTGAAAATGTTCCTGATCGCTTGCCATAGAAATCACAAGCGATCATTGCCCCGCGATTAGAATCTAGGGTGATTGTTCAAGTGGGGACATAGCCTAAACGTCATAAAGGCAGTCGCTAATCCATGGCGTATTAAACTCACCAGCTGGGTGCCTTGTCTCTTCAACCGATGATCACAAAGATTGACATTTTCAAAAAAGGTTTTAAAAAGATTGAAACCTAAAAGTAATAAAACAAAAATGTCAGTACCCCAATCATTGCTTCGAGAATGCTCAGAGAAAAGAAAAAAAAACAAAACAAAAAAAAAACACCCCACATATGATAGTTTGGCCATTATGTTTTTTTTATTTTTAGTGATCGTTCCAAAGTGCAGCCTCATACCGTTCATTGTGATTTCATAGGACTCCAGCTTGAGGATTTTCTCCTTAAACAGTTGCTGTTGCACATCACTCTCTAGGTCATGCTGCCCCTTAGTGAACCACTCGAAACACATCTGTCACAATAAAAAAACAATATATCTCCATTATGTGCATTTCTGGGTCAAATTAGAATAGTGAGAGGGTGAAGCATACAAACTGAACCATTTCACAAACTACAGTAATGTGGCAGTGGGAACACAAAACCTATAACATGTAACAGAAGCCATAAGGTTTTTCATTAACATCTATCAGACTATGGTGGCCTTACTTCACGATCAAGCTCGCAGACATCGTGTCCGGTGACGAGACATTCCCAGATCTCTTTAGCACGGCTCCATCCGAGGTACAGGGTTGCTTCTTGGAGGAAAAATGCAAGGAATTTCAGATGTGCCTCCAAATACTGAAATAGAAGAACATTATAATTATTTTTCACTGAAGACATCACTGTAGGGTAACTGAAGTCAAGTAAAGTTACAGTTTTTATGATCTTTGTAAGATCTGAGCGCATGTCGCTGCAAATCAGTAGTTTCAGTGGAAAACACACACAAGTTATCTCCTCCGCATTTTAAAATGAAGTTTGTCTCTTTCCTGTTTGAGGTGGAGTAGGGATAATTGTGGCCCAAGAATATTATATAGTTTTTGGGTGACCTTTAGTGTCAGTCTGTACAGCTGGCAGTGCTGGTAGGCAAGTGATATGAGAGGATGCATTGCTGAGTGACCCAAATCAACTATAAAATAAGGGGAGGTGACATCAGGGAGCCCCTTGCTCATCTCATCCCTACCCTATCCATAGCCTCTGTTTTTAAAGCACTTTTTCATTCTCTAGTGACTAAAATTTTATGTCGGCACAATGCCCAAGACACACAGGAAGAAGTTAAAGAAAATCTCCCAGGAAAACAAATGAGGCAATGGAGGTAACAAAGTTTGTCTTGTTTTGTTTTATATATGCGCCCAAAAAAATTTAATCTAAAACATTTTTTCTAGATATACACTTTCAAAGTGAACTCTGGACCAGTCTTGCCCTAAACCCTACTGCAAATGTGAATTAAAATTTTTTGTCTAGGGGGCCAAGAAAATAACTTTTTATTACATAAACCTGCACCCCAGTAGAACCCAAAATTACAATAGCATGCAAACTGAAACTGAGCCAAACAAGCACAGCAGCTGAATCACTTGATTGGCTCAGTTTAAGTTGGCACACAATTTGAATCAATTTAGCCATTTAATTGCCCATATCTATAACAACAGGCACCCTTTGGACTTTCAGGTCTGTGTACCTTGCCTTAAAGTAGCCATACACAAGGCAAATTTTCCACTCGATAAATGAGGGATCGACTGTAGCGGGGCGACATAATCCTGCTGCAGCTGGCCCCTCAGCTGATCGGCGGGCACCCTTTGTATGCTAACCATTACTTTGCATGGGTACTGCCATCTCCATTTAAAGTAATGGGATCGGCCAGGCATTTACCAGCATATTGGATCACTTTGCGATCTGACATGCAGGAGATTCCTGGTCGATATCACCAGGTGGGCCCATCCGATTGGGCCATGTATGGTTACCTTAAATCCCTCTACAGGATCGAGCTACAAGCTCTGCATAGTGGGGGATGACGTTAGAACACATTCACAACTATGTACAAAACACCAGAAGAGGCCATCGGAGAACGATTTGGAGGGCTGTTTAGGGATGGAGAAGCAGAGGGTCACATGAGTAAAACTTCTCTGCCTCTAGAAAAATAAAATAAAAGCGATGAACCCTGGCAGTGGGGTTGGGAGCTTTGCCTTCTCTTGTGATTATTCTACTTCTAGTAAACCTACCTCACCTGTTCTTAGGAGTCCACTGTTCTGTGTGAAGCTAGGCTTGCTACAAATACTGTTCAGTGTGAATGTACCTGTAAAGTCTGTAACAATTCCAGCCACTAAGTTGAACCTACGTGCCCCTAAAGTGTAACCTAAACATATACCAGATTTCTCGAGCAAGACTTTCAATGCCAGATACCTCCCGGTAAGTGTATCTGCCGTCAACCAAACTGCATCCGACCAGCCCTCCTGGACCAACAGCATTTACAGCCAAGCGATGGCACGCCACTAGACTAGCTGTAACCAGCTTGACGATCTCAAAATTTTTCTTTAGATCCTGAATGATACTCTAGAACAAAAGAAAAAAGGTATAATGTTACTTAAAAAGCAAGAACATACAATAAAATCACTTTTGATGAACACAGGATTCAAAATTACATGCAGGTTGTTATTCCATCTTCACAGATTTAAACTTAGCCAGTTGTCATAATGCCACCTATAACAAGCATGCCTCCGTATCATGCAATATAGTCTTTTAAGGACTTGAAGGAAGAATTTACAGCAAAGTTCTCAAAATATACAAAATATTTATTACATTGTATATAAGGGATAAATGTACTCTTAATGCTTTATGAAACTAGACAACAAATGGGGTGGGCAACAGCACAACTAACAAGCCCAGAGTGGGAGTAGAGAAGCTAGAAAACCACTATAAGAGCCTCAAGGTAGCCATACACAGGTAGATTTTGCAATTCAATCGTCTTCTGTGACTTAAAATCAATCGAACATCGTTTGATTGTACCACCACACAGTGTGATTAGTTTTAAACTGATTGATTCCTTTTGTACATACTTGTAACGATTAACTAAAATTGACCAACATGTCCGATCACTTTTCGATCGATTTTCTGTCCGATATCGATTGCTTTTGGTCAGTCATACCAGGTGGGCAGGAATCGATTGCTGGTTGACGTAAACAGAGCGATTTTTATGGGTCGATTGATCGGAAATATTGAACCAAGCATGGCTACCTTTCGACTAAGTACTGAAATATTTATCAGTTTTGAAACCCTCGTTAAGCAGGAAGCATGCCCTGAGGGTCAACTAAAACCTGTCACCCTTCAATGGATCATATACACATTTTGTATTAAGAATCTCAAAACAAATGTCACATAAGAACAAAATTAAGGTAATTAAATAAAGGATATGGTCACATACAAATAAAATGTAAAATCTCAGATTAACGTACCTTGTCTTGCTTTTGATAGGTCTGTTTGTTAAATGAGCGTGTTATCTCATGGAGCTGGCGTAAGGCTGGCACCACCCATACCACTTGTGGGTTGTTGTGCTGAGATGACTTGAAATAGAAAGAAAAGGTGGCAAAATTAGAGAGCCCAGCTTAGGTGATTTACCAATTGCCAGTGTTCTGTTCTGTTCTGTACCCCTTACCCCTGAAGCTCTTACTTTAACCCACTAAGCACAAGAACCCTTAACCCCCTTTACCCCCCTTATTCTGAACCCCTCACTCCAACCCCTGTAAGCTGCAGAATCTCTCACTCTATCCCCAAGAACTTCTCACCTTAAACACTGAAATTTAATTCTGAAATCCACCCTGCCAAATCAGCTGACCAATGGAAATGTGACCAATGTCTAGTTTGCTATAGTGCAATACAGATACTGAACCTCAAAGTATAGCAGAATTTGTGTTTTTGCCTGTTAACTCGCAAAAGTTCCCCAGGTTTTTAAAAGGGAGTTCAGTAGTAGTGTATTTAGACAGTTTATTGATGTTATACAGACCTGTGTCTGCTAGAAATTCAGACTAATGTTTTAAAAATATATTTTAAGGTATGTATGTTTTAAATCTTTTACTGATTTAAACAAATTGAGCAAAAAATACAAAAGGGTAAGGGGGTCAACAATGTCTCAACAGGAAAATTAAAAATGAAATCCCTGTGCTTCATAGTATAGATTTCTATGATGCATTCCAACAGTATTAAAAGAACAGGTCACATTCAATTTCATGCAAGCAGATTCATCACAGAGTCTGAATGAGGTCTGTGCAGCCCTCTCTTCCTTTTGATGGGCAGAGCATAGGTCCCTAGATATGTTTGTAGCTCCTGATCACACATTTGCACACCCGTTATAAATCTTAGCAAATATTACCTTTTTAATGTCCTCAATGCATTTTATGATGTAGCTCCTCTTGACAGTTTCTTTTACTGCATAGGCATCGCTGAGGATTGTCAGATGCTCCTCTAAGGCTGGTTGGATTAAGTTAGATGGCAGAGTTGGTAAGTGAGCAAGATCCCAGAGAACCTCTAAAACCTGCAGAGTAACAATATAATAATGGGGTTTATAATCAGCCAAAGCCTCTGGGTTTACATTATCTCATGGATTCTAGGCCTCACCTTTGCTGTTGTTGTCTCGTTTCGTGCCTCTCGTCCAATGCGCCCTATGAGGCTCAACAGTTTCTGACGAACCCGATCTGTTTCGATTTCCCAGCTCTGCATGAAGGAAAAGATCAGATGGTTGATAATAAAAGGTAACTAATACATCTTCCTAAACTTTTTATAATAAGATGAAGGAAAAAAGTGTATAGAGCAAGTTAATTTAATATACCCCCATCCACAAAAACATATCCATGCCTTTTCTAACTATTCACCTTATTGGCAGAATCCACACAGCATTTTGCAGACTAAGGCTAGGGCTCCACTTATACTAAAATACCTGTTTTGAACGCATGAATGGCCAGATGAACTCTCCTACTCTTCACACAGACCAACAAAACAGTTGAATTATCAGAAATAATAAAAAACCCAAATTCTTCTAGAACAAGTGAGCAGCTATCCAGTGATAAATGTGCACCCAATACCCTGAATCAAAGAAACCTTACCTTTTGAATAAGCACAAAAAGGTGATTAAGCTGATCCGGGTTGAACTTCACAGCAGCAGCTGCTATAATTGTATGAATGTTTTCTATCACAGTGGACGATTGCCCTGACTGGGGAGAAAAAACACTGAGCATTACCAGACAACAATTAAACATATACCATGTGCTATTCATATACTGACAGTGAATCCCTTATTAACTTCTGAATGTAACTATACACAAAAAATAACCAAAAAGATATTTAATTTTTTTTAAGAGAAGTTAATTGCACTTTAGAAAGCCCCTGACCTGTATCTTCCAGATTTTGGAAAGTTCATCCAAGGACAATTTACTACCAAGCAGTTCGATTATTCCCTTTATCCGGTCACAGTACTGTGCCTGGTCAATGTTTCCTGGAGGAAAAAAACACAAGTAAAACATGCAAGATCTCCCTGGTGGGTTAATGATAAAGGAAAAGAATTAAAAGCCAAAACTTTTTTTTAGGATAAAACCAAAATGATGACAACCTAAAACTATTGGATACAAAGTAGGTTAATTAGGTGCATCATTCATTTATTATAGTTGGCACCACATCCCAAAATCAAACATAGAAGACACAATATTCTTGAGCTGCCCGAGATCCAGCTACGGTGACCCTCAGCTTTTCGGTTTCCCTAGTGGGTACATGAATAGGAGTTGTGTGCTCCTCCGTAATCTGGGTAGCGCTTGGTTACTGACTCTGGTCACATTCTGCCTAAACACCTCCAGGAGTTAACCACTATACCACCCATTGTACTTTTATTATTGCCACAAGCACTACACTGTCTTGAAGAAGCCCCCTCCATAGGGCAAAACATGTCTTACCATCAAATCTGCACCCAACAACTTAAGAACTCTTTAAGAAGCACTTTACAGGAAATATCTTCATGGAAAAAATTTTATTCACAATTTATAATAATTTTGAAAAACTGTTTTAGTTGCACTTTTTCAGCCTATAGCATTTACTCCGCACCTTAAAAGTCCCTGGGGACCGGCCACCCGAGTCTGTCAAAGCAGCTCAAGAATTTTGTGTCTATTCTATTGTAAAATCAATGGCTCTGAAACTCAAACATTTTTTTATGAAAATCACAAACTACTGTGCTGGTGCAAACCAATAAGCTAGAAAATGATGATATAAACAATGAGAAAACACATCTAATCATATATAAATGAACAAATTTTCCCCTACAACCCAGGATGTACCAAACTGTAACATAATTAGCTGATCAAGCGATCTGAAAGGCATTGTACCAGAACTAGACTCAAGAGCTCATCTATCAGAACACACCAATAGTTCAAATAAATGTGATCAGTCATGTGAAACACACACCTTCCAGTGCTATCGAAAGGACAGAGTTTTCCACCAGCCAATCCAGAAGCCGGTCAGTATCTATGGCATTCTTCACAGATTTCGATAAAGTGCTGTCTTCTATTAATTTGGTTACCTTAAGGATAAAAGATATGGAAAAGAGATAGTGCATAAGAACTCAACAGAAAGATGCACTGTATATGGGGTGGAAATGCATCTCAGGTGACTGCAGACTTACTTCTTTGAGAGAATTCATTTTTGCGCTGAAGTGAGGAGATTTCAGCATTCGTAGTAAGATGTCCAGCCTGAGATCATCCACAACATTCACCAAGTCTGGTTGGAATCGCATGCACAGCAGCTTAATGGCAGACAGGAGCTCAGGGATACTGACCAACCTCTAAAACAAAAAAAAAAACGAAACAACGAAATGCAGTAAACCAAATGTTGCCAGCAATTATAAATCATCTTTTTTTTTCTTTTTTTTTTTTTTTTTTTTAGGAGCAGACAAAGCCCAGGCGAGTTGTTGAACCAAGACCCAGTTGTACAGTGCTTAAAGCAAACATAGCAGACCTATCCGCTGTAGTTTCCGATAATAGGGAAAATATGAAGCCAAAAAACCCCTTAAGGTCCCCCATACATACGCTGTGATCCACGGGTGATTTTGCAGCTGATGGATAGGCGTGCTCGCTATCACCCGTGGACTGTGGGTGCAAAATTCTCAATTGGCCAGGAAACTGACAGGTCCGTAAATTCCCGGTTGATCCCATTACTTTGGATGGAGACCATGCAAAAGGCCCTGAGCACAAAGGGAATTTCCAAGTGGCAGAATGTTGCCACATTTAGATCAAGATTGGTGGAGGGAGAGATACTCTTTAAGGCTATGCTTCCATGGTGCCAGCGGCTCCTTCGGGTCCCCACCAAAGGCGTTCTGCACATCCACCGCCCAGAGGTCAACGCAGTGCACTACGTTGACCTTCCGGCTGGCACATGTGAATTTGGCGCCCCTCTGCGTCACCCAATTCAGATGTTGCTGGTTGTGGGTGCATAAGGACATGGGAAAATAGAAGTCAGCAGTGACGTCTAGCTTCACATATTTCCTGGGGAGGTGGAGTGTTGTGCTATTTCAAACGTTTTACAGTATTTTTATTACACATTAACCTCCCTAGAAGTTGAGACGAGCCCAGCTCGTCCGCTGTTTAGGCTCGCCTCAACCGTACCTACAACGGCGCGATACGGGCAGTGTGCTAGGGTGGTTAAAGTATTTTTTTTACACATTTAACCACCCATCTGCCCTATTATCTGCACCTCTGGTGGCAATAGCAAGAGGTAGAATTGGAGGTGGTAGGTCCGCTTAAAGGGATTTATCCTTGCCAAGACTACATAAAAAAGGTAAGTAATTTGCATGATTTATTTTTATAGTTTAAAACCTTTAACAAAAAAAATACGTGATGTGACCCGCAGAGTAGCAACTTTTACCAGCAGATGAATTCTATATACAACATGCTCTAAGTGTAAAGGAAATATGGAAGACGCTCAAAATGCAACCAAACAGGTTTTCCATTCTTCCTGAAACTCATATGTAAATGTATACTACACAGACTGTATGTAACCATACCTTATCCTTCAGATCCTTCTCTTCCACATTCTGCACATATTTGATCATGTTATGAATAACACGATCCAGCATTGGCTGATGGTAAAAGTACAGAAAACAGAAGTACAGAAATAATTAAAAAACACATACACACATTAAACATGAAATACTTAAGTACTCTACACATCAGTTGTGTGGTTGGGTGTTACTTTTATGGTTATAAAAAAATAAATAACAGATTTGCTACCTGTACAGTAGAGGAATTGAGGTATTCTGCGCACACTCCCAGGGGCTGAACAAGTGCAGACACTGCCTAGTAGGAAAAAAAAAACAGCAACGTTATAGTGTCCAAATGGTATAGTTACATAAATAGGACTACAAAGACCCTTAATAGGCAGATATGTATTCACAAACTTTATTAGGGGACAAGAGTACACCGGCACATTCATACAGTTATTTAACTAACCAAAATTTGTTATGATTATCGTTCACATACAGGTCACATGTTCACATCGAGTACCATAATGGGAAAATATATGATCTTCAGCTTTTCACTATGACATGATTGTTGTGGCCAGCTAGATTGTTTCTACCAGGACTGGTCTTTAGGCTTTTCCTGGAAGGGTTAAAGTGGTCACTCTAGACTATAATAATTAGGACAATCACCGACCTAAAATATAAAAACATTTTTGACAGCAGAAGGGGCATTTTTTCCGAGATCGCACCTCCCACTGTGTGACATTGTGTCGAGGCGTGACGTCATACAGCCAAAAGGGCACTTGGGACATCTGTCCCAAGTGCCCCTGCAGCTGTAAAGAGGTTGCGCCTATTGATGACAGGATGGGGGGAAAAAAAAACAGATTGACTATGGCACAAAGGCCAAGGCTAAACTACATTTAGACAAAACAAAAAAAAAAGATGTGATTTTAGGTGCATCTTGTTGCGATTTGGAGGCAGCTCCTTTTATAACAGGATTTATACAGTTTTTTCCCCCCACACATTTAACTATAAAACATGGCCAAAGCGCCTGGGGAGTTTTGGACGCGATTTACACACCAAAACATTCTCTATGGGCCTATCTGCGCACTTGCAATGCGCTACACCTCCTAAAAACACAGTAAGAATTTTTTTTTTAAAAGCATGACAGATCTAAAAGATGTGCACTGAACTCTGACAAAGATCCAGTGGAGTCTAGACCTACACATACACGGTGGGTGGCGTTATGGACACATCGGCGAGACATGTCCATGGCGCCCACTCATGGTTTGCCCACTATTCGAGCACTGTATGTGTCAGTTTAGGGTAGGCAATACCGCACCTAATTCATTTTCATGAGAAAACCGTGCCCAGAAACACATCCGGAAAAAGTTTAGCTAAGGTCACATAACGCCAACTCATGCACCTGCAATGTTGATGGATCCAGTGGAGGGTCTACTGCAATGCCCCTCGACGCACCAGTATAGACTGGCACATCATTTCCCAGCCTAACTTTTCACAAAGTTGTGACTTGTGACCAACTAATGAATTTTGGAGATAGGGAAAACAGATGATACACAATGTCAAATAAACATTTAATTGCCTATCTAGACCAGAAAATAAATGTCTTACCCCAAGCTCTATATTGTCTGAATTCAGCTTGGATTGAATCGCAGAGAATCCCCCCAACTCTCCAAACTAAATGAAAAAAAAATGCAAAAAATTGTTCACATCCATAATCAAAAGCTATTTTAAGTTGAGTGTTATCATGAGACTTACCCTGTTCACCAGATCCACCAACCAACCGTGTGGTTCCTAAAAAATAAAACAAAAAAGAAAAAGGATATAAGCATCCTCAACATACACTATGTTAATGTATAACAAGACTGGCACCTCACCTTCTGAAGAGCGCTGGGAGGCGATACGGCATATGTATTCCCCTCACCAAAAACATCCACCCAGTTCTTCTGGGCCACTTTCATCCGGTTCTTGAAGTGGTATTCATTATCTGGATTGAAAGCCTAGAGGAAGCCATTAAGTTTAGAGATTATAAAATGAGTTTAAGACATTTGATGAAACCACTAAAGGGTATGAATATTGCATCACTTGATGTTACAGGGTTCAGGTGTCAATACAGGGCAGAATGTTTTAGCTTTCTTGTAAGCTCCGTGATAAAACAAAATAACTGTTAAGTCACACTAGCACCCCTTGTATTCCATTAGTATTTAAAGAGGACCTACCACCTGGGAGGTCACTCAGCAGTATCAGCTGCATCTCACCAGATACTGCTGAGATCCCGAATTTTAAAAAAAATAAAACCTTTTTTCTGACAGCAGGAGGGGAGCTTTTACGAGTGCTCCCCTCCCACTGTCTTACATAGCACCTAGGCAGCCGAAGTGGTGTGTGGGACATCTCTCCCAAGTAGGAACTCGTCAGCAGCTGACCCCACCCCCCTTCACCCCCCATGGAGCTCTGCAGCTCAGACAGAGAAGAGACAGGTGGGGGAGGGGGGAGGAAAGGGTAGGTTTCCATGAGCTAAGATGCCGGCATGAGAACTGCAAGGAGAGTAGGTGAGTATGCTGTGGGTATTTTTTGTGTAGCAGTTTTCCAGCATCTGAACTGCTGACAGGCAAGTATTGTGTCTGTTTAATGTATGTGTGTTGTTTACATTTGAGTTTAAAACCACTTTAAGCGGAAGGGGACATACACAGGAGGAATACTGTAGGTTACAATAAATGAGAGCCCCATGAGAGCCAGGAAGTGAATCTCTGCTTTTTAATTCTCCCGCAATAAATCTTTCTTTACACTGAACACAAAGTGACCAGGATAGGGGAGAGAAGGTGTGCTTGGCTTTAGAACACTTTGTTTCCAAGGTACATAAGGCACATCTTAACTCAAATCATAATCCTAGTTTTCGAAAGGATAAGAAATGTCAGGTTTTGCTGCCTTCCTAGTGTGACCGCCTACCTGTTTGACATACAGGTTGAAGTATAGTACAGGAATGCTAAGCACTCAATTATTGTCAGTTTCCTTTCATAGAGATTTTATTTTCTGAAAGAAACATGTGAATAGCAAGGAAGGGGAAATGTTTTTACCGTAAACCGTGACAAGCAGGAAAACCCATCCCATTCATACTCCATTAATAAATAGAATGTTTTGCACATGTGAATGTGTTCCTCAGAGGATGCAAAGAAAGGTTTCACAATACAATCAAATATGATTTGCTTTACTGACCTATTGAGGAAAAAAACTGTTTTGAAAGATCAGGGATATCCAAAAGCGGTGGAAAAATGACACAAATAACAGAACCCCGCATAATGGAAAAAAGACATACAGTATACAATTACACATACCCCGAATACAAGGGGTTCTAGGTGGAACAGTTATTTTGTATTGTCACGGAACTTACAAGAAAGCACCAACAACAACGTATATAGTTTTATTAAAAATTATTTTTAGGTGTGGCTCCTGTTTGTCTGTGATTATCCTTTGTGTGCACGTCCAAGGCAGTGCTGGATAAACCTATCTACACTATCTGGTTGGTGAGTGATTCATGCCAGATATTGGCTGGGATTTATTTCAGTTCTAGCCCCACTGTAATACACTTACTTGACATCTCCGCAAAACAACAACTCGTTATTTTATTATCTTAAGATCTTATGTCTGTATGTGCCTGAGGAAGCCCCTTTGGGGTGAAACATGTTGCGCAAAGTACAGTAAGCCATCACAAGTTTTGTTTATTAACCCTCTGAGCGTTTGCCACGTGGCACGGTTTTTTTATAACCGTGCCACGGGCAATCGCGATTGCCTGCTCAGCTGAGGGATGTAAACAAAAGTCCAGCGTCGCTGGAGACGCCGGACTTCTGCTGACAGAAAGCAACGCCCCTCCAGTTTGACGGAGGTCTATGGCGCCGCCTACCCCCGCCCCCTTCGCGTCACCGGTGACGGACGGCATACATCGTCAGAAGACGGCGAGACCTCGGGCGTTCCTCCGTTCCTTAATTCGGGGAGAACGCTCAGAAGGTTAATCTTCAATAAAGACTTGGTCAAGACAAGAATTTTTTCAATGATGTACGAGTTCACCGTCCACTAAAAGTCCCATGGATGGAACTCGAAACAATCCTTTACCAAATGAATTTTCTGGGATGGGAATAGTGTTTGTACTGACCTAGTTGCGGGGTAGTCTGACCTTAAAAAACTTACAAGAAAGCTAAAACATTCTGCACTGTATTGACACCTGAACCCTGTAACAAAGGACAAATTGAGCAGGGTGGCCCACAAGTGGTAAAGCCAGACTTTTATTTGGCATAACCAGGAGGTAAGGAAAACCAAACAGGCTTAGCAAGACAACAAGCCACAACAACCCCTAAAATTTAAGGCAGCAGCTCAAAATTGTCGGAAGATCCAAATCAGATTTGTTTTATTAAAAGGACCAGAGTAATGATACCCTGCCTTAAATTACTGAAGGATGATTTTTAGCAATGATACAAACCTGTCCTCAGAGGCTGTTAAATAATAATAATAATAATAATAATAATATGGTAAATAATTTGTTATTTATACAATACAGTCTCACCAATATCACTAAAGCCCCCCATACATGTTGCGATTTTTCATACGAATTTTGCCAGATCGACCAGCGTGGTCGGTCGTGGTGATCGATCGGGAGAATAATCGGATGCGGAATAATGTACCTGACCAGGCCTGTCTGTAAATTTTGGTCGATCTGTGATAGTTCAATTTCCGATTTTTCGTGCCAGCCGACCGATCGACCATAAAATTTTAAGTGAAAATTGGGTGACCAGATCGGACGAAAAATCGGTCGGGAAAAAAATCAGAACGTGTATGGGGGGCATCATGACACAGTCTTGTGTCATGATGTCATGAGAAATTGTAATTTATTTCAATACAACCAATTAAAATTTTACGAATGTCCAATCCTTTTTCATTAAATTTTTTCCCCAATTTTAATTGTTTTAGGTTGATCTAACCATGTGGGCCTCCATAGATTTTCAATCAATCAAAAAAAATGATTGAATTAAGTTGATTGGATGAAAAATCTAGACGTGTATGGGGGGGCCTTAACTTCCGAAGCCAAGTGTCTTTTATACATTTTCTGTTATTCATCTTTTATATTCATTAAATGTAATTTTTTTAATATTTACCTTCAAGTATATGTGTGATTTTTCTTTGCCTACGTCTAATACGCCTAACGCAATAATAATTAGTGTTATATCCCTGACATAACAGAGGCCACCAATGGTGCATGTATTGTGGATCTTAGACAGGTAGCTGATCCACATTGGAAAGGGATCAAAAGACAATCAGTGGACTGCACATGTTTAGACTGGGGTTCCACTTGGGCGCCCTGGCGTGTTCTTTGTTTCTTTTTGACACGCCCAAAACGCTCCCACTGTCCCCAATACAGTGTAGCTGCAGTAACAAAAACGCAGGTTACTGCATTTTCAAAAACGCATGCATTTATTTCCGGCATGGTTTTTAATTCATTGACATCAAATGTAAAAAAAACCAGGTGAAAACCTGCGGGTAAACAGCACAGAAGACATATGTGTTTTTGCACTGTAAACCCACTGTAAAATACAAACTGGAACCATTTCCATAAATGTCTGACCTGGGAAAATGGCATTTACCCAGAGATCCTTTGTGTGTGTGTGTTAACTACCAACATTTTGCAAAGAACGGCAGTCTCCTCACTCATACTTTGCTTCACCAAACACAAGTGAAAGTGTTATTGATCACTTACAGACTAATGCATTAGAGTGGAATGAAGTGCTCAGTCCTTCCTGTGAATTGCCTGGAGCTCTTAATAACTAAGCCAGTAAATTACCAGAGCTTTTAATGGAAACACGAAGAGAGCCTGCTGGAGACGAAACAAAAGCGTGCGCGCATTACCATTGTCAGCACACCCAGCAGACCGGTGGGAATCGGCTCCTGCTTGATTCTTTCCGCCACTAGCTCAATCAGTAACATCAGCATGTTGTAGATGCCCTCGTGGATCTCTGTTCCCCATTTGTGAACAGCAGTGGATGTAAGTAACTAAAGAAAATAGAAAGAGGTATCATTCCAAGATTGCAAAACATTTAATAAAAATCACATTTCACAAACTGAATTTGAATAAACTAAAGCCTAGTACACAACTCCACCTGTCTACAGCTGTAAAGCAATCATTTACTTCTATGTCACTAAAAACTCAGCAAAATCAGCAAGGATGTTTCCCAGTTACTCAAACTGAACAGGTATGTAAGGGTAAGGCTGGTAAAACCATGCCCCTCTTCTAAGACCTACACTGATTGGTTGACTTGTCAGGTGGGTGGTAGCACAAAATCTTTTTCTCCATAGACTGTGTGTGTTTAATAGGTACCACGCTTTCCCCAAAAATAAGAAAGTGTCTTATATATTAATTTTAGGAGAAAAAAAAGGAACCAAGGCTTACTTTTGGGTAGGTCTGATTTCTACCAGTAATTTGTTTGATATAATATACAAAAAGGCCACAAGAGGTCACTGCCGTCTAAGCTACTTTGAGCTCAGCTCGGACTTCAGAAAATTTTTGAATTACTTTCCTGTGGGTGGCATTCACCCGATGCCGCACACTGTGTGCACCTGAACACAGGGATTTTCGGGAGCTTTCTAAGCTGCTGAGATTTGGAGCTTGCAAACCCATGTGTTCAGGCAAACACAGCGGGGCAGTGTGGATTTGGGTTTAGAAGACGTAACAGGATGACTCCTGTCATGTCTTCCCTAAATACGGCAGTAGATTTTGGGACAAGGGAGGTCTTATTTTTGGGTGGAGGGCTTGTATTAAAAGCACAGGGGAAATAGAAGCTAGGTCTTACTTTCTGGGTAGGTCTTACTTTCAGGGAAACATGGCAACTGCCGACCATCAAAAGTGATCGCAAGTGACTCTTGGAAAGGTTACCCTTGCACACAATACTGAAAATATCAAATGTTCAAATTAAAACATACAGAATAATGTGGTGCATGTTTCAGTTCTAGCAGCTATCACTGTTCTTTTCCATATTAAAGACAAGATCACAACCAACAAAACTGAACCATCTACCATACCATCCCCAAAACTTTCCTAATCAAGTAAACAAAGAAATCAAGCCAAACTTCTTACTGACACTAATCACCACCACTGACATTCTGACAGTCTATCACATCAACCCACAAAAACCAGTAAAATATATTTCATATAATATCAAAAACACACCACAAATACAGGAAAGCACACACTCCATCAAGACATCAAACCACAACGTAGTATGCAAAAACCTACAAGGAGATAACCAAACTCCCATATCTTAGCAAAACCACCAGGACCCACAGTAAAACCATACCCTCAGTGATGGTAAAGAAAGGCTTCAATTATGCAAAATAACCATAAAGCTGGCCATACACCTTAAGATCCTCTGTGATTGAACACAGGTAGACTTGATGGTTTAGAAAGTCCCTCATATTACATGGTTTTGGTAAAACAAAAGGAGATCTAAAGGGAATCTTACAGAGAAATCTAAAGGTGTATGGGGACCCATACACCAATCGTCCATACACCTATCGCATCATCTCAGTGATGGGGGAAAAAAAACCAGAATAAAAACTTACCTTTTTAAAAGCTTCTGGCATACATCTGTCCATAAATCTTTTACAGCTTTCATCGGAATCTGAAAGACCTGATAGAAGAAAGGACACATTCACAATATAGTTTGTAAAATAGAATTCACAGATTTTGTACTGAACGATCGACTTAACGCGGAATTAAACTTCTACTTACATCTGAGTCAGCACAACTATGAAGAAGTGCTTAACAAAAAAAAATGTACCTACAGTTCCCACAAGGATTTGGCTGTTCCTATCGGTAGCATAGGCAAGTAATTATTATTTTGCCAGTCTGTCTGTAGTATTGTCAATGGTCACCAAGTGATGTTGAATAATTGTTTTTAATAGTGACAACAGACCTCCTGATACTGGGGAATGTATCATACTTAAGACAGTGATGTCCCACTTCCCTGAACCTGGCAGAAGAGGGGAGGAGACTAGGCACCATGGCAGCCATAGAAGGGGAGGAGACGAGGGACAATCAGGATACACTGATTTAGTTGGCCATACACGCTTCCATTTTTCCATGTGAACGACTTAAAAAAAATGTCTGAAGTCGACCGCTTGAAAACCGATTCCTTTTTTTTGCGATCGAAATTGAACATAATATCGTTCGAAAAGTTATTGAACATGTTGGTAAATTTAAGTCGATTGTACAAGTATCTGACCGTGCACAGGGCTAAGTAAAGGAATGGATCTGCTGCAAATCAATCATATTATGTGGTGGTAAAAACGATCAAATGCAATACCATCAACTTCAATAAGATCGCATTTTAAGTTGATCGAAATTGACCCGCGTATGGGGGCCTTAACAGGTAAATCGTTTTTTTTATTTGTTTACTATGCATTTTGACTGCAAGGGATATGCACTATATTAAGTACAGGCCTACTTTAACTTCAAGAAAATTACTAGGACAACTTTTAGATAAACATATTTGTGATGTTAAAGTAAATTAATGAGCATGAATTGCAGGTTCAGTCATGGACCTCAGGGCTTTTAACCTTTTTCTTGAATTGCTGTTTGCAAACAGAAAAGCATGCAAGTTAGGAGTCGGGGCAGTTTCACACTAACAGCATGGAAGTGAGCAGTGATTCCCTATCACCTCTAATGAATGGATGCCGACACGGCTGTCATTGTGAAATGGATTTTCAAAACAGCACAGGACCGCAGCGGCGTACACAGCCATGGCCTGGTTCTATGCAATTTCTTTTTACTTTCATGGTGCCATTAATTTATATTGGGAAAGCAAAAGTAAAAGCATGTGCATTGTGATCTTATACACAGCCGCACCTAGTGTAAAAAGTCCCTTGTTTTTTTATTACTTTATAGGCTCCATGGTGTTTTCCAAGCAGCACCACACTATGTGGCAAGGGAACCGTGAGGATGACCGCTCTGGGATATGTACCTTTTACTTTGAACCTGACTCAACAAGACAGCAGTGTGAGCTGCCATAAATTCATGCGCTATAAGATTTTTTAATACATTTGGTTTAGAATCACCTAGAAATATATTACAAGCAACATGGTATCAGTATCTTGCAACCCTCCTCAACAGCACTCAGACCGAGGGAAGGAGAAAAGGAGGATTCAAAGCAGTGAGCCGAATACATAGAACATACGGACAAGGAAAATGAAAAATGGTAAGCAAAGGCATTACTGCGGAATCACCGTCAATTGCCTACACTTTTTTGAATGGACTTGCCCCACGTTCTGATTGCCGGCGGTCGGCAGCTGCGATTATTTTCCTCTGATCGCGCCCATAGACATGAATGTAGGCGATTTGCGATCGCGCTTGGAGGCGATCAAAAATTGTGTCCCCTCACTCAGATTTTTTTTTTATAATGGTGGCGTTTTTTTTTACTAAATAGCAGGTGAAAATCGCCAGGTCAATCACATGGCGATCGCCCGCCGGCAATTCTGCAGGCCACTGAATCATGAGCGTAGGCGATTAATCGCCTAAGTGGGAACATAGCCTTAGCCATGTAGTCACATAGTGGGAACATCAAGTTTTTCACTGCTTTAACTGTAATAGGAAGTGACATTGCTATACTCAATATATTAAATCATCTACCTGACAGTGCTATGTCGATCTAAATGGAAGCACAAAACCAGCCAAAATACAAACAAAAATGATTGTGCAAAACTGTCAGCAATGATCACACAATAGGAGTGATGTCAGAATCTAGAAAACCCATTAGGAGGTTATGGAACCGGGTGAATATGTGGAGTGGGTGATGACGTTTACAGTTAAAGCTCTCACACATATTAACATTTAATGATGTTTACAATTTACATATTGGTTTTATTGCCACAAATCAATAGGTTTTGCCAGGACCAGTTGAAGTACTTACCAAGTTTTGCCAGGTAGGTGGAGGCTATTAAACACTTGCCCAGGGACTCCTCCCTCTTATAGGGGATAGACCAGTGGTCGGTGAGAACCCGGCTCTCCAGTTCATACAGGTTAGTGGTGGGGAACTCAATAGTCTCTCCAGAACAATTTCCATTTTCATCATTTTTCTAAAATACAGAAAGGAAAAATTGTTAATAAAATATAAATTTTAATTATTCTGAATATTAAAAGAAGGAATACTCAAGAAAGCATACAATATGACTCTGGAACAAGAAGGGGCAACATTATTTGCTATTGACCTTCCAACCACTGACACAGAAGATTGTCACCAAATCTGTGCAAGTAATACGTGTTTGAGAAGAATTACGGTAATCAAGAGAGACTTCATCTGCACTTAGAGTTTCCTCTTAGAGCCACAAATGCATGTTGAACACCACTGAAGTGCAAATAGGAAGTTCCCGATGATGAGACGCTGTTGTCACCCTCGTGTTTGACCCCTTACTATGGTCATATGTACAAATAGCTGCACTGACCAAACTGAATTCCTACTGTTCAGTCTGATTTTTTTAAGAGCAGATTGTATGCCATTTCACTGCAGGAAAACCACACAGTTGTTGTCTTGTTAAATTCTACACGTCGTTTTATTATATTTTATTGTTGCCTCTGACATCTAAGGTGTCAGTTTTACCATAAAAAAAAAAGGAACATTGTCTCAGTCACAGTGCTTCTTAACCTCCCTGGCGGTTCACTGAGGTGCAGATTTCTGTACCAAAAGTGA
>CM070038.1:30079225-30090739 GCA_036250615.1 Ptychadena robeensis | reverse complement strand
TCCCCTCTGTAGTTTTAGCCTTTTGCTCAGTGCACGCTTCTTTTAAAAGATTCTCAGCCCCACCCCTTCACATCCTCTGCATCATCGATAACATGAGGGATGTGGCAAAAAGAAAAAACACTTCCTTTAAATGGAGGTCATTTGGAAATGCGTCAAATGGAAATGCGTCACCACAGCAGGCTACTGGGTAAAAGACGACTTTGGAAGTTATACATCACTGTTGACATCTATCTTCACAAGTAGTCACCTTGCACCCGGAGCTCTCTGCATCGAGAGGAGGAACATAGCTGGATTTAAAGGATTTTAATCAGTCTTTTTTTTTACCTGTACTCTGTCCTAATATCAGCACTTTTTGTGCCAATAGAAAATAGAAAGGAAGGCGATAGGTCAAGCTTTTAAGACTATTGGACATCGTTCCGCAATCTTCCATAAACTATTAAGCAGGGTACAGACCTGCAGATATGGGCCAGATCAATGGCCGCTTCGAGCACCATGCGCGCTCACGGCCATCTTTCTGGCCCACATAATATGCGGCCATCTCAATCCCGCTTATAAACAGCCATATCGGACATGACCGCAAATACGGCCAATGTCTGTTGCTTTGCCTAGAGACTGCGAGTCTATGCATTTGTTTTGTTATTTACTGCCACCCTCCACCCCACCCCCAGGGCCTTATCCTTATATCTACCTGCCCTCATCTCAAATACATTTATAGGCCTGCTTACATACCAAGGGCTCATACAAATATATCTGTACTTGCACCCGACTCTAGCTTATTCTACCTTCTGAGACTATTATCAGGGTGAACATCTTATCGCTTTAACTCTAATACGTACACAGATGTATAGATTGTGGAAATATAAGAAGTCAGAAGCTTACCAAAGGAAGCTGGAAATCATAACAGGAAGTGGTCTGGTAATGGCGGAGTCACTGCTGATCTACATCGCTCATCACTTTAAATGTCACAGTTAAGTCAACAAACATTTTAACAAAATCAGGTAAACAGCACAATGGAGCTCAAAACTACGAGCAAAATCCTGACCATTATACACAAATAATAACACGTCCCTTTAATAAAGTCTGTGTACTCCGACACCCACAATTCGCCTGCAACATATTAGAAAAATAAATCTAATCGTCTAACATTTCCACAAAAACATCAACAGGTCCCGCTGTGCTTGTCAGCGCCTCAGCACAAATATGGGGGAACAAGCGCGTTCTATCCGCGGCGGCAGTGAAATTATTGCAGAGTGTGCTTGTGTTTATCTGTCATTATACTAACAGGTGTTCTACCTCCACGCAGAACAATACAGAGACTCGCTGCACGACCGCACAGCTGTCAATCATTCCACCTCAGCCCTTTCTTTGTAAAAGAAAGTAAAAGTAGCGTAGAAAATAACCCAGGCGAATGAGAGGAGTCAGCATGCAGAATGAAGCCAATTTTGTAAACCACAGCAAATCCCCAAAAAGGTTTGCCACAAACACTAGTTTTGTTTTTAAACCAATGCAGAAGTGACAAAAATTCTCAGTATAGGTTAGGGGTGGGCAAACTTTTAAATGTGACATGGGGTCGTAAGACCTCGTCGCAAGGACAGGAAATAAAAAAAAAGAGAAAAAATGATAAAACATTTAAGAAAAAAAAGCTTTTGATAGAGAAGGTTAAACATTCTATTGCAAACTACGGCCTCTAAGAAACAAACCAAAGAAATATCCTCTTGGTGTTATGTGCACTTATACCAGGGAATGAGGGGAGCCAGAGCGTCTTGACACCAAGGTGACAAAGGGCCAAATTAAAAGACTATAGGGCCGGTTTGGCCCCAGGGCCTTATGCTAGCCATACACATGCCGATAAGCGGCCGATTTTTAACCTGACCGACGGGCGTGCGCGCTCGCGCCGTCGGTCAGGTTAAAAATCGTCCGCTTATCGGCATGTGCCCACATGGGGCGACAGATCCCTGTCGCCCCACAGCTCGGCCGACATTCTCTGGCCGGCACAAGCTGATGCCATAAGCTTCAATGAAGACGGCGTCTTCATTGCAGCTTATGGCCGGCACACAAAGGGTGCCAGCCGACTGAAGGGGCCCCATAATGCACTGGGGTGCAAACGTGATGACGTCATCACGTTAGCATCCCGGTGAATATCGGGACTGGTCTGCCTGCACACCATCGGGGTGTGTATGGCAGCCTTTAGTTTGCCCACGTCTGGTATAGAGTAAATAATGCTAAAAGGAAAAGTAACGGCACATTGTCTCCCAATAGTCACCAAGCTGCTAAACACATGGGTAAGCACGCTAGATTTGGATTCAGTTACTTTATATGGTTGACCAAAAACAAGGCTATGCTCAGACCGCATTTAGAGATGCGCCTATAATCGCAGGCGTTGAAGGGGATGTCAATGCATTCCATACATATGCCTGACTTCCCACCCTGCTTGTTCACACGGTGTTTATCTGGACCACCAGCTGAGAGGATAACACAGGGCAGTACGTCACCTGATGAATGCCGCTTGAACAGGCTGGGTGAGAAGTCCTGCATATGTATGGGATGCGCTGACAACACCATCAACGCATTTGATTCATGCAGGGGGAATCGTGCATCCCTAACCGACGCCTGAACATACCCTTGGAGACCAAGAATAAAAACGTCCATGGCCTGTGACCCACCAATGCTCAGCAGGTAGGTTTGATGTTTGGAAGGGAGATTGATTTATTTACTTCTTGTGACTCAATGGGCCAGACCTATAAACTACAGCCTGGGGGCCAGATCTGACCCGTTCAGCTTTGTAATCCGGTCCATTGTCACCTTAGTGACAAGACATTAAAGGTAGCCATACATGATTCAATTTGTAACGAATCGATCATCAATTCGACTGAAGTATTTGACCATTGAATTGTATATCGATTGTAATTGAATCGAATGACACACCACATTGAGTGTTCGATCGTAAACATTTCCATTACTGCTACAGCATCCTCAGGCTAACATAACCTACATACAAACATCCTATTCTGCCGACTAGTAGATAGAATGTAACAGTATGCTAATTGGGTCTGATCACAATTGGTTGGGACAAGGAAAAGTATTTATTTACACCTAATGTGGTAGCAATCAATTAAAATTTTCCAACTGGTCCGATCAAATTGAAAATTTTAATCGAATTGAAACTATCGCTTAATGTGGACATGATTCAATTTTCAATTGACCGACTCAAATCTGTTAAATTAAATTGATTGAAGCAATTGAGTCAATTGAACCGTGTATGGGTAGCTTAACACTCCCCTCCGCTGGTTCCCTTCAATGAGTATAGATAATGCCAGAGGCCATGGGGATGACAACGGTGTGAACATGTTCTGAAGCTGTGGGCATGACCTCATGGAGATGGAGGCAGGTTGTGTTTAGGAATTACTTCTGCTACTTGCAGTGAAAGAGTGGAGGGGAGCCAGAGTGTCTTGTCAACAAGGCCTTTGACTTTTCTGGCAGTAATCATTTTTTTTTCTGGAAAGCGTTACAGGAAATAAAAAGCTTACAATATCCTTGTAGCACAGTCTCGGCATCAGGGGACATGAGGAATTGGGAAATTTGTAACCATTCCAGGCTCTTGGTCCAGCCCCTTTCTCAAATTTAGGAACCCATTGAGGCCCACAAGTCAGAAAGTTTGACCACCCCTGTGCTAGGCTCTCAATAAACAATTTTAGACCCAATACACACATTCGGTTATCCTGGTGTTTTTGCACTCTCTCTGTAGTTTAGGACAGTCTATAGGAGCGGAATGCGTTGCACCTGCAAAGATGCAGACTAAAGGGTGTTTGTGCAAACTCAAGGTTAGTCTGAAAGGTATACACGTAAGGTATACATGTTAGGCTGTGTATCTTACGGCAATGCTAGCCGCACTGCTTAGCATGGCTAGTGTGAAATAGCCCTTAGCCACTATGATTCCAGAGAAGCACTCACTCCACCATGCTATAGTAAACATACTTACCTGGTGTACTATTTCCCACCCACTGCTGCCCACTTTCAGCACAGGAGTCCACTTCCTCCCCCTTGTTAAAGCCGCCAAGAATCCTGAATATGCAGTAGAGTTGTGGTTCTCAGGAAGAGCACGGAAATCTCACGAGACTAGAAAAGGGAGCGTCATTAAGGGTAATGTAACCGTTCCCAGGTCTCTTTGGAGAGAATACCAGTGCCACAGTGGGACATAGAAGATAACCCAAGAGATGCGTTTTATGTCATTCATGAGTATCAGTTCCCAAAAATTAAATATAACTTAGCAACGTAAAACATAAGAAGCATGAGGGCAGATTCACACCTTTGGCCACAC
Source organism: Ptychadena robeensis (assembly GCA_036250615.1). Lineage (NCBI taxonomy): Eukaryota > Metazoa > Chordata > Amphibia > Anura > Ptychadenidae > Ptychadena > Ptychadena robeensis. The sequence goes on along the minus strand of CM070038.1, from coordinate 30,086,421 downwards.
TTCTGTCCTTACATGCAATAAACCCGTTATTGCAACATCCATGCTGCAGGGCATACAAGGAGGGCCAGGGTGAACAGTACAATAGGTATTCTAAAGAAACGCATACCTTTTGTTAAAGCAGACCTACCTCTTCCGCTTCTATTATCGTCACAGAGGGCAGATTGGAAGACAAAAGTTGAAAAAAAATACTTACCAGGTAAAACTATCAACATGGAGGCAACATGGAAAGGTAGAAGTATTTCCCTTGTGCCCATGTGCCCACAGCCAGGTACATTTGAGGAGCATCACCTGATTCAGATAAGGATTGGTGGAGGGAGCGAGACCGGAAGAGTCTCTCTCCTCCATCTTGCAGCCTGGAGGATTGGACACTCCAGGCATGGCGCCGCAATAGTGAGCAGGCAGGAAAGGCGAGTATTTATTTTTTCTTTAGGGGTTGCAGTTCCTGGATGACTACTGCATATAGGCAAGATATGTATATTTGTTCCGCTTTAATGCTTCTGTGCTGTAGCGCCATAAATGAAACACAGAGTGACGTGTTGGAAAGGGCCTTGAGGCCCTGCTTTAACACTTTAAAGTGTATTTTAAAGCCAAGACATTCCCTTTTTATGATCTTTAGGTCACACTAAGAATGATTGGGCCTCTTCCTTTGTGTCATAGTTTGAACATGTTCTGTACAGTGGGTTTGTCATCTACGATTCCTTATTGTAATTATTGTATAGAATATTGCTGCATAATACACCTTAAGAATAAAAATTTTATTTACAGACACACCACCTCGTAATGCTAGGTGATTAAAATAACCGGTCAGGTTATTTTTGTCTCTGTCCGGCTTGGGAGAGTAAACCAAACACTGAAGTATTTTATGTGCCAACAAACAAGACCACACGCCACCCAAGTGACCAGATGTCTGGCAGCAGTCCTTCGCTTATTTACAAGCATTGGGCATCTACATGGCTTGTATATCAGTGTTTCATCTTTCAAGTCCGGTCAGAAGAGTGGAGGGAAGTTTATTTCACACAATAAAGCAAATAAAAATTAAGGGTGTAAAGAATTGTTGCATGTACTGTAACCTCAGATGGGCTGTTGTGTAACCTGCAGGTAACATTCCTCTGCTCGGGTATAATTGCCCATATGAAGGAAACCCACCCATGTTTATTCATAAATAACCTGTTCATTATGGAGAGGGCACGTCTATACATGTTCAATATATCACAGGAGCATTAGCACAGGATTAAGGTCCACGAAACTCTGCTCAGACATATAATAAGCCATGTCCAGTAAGCATTTCTAGGTGAGGAATCCATCATGCCTTGTACTTCTAGGTTCCAACTATAAACTCTGAAACCTCTTAAGGTAGCCATAGACACCTCGATTTGTCGGTGATCGATTCCCGATTGGATAATTTCCGGCGATTGAGGAATCGGTGTCTGCATCTTATGGTCTGAAAGCACGATCCTTGGATCCCCGCCAGTGTCTTCACTCTCCCAGCAACAAGATTAGTGAGGGAGGTGGAGGACCTGTCAGATGGGAGAACCGCCCATGGGCGGATCACTTAATATGTACAGCATTTTTTATATCAGCGGAGCCCTGCAGATATAACCAATGAAGGGCAGAGAGAGATAGATAAAAAAAAAGCTGCCAGCCAGCATCTCTCCCATTTATCTCTGCCTGTGTGTGAAAGCTGGACTAATGCTGCAGCTTTCACACAAACACAGACTGAGCCGGACACGCCGCAGCATGTTGTGGCTGTGTTCCAATCTCAGCTCTGGATACAGCTTCCCGCTTTGCCCCCCTGTTCCCTGATGTGTAAGAAAGAAGCTGTGGTGTGCCCTGAAGTGCTCACTAGAGGCATCCTGTGGTTAAAATTTGGTATTACACAGGGATTTTTTCTCCAATTGATTTGAACACTTCAGATATATTTTTTTTCTTGTTTCCTGCTCTAAAAACTGGGCCTCTTCTGGTCAAAAAAATACGGTATAATAAATGCAACAAAAAAGAAAAGCAGTAGCAGATAAAGACAGACCAGAATTAAATCTAGAATAAAGCCCTATAGCTCCCATAATTGGCACTAAAATAACAAGAATTTCAAAATGATTTTTCTTAATAGAAATTGCCGGAAAATCTACCAATGGGAACTCCTGTTTCTGTGATAACTGAGGTGAGGTTTCTTCTTTGTGAAGATTTCTTTTTTAGTCATTGTTGTGTCTCTGGAACAGGAAGAGGACAATGAGCTCACAAACAAAAAAACAAAACACTGACAAGTAAGGCTTTGTTTCCATTGTACGCCGGGACCCGTACGCTAAGCGTATACGCTAGCAGGGGTCCCGACGTATCTCCGACGTATCTCACAGACCTTTGCCTGCCGGCGGACGGTCTGTCTTCATTGCGCTGAGCTCATCCGCCGGTGTCAGGCTGAACGTAGTCGAGTACGTTCAGCCTTTACACCGGTGGATGTGTAAACAGACCATCCGCCGGCAGGCAAAGGTCTGTGAGATACGTCGGAGATACGTCGGGACCCCTGCTAGCGTATACGCTTAGCGTACGGGTCCCGGCGTACAATGGAAACAAGCCCTAACTCAACTAGAAGCTGCCACATTTGTACTTCATTCCATATTTTTTTGTGTCCCTAAGTTAACAGTTTTTTTTCCTTGGAGCTGGTTTTATTTTATGTATTTTTCTAAAAATGTTGAAACATGATATATAAAAAATTACCTAACAACTATTTAATATGAGCAGCAGGCACTACCTGGTTTGCCATGGCCATTTTAGCTTTTGCAACTTGGTTCCTTTATTTAGCCATTGCGGTGTGTTCACCTCGGAATTATTGGTTGCATACAAGTAATAAGTAACCTCTAAAACACAGGTTAGCAGATTCAAATTCACATCAGATTCACCTCAGCGGTAAAGCATCGGGCCGTTCTGAGACAATAGTTTTACCTTTTTGTTCCTGAAAGCAAAAGGTTCATTTATAATGCAGGAAAACCAAAGCTAGGCATACACTGCTTGATTTTTTTTTACTTCCCTAGCGGCTTGCCCAAACTCAGTTCGATCAAACTGCGCCCGTGCCGGGATCGGGCACGCCTCTCTGTGTGCCCGATCCCGGCGGCGGTTGTGCCCCTTCCCTTCCGGCCCCGTGTCTTCAGCGTCATCTGTGTGGGGCGGAGGGGTGGCGCCATAAACCTCCATATTAATGGAGGGGGAGACACTCTCCTCTCCACACACCGCCGGCATCTATTTGACACTGGCGGTGTGTAGAGGGCTGGGCGGAAAGCCGGCAAGCATAGCGGCGTACAGTGTACTCCACCACGGCTTTTCGTGCCATTAAAAATGTCGCGAAAACCTCAAACCGCCCAGAAGGTTAATATATTTGAGCATGGAGAGCCGTGCGCTCAAATCTATTTAAACAAAAGAGCTGTCCACCCTTTCTTCGAGAGGTCGAACAGGGAGCCGACATGTTGTTAAACCCTGTTTGATTTCCATTGCTTTGGATGGGGACCGATAGTATAGGAGACATATGGGGATCGATGATGCTCAAGTGCAGCACTCGTGTATGCCGAGCACAAGTAAACTGCATCCTTTTGCATTGAAATCCATGTGTTTAAGATGCGCCTAGAAATTAAAGCCTGCGTTCGACAACAATGTCAGTTTAATCGACCCTAAAAGCTTAGTTCTGATGGGCAATTGGCTGGACTTGTGTCAGCCAACACGATCATTATTTGTTGGTTCTTAATAAACAGACATTGGACTGTCCCCCACCATTCTCTATCGGCCGCTGGAAGTTTCTCAGCAGAGGAAGAAGTGACCACATCACTTCCTCATTACTTATTTCAACTTCGCCTTAGTTCGTCTTCATAAGCCATGCTTTTTAAATTGTTGGGAAATTCTGACCATAGAATAGTTTGTATGTGTACTTGTGAGTCTACTACTTATACAGATCAGTAAATTCTAACTAGCTTTTGGTAGAGCAGGTAGGCTGTTCCCATCTCTGAAGGTCGGTTGAATAGATAAACGCATGTATAGCAAAGGTTGCTCTTAAACGGGTCGCTACCTATTCAACTGATGAACGATCATCACAGTGCACTCAAGTGTGCACCACTTTGAGCAATTGATGCCGTTCGATAAAGTGATGCCAATCGAACAGGGATTTACCAATCAGAAGAAAAGGATGGCTATGTTCAATTTCCAAACAATTAATGCCGAACAGTGATGGATGGTTGCGGAATCGACTGGGGGGGGGGGGGGGGGGGGGGGGGGGGGGGGGGATTTTGACCTGTGTATGGCCACCTTAACCCCTTTAAAATTCAAAGGCAAGGCTGGCCAATGATACTGTCATTTTCGGAGAATGACAGGAAATGATACGATGAAGACCAAGGAACGGCTAATGTATCTCAGGAGACTCGCTTGTTAAAACTTTCCACTAATGGGCCTCATCACAAAACCTTTAATTACGTGGGAAAACGGTTGCGTTCAACAGAAGAGTACTTTCCTAACAGAAGTATAGACTTCTGGACCAAACATAGCATTACTACTCAAGAATTTGGTAACTAATGACCACTTAAAAGATCATTAGAGCACAATATGGCACTATCACAGCCTGCACAGAGCCTAACAACCAAGTATGGTTACCCTGTGTATATACAAACACACAGTGAAACAAATGCTTGCTCAAAGTTCAACAACACTGAATAGAACATAATGTTCTGTACATACAAGGTATGAACCTGTCCTTCATGTACTTTAGGGTCTTGGTCAAATAGGCCTCAGCAAACTTTTGTCAAGCACTAGAACAACTTTCCACAGCTACACCAGCTGAGATTGCAGTGCAGCAGTTTACAAGCAATGGACTTGCTCACAGTAAAGGCCCCCATACACCTTACAATCGTACCATACAATTTCTGTACATCAACTTTGTTCCACCAAAACCATGTAATATGAGGAGCTTTCTAAACCTTCCAAACACTACGCATTCTATCAGGGAGGCTGACACAACTATACTACATAGTTGTTGGTAGATCTAATGGAAATTGTATGGATGGATCTTAAGGTGTATGGGAGGCTTTAGGCTATGTTCCCATTAGTTGAAGTGGCCATCGCTCTAGTGGAAACATAGACTAAAGGCCCCCATACACCTTACAATCTTACCATACAATTTCTGTACAATCACCTTTTCTACTACCAATACCATGTAATATGAGGACTGTTCTAAACCTTCCAATCACTATGTATTCTATCAGAGAGGTCACTATACTACATAGTTGTTGGTAGATCTAATAGAAATTGTATGGAGGGATCTAAAGGTGCATGTTAGCACAATGTTATATTATATATCTGATTGATATGATGTAATTTCTTCATCTTTTGCACAGTGTATAATACATGTATTGCTTTTACATATGGAGTGGGCCGTCCCCTCCCCCTTGTCTATTCCAGGGGAAATTTTGGGTGATGTGTTTATGCCATCCTCAACTTCTGTCTATTGTTTTTGGGATGTTTTTTATGGAATTTATTTATCAAAACATTTAAACACATACAGCCTTATTCTACATAAACTAATCTTTATTTCATCAAGTGTGCACCACTTTGAGCAACTGATGCCGTTCGATAAAGTAATGCCAATCGAACAGGGATTTACCAATCAGAAGAAAAGGATGGCTATGTTCAATTTCCAAACAATTAATGCCGAACAGTGATGGATGGTTGCGGAATCGACAGGGGGAAAAAAAAATCTTGACCTGTGTATGGCCACCTTAACCCCTTTAAAATTCAAAGGCAAGGCTGGCCAATGACACTGTCATTTTCGGAGAATGACAGGAAATGATACGATGAAGACCAAGGAACGGCTAATGTATCTCAGGAGACTCGCTTGTTAAAACTTTCCACTAATGGGCCTCATCACAAAACCTTTAATTACGTGGGGAAACGGTTGCGTTCAACAGTCAAGAGTACTTTCCTACCAGAAGTATAGACTTCTGGACACAGTGTATAATACATGTATTGCTTTTACATATGGAGTGGGCCGCCCCCTCACCCTTGTCTATTCCAGGGGAAATTTTTAAACACATACAGCCTTATTCTACATAAACTAATAACCTTGGGATGGTAATGTTTTTTCCTTTAAAAAGCATTTTAATTGTTTAACAAATCAATATATGGTAAATCAACAAAAATCCGATTTAAATAAAAAAAATCCGATTTTTTTTAACAAAAATCATCGATTTTTATCCACCCTGTATGTATGTGTATATATATATTTATATATAGTGTTAAAGAGCTCTCAAATCACTTTTGTTAGCACCTTCTAAGAAATAGCAGTTTTAGATGTAGAACGCCAAATCTTAATGGAACTGCTTAAGCCCCCCATACAACTTCCAATCTTACCATACAATTTCTGTACAATCAACTTTTGTTATACCAAAACCATATAATATGAGGAGCTTTCAGGCAGGACCCGGCACTACATAGCAGTGATATATACCTTCCCATCACTATGTATTCTATCAGGGAGGACCCGGAACTACATAGTTGTAATAGAAATTGTATGGAATGATCTAAAGGTGTATGGGGCTTTACTAGTGGTTAATACTATAGCACATCAATCTAGTGAAAGCTCTGACTGAACGTCTGTTAATGTCACATCCAAGATGTTGGTGTGCTGAAATAACATCCAAAAGAAGCAGTTGAATAGTCTAAAAACATGATTTAACACTCCCTCACTGGAACTTGATTGAACCAAAGGCTTCAGGGCTCTTTCACACTATCAAATTTGATTTGCAGCTAAAAGGCAGATCGCATTGTGACAGCACACTGCTACCACGGTCTCATTTTCCAATGCAATTATAATTAAAGTTCTGTGAATAGAACACAAAAGAGCATGGAGGTTCTGAAAGTACATCATAAAGTTTAACCTTTGATTTCCCCTCCATTCATATCAATTAAGCGTGGAAAAACTAACACTGCTGGTTAAAGCGACTTCTCCTCTTTGATCTTCCCTCTAACGGTGGGAATACACAGGTAATTTTTTCCTTCGATATATTCAAAAAGATAGATTTTTTTAATCTGTCGAACAAAAAGCTAACACCGTACAAAGGGTTCAATAGACCAACATTGAACAAAAGTGAACAATAAATCGTTTGAAACAGGGCTGTGGAGTCGGTTGATAAATTCCCAGACTCCGACTCCTCAGTTTCAGATTCTTC
>CM070038.1:30053584-30072830 GCA_036250615.1 Ptychadena robeensis | reverse complement strand
CATAATGACACATAAAGTTATTGTCCCTGTTGAGGCCATACTCCAGAGTTCTGAATTTCTCTATATCGCGATATAGATGTATATCGAAACAACAGAATTGTATATCGAAATATCGGAAATGTGTTTATAAATTGTATCGTTTGTCATATAAACATTACCTAATACCAGCGCCCAACAAGTCATCCCTGAACGCTCTACATACTGGCCGGTATAAAGGAGTACTGGAAATTTAATTTTATAATGAAGAGTAACAACAGTAAAAGCAGGCATGGAAGGAGGACATTATTCCCATTCATATAAATTATGTTTACCAGTGAACACTTTAGATGTAATTTTGGATATGCAAGGGTGGGTGGTGAGAAACTGTTAAGCCCCCCATACAGGTCTAGTCAAACCGTGTATGGCTAGCTTTAGAGGTCAAACTGCACCCGTGCCGGGATCGGGCACAACTGCCGGCTCTCCGTGTGCCTGCAGCACTTCTACAGAGCTGCAGGCACACAGAGCCTTTCCGGACCCGTGACTTCGGTGATGTTCTTCATGTTAATGGAGGGGTACCGCTTTCTCCCCCCCCCCACATACCACCGGTGTTGGGGAGGGGGGTGGAGTGATTGCCAGGGAAACGGCCCGGTGTACTTTGAGCCGAAATTGGCCGCCATTACGCACATGTCCGTAATTCTTAGATCGATTTGAGGTAATGTGGATTGGCTCAGTCGGGTCCCCACCAAAGGAATGTGCTTAGCACAGGGAGGACCAAGAGGAGCCGAGAATACAGTAACGAGAACAAAGTGGAGAAATACCCTTAGTGCTGGTACACAAAGGGTGCCCGGACTATTTTTCAGACAATCGACCGCTTGTCATGGGGTGGCTAACACTAAAAGGCAGCCCTAAAATGTTATTATGACCAGTAGGAGTTGGACCCCATTAGGTAGCCATTGGGTCTGTTCTGTATTACTTGCCAATATTGGTGCCTTTTTGGTGAATATCCGCACAATGTTGGTTTTAAAGGAACGCCAGTAATGTCTGGCTAATTGATGGACTGATTGAGAGGGAGGCTGGAGTTGTGGATCAGTGTCACAACCTGGCAAGAAGATGACAGGAACTTTCTCACCCCCAGACAGGGGAATACCAGCGATGCCTATAAAGGTGACATGCACACGTCTGTCACAATCCTCAGAAACTTTGTGAGAACTTAAAGGAATAATGTCTGACTCCCCTTATTTACTCTCTATATGAGCATTGGTATACATGGTGCCAAGTGCATCTCTGTTCAATCAGCTTATGAGCAAATCCAAGCCGGGCTTAGTTTAAAGGGATTTGTGTCAATGATCTTAACATGATTTTGGCGTGTCTTCATATTAACGTTACTTAGGACATTAGGATTACCGACACTGTTGACTGATGTGCTTTCTCAATACATGACATTTACATGAAGAGCTTGTGCCTACAGTATTGTGAGTATAGAAAAAGGAAATTAAAAATGGCTTCAAAACTTTATACAGAAATGCATTTTATTAAGGTGACAACATTATGTGCTAGGGTATTAAGCAACTAGTCGATGAGAGGAAGATAGAGAAGACTGTCTATGTATGTGCTTAGCAGCTGCCTGGGGTCTCTGCCTCTGACTGGTAATTTTTTCGCCTCCCTCCCATGTTTTCCTATTGATATTTGTTCCTGTCCATCATGAAAATACCCTGCCTAGGCAAAAAAAAAAATAATTGTCCCCCTTCCCCAAAAACTGCCAATGTCCAATCAGAGGCAGAGAGCCTGCATGCACAGACAGAAACAAGATCTTCTCTTTCTGTGTACATTCTGTGTCTGATTGGCTGTGAGTCTCTCGGCTGGGAGAGAAGGAAAGGTGATGTCTGTATAATAATGTCGCGACCAGTCGTTTGGACTGCGACTTTAGTTAGTGCCTTACTAGTGTCAGCAACCATAACGCAAAGGATACAAGTGTGAATGATCCTAAGCAAACCCCTCTACCATCCCGCTAATGGCAGCGCGTATAGTGTGAAAAGGCCTGGAAGTCCGTGTGCAGTTGAGGTGTACACAAATGTTAACCATCCTTCCCACCTTTATATAACAAAGCAGGAGCAATACCCAGAACTGTCCCATGGAATAAATCACATGATCTGCAATGCCCAGAAGTAAGAGGCATTTTATTGACACTGAATGAAGGAAAGGAGAGTAAATTCTCATAAGCCTCCGTGTCACCGGGCAAATCACACGTTTGCTTTCATACCGCCTTGTATATAGATACAGCCGGAAGTCCTATTTCCAAATACCACATCCCCCCGGACAAGGATAGTCTAATCCAGGGCATGGAACATATTTTCACACTGGATGCATTTTGTAAAAGCATGCGTTTTGCACATTACACGTCTGCATTTGCACATGCGTTTTTAAAACAGATCAAAAATATGCACAGCAGGGCGCAATGAAGAAAAAAAACACATGCGTCAACGCTGCATTTTAAAAACGCAAAGCATGCAGTGTGAATGGCGATACTGGTTTTCTCTGCCTTAGGCTGGGCCTACACTACACCAGCCCAGCAACCGCGGGAGGCGTTATGGGAATGGCGGCACGGCCACTGTTTGGGGTGTATCCTATACATATCTATTGACAAACCGCGCCCATAGGGCACGTGTCCCCGGTGCGGCTGCGGAAAGTCCCCGAATCCCCAACGCCCGCTATGAATCTGCTCCCGCGCCAGTATAGACCGACACGTCATTTCCCATAGGGGATTACCGGGGCGGCTGCACTGTACGGTTTTTCCTGCGTTCTACGCCATACACCACAGACAGCTTAAGTGGTCCATTGGTCTCTTCTACAACTGGTTCTTTATTTAAATTTTGTCAAGGATAATGGTGTACCATTTCCCTTTACAAATATATATATTTCTTTAGGTGGTGGTGTGGGTATGGTCATGGTCAGACGGACTGGCACTGGTGATCAATGGCTATGTCTGCAAGACTCGGAAAAGCAGGACCTGATGCTGTTCAGGCGCTGCTTTTCTGTATCTGCGTTATGCTAAATTGCTGATGATGATGCGGGAACGCACCCCAAGTCGTGGGCAAACCGCCAGCAGGTCGGTGGTTGCGTGTCATGGCCTAACTATTAACCTTTATTTAGAAAGTGTCAACATATTACGCAGGACTGTGCATGTGCATATTATGCAGGACTGTGCCCTCCAACCAATATTTAAGCGAACACACAGGTACAAACAGTTTACCAGGAGAAGATGACGACTCTGACCAAATGAGCTTACAATCTTTATTGATCATTTCACATGTTCGACGTGCTGCAGTGCAGAAACCTGCGTGTCCAGAGTGTCAGAGTGCTAGATCAGTTGCATTCATCATTCCAGCCTTCCAGCAATATGGAAGCACCAGATCTTAACCCTCATGACAATGTCTAAGGGTCCCCATACACCTTTAGATCTCTCTGTCAGATTTCCTTTAGATCTCAACTTGTTTTACCAAAACCATGTAATATGAGGGACTTTGAACACAGGCAGACTTGATGGTTTATAATCACAGAGGACCCATCACTACATAGTTGTTGGTAGATCTAAAGGATATCTGACAGAGAGATCTAAAGGTGTATGGCCAGCTTAAGCCAATTACCAGGCTGAAAGCGGTCACATGGAAGGGTAGCGACATCATCTGACACTGGAGCTTATGCAGGGACGATCCTACAGGAAGGAGAAGAGGTCGGGGTAGACAGCAGACACTAGAACTATGCTAGTGGTCAGGTGACAGTTGAGAGTGGCAGTTAGACAAAGGAAACAGAATCCCTGACTTTGGAGATCATTTGTTTTACAAATCCAACGGTTTCGCAGATTAAAGTGGTAATATGTTATTTTTCTGGAGAACCAACTGTCACTTACCTGGAAGCTATAGAAACAAATGTATATAGTGCAGAGCTACTGGGACCAGGATCTTTAGGAATATAATTACTGGAGAGAATAAGGTGAATTCTATTATTACCCTGTGTCCATGTAACTAGAGTATTGACCCAGGAAGCATAGAAATCCCAGGAGCCCCACTGCCTAGTCAGCGGCTACATGCTTCTCTCTGTGCCAGAGCAACAAAGTGCTATTACACAACCCATGGGTCCTCTTATTCCACCTGCATCAATACCAGGGTGCCCACATGCCGCTGCTTGCACCAACACCACAGATTGCCTCCTCATGCACCAATGCCAGGGTGCCCACATAGCACCACCTCATGCACCAAGCCAACATGTCACTACCTGCACCAACACCCGGGCGTCGATATGTCACTGGCTGCTTTACCACAGGGCACCCACATGTCACTGCCTGCTTTACCACAGGGCACCCATACGTCACTGGCTTGCTTACAAAAATACTATTGTTAAAGGCACCCACACGTCATATTGGCTGCTTTTACCGCTGGGCACCCACACGTCAATGGATGCTTTAACCCTGGGCACCCACAGTTCATGGCTGCTTTAAACGCTGGGCAACCACATGTAACTACTGCCTGCTTGTTTACAACAGGGCACCATACTCACTGGCATTGCTTTAACGTGGGCACCCACATGTCAAATTGCCTGCTTTAACCACAGGGCACCCATACGTCACTGGACTGCTTTACCACGGGTACCCATATCGTCACTGGTGCTTTATTACCGCTGGGCACCCACATGTCATATGTGCTTTACCAAGGGAACCATACGTCATGATGCTTTACAACAGGGCACCAACATGTCACTGCTACTGCTTTACCACAGGCCCCCACACCCACAGTCATGACTGCTTTTACCAAAGTACCCCACATGTCATGCCTGCTTTAACCACTGGGCACCCACATTCATCTGCTGCTTTACCACAGACACCCACATTTTCATTCTTTAAAAAGAAACATCACTGACTTTTTACCACAGGACACCCACATGTCACTGCCCGGTTTTACCACAAGGACAACCCACATGTCACTGCCTTGCTTTACCACAGGAACCCACATTCACTGCCTGCTTTACCACAAGGACACCTAGTCACTGCCTGTTTACCACAAGCACCCATTACGTCATGGTCTTTACACAGTGCAAAACAACCAAAAAGATCATGACAGTTTACCACAGGTATACTCAAATACTTACAATAAAAAACTTGTAAACTAATAAAGTTCCTTGCTTTACCACATGGACCCACCCTCTCTGCCTGCTTTACACAGGACACCCACATGTTATCTTGCCTGCTTTACCACAGGGCACCACTTACGTCATCTGCCTGACTTTAACCACAGACAATCCTTACATGTCACTGCTGCTTTTACCACTAGGTCAACCATTAGTCACTGCCTGCTTTACACAGGACACATCACATTAGTCACTGCATGCTTTATACCACTGGGCAAACCCACAATGTTTACTTGCTGCTTACCCACAGGACACCCACATGTCACTGCTTTTTAAAAATCACACATTTTTGTGTTTTAAAACCACATTCATGTTTTTAAAAAAACATTCACTGCCTGCTTTACCACAGGACACCCATATGTCAACTGTATCATTTACCACAGGGCAACCATTAACGTCATTTCACTGCCTGCTTTACCACATAAGCACCCTTACGTAACTGGTCTTTAAACATGGGCAACCACATGTCAATGCCTGCTTTTACCACAGGAACACCCTTACGTCACTGCATTGCTTACCACAAGGACCCTGTACGCATGCCCTGCTTTCACACAGGGCCCCCCCCAGGCACCATAGTCACTGGCTGCTTTACACCATGGGCACCCAAATGGTCATGCTGCTACCACAGGGCACCACAATTTGTCACTGCATGCTTTACAACAGAGCACCCACATTTCATGCTGCTTTACCACAGGGAAACCACATGTCAAAATTCATTGACCGTCCTTAACAAAGGGCACCCCACAGTCACTGCCTGATTCTACCACCAGGGCACCCACATGTCCACTGCCTGCTTGAACCAGGGCACCCTTACGTAAATGCCTGCTTTTACCACAGGGCACCCTTACGTCACTGGCTGCTTTACCACTGGGCACCCACATGTCATCTGCCTGCTTACCATCAGGACACCCACATGTCAATGACCTGTTTACACAGGACACCCACATGTAAATGCCTGTTTACCACAGGGCACCAATCATCCTACTTTAAAACTTAGTCACTGCTTTACACAGGGACCCTTACGTAACTTGGTTTTAACTGACAATTACACTGGGCTTTACCACACACCATTAGTTCACTGCCTGCTTTACCACAAGGGCCACCCTTAGTCACTGCTTGCTTTACCACTAGGGACACCACTTACAGTCACTGCTGCTTTTAACACATGGGCACCACATGTCAATGCCATGCTTTAACAACAGGGCACACTTAATGTCATTCTTAAAAGGAACTAGTCATTTACCACTGGACACCAAAATGTCACTGCTGCTTTACCAACAGGATCACAATGTCACTGCATGCTTACACTGGGCACCCACATGTCATACATGCTTTACCAACAGTGGCACCCACAGTCATGCCTGCTTTACCACAGAGGCACCAATGTCAATGCCTGTTTACCACAGGGCACCCACATGTCACTGCCTGCTTACCACAGGCACCCTATACGTCATGCCTGCTTTACCAAGGGCACCCTATTGTCACTGGCTGCTTTACCACTGGGCACCCACAGTCCACTGCTGCTTTAACCGACACCCAAGTCAATGCTGCTTTAAAACAGGGCACCCACATGTCACTGCCTGCTTTACCACAGGGCACCCTAAGTCACTGCCTGCTTTACCACAGGGCACCGCACGTTTCAACTCCTGCTCTTTACCACAGGGCACCCTTACGTCACTGGCTGCTTTACAACTGGGCACCCACATGTCACTGCCTGCTTACCACAGGGCACCCTTAACGTCACTGCCTGCTTACCACAGGCACCCTTACGTTCACTGGCTGCCTTTACCACTGGGCACCCACATGTCACTGCCTTGCTTTACCACAGAGCACCCACATGGCACTGCCGCTTACCACATGGGACACACTTACGTCACTGGCCTGCTTTACCACTGGACACCCACATGTCACTGCCTGCTTTACACGGACACCAACCATGTCCATGCTGCTTTAACTGGGCACCCACATGTCACTGCCTGTTACCACAGGGCAACCCACATGTCACTGCCTGCTTTACCCAGGGCACCTTACGTCACTGGCTTCTTTACCACTGGGACACCCACATGTCACTGCCTGCTTTACAAGGCACCCACAGTCACTGCCTGCTTTATACACACGGGCACCCACATGTCACTGTGTTTACCACAGGGCACCCTTACGTCACTGGACTGCTTATACTAAACATGTAAAGGCTTTACCAACACATAGTCACAGACTGCTTTACACTAGGCACCACATAGTCAATGACTGCTTTAACACTGGGCACCAACATGTCATTCTGCTTTACCACGGGCACCACATGTCAATGGCGCTTAACCACAGGGCATGTCACTGGCTGCTTTACCACAGGGCACCCACATGTCACTGGCTGCTTTACCACAGGGCCCCCACATGTCACTGCCTGCTTTACCACAGAGCACCCACATGTCACTGCCTGCTTTACCACAGGGAACCCACATGCTGCAGCCTGCAGTGACCTGTCCTAACCAGAGGGCACCTACAAACCATGTCTCATTTAACACAAAAGGTGCCCACCTGCCATGGCTCACCCTGACACCCATGTTTAAAGACTACTGCAGAAACATGACCCAGAACCCCAATGTAGACACTCCTAGGGCCTGCCTCCAAGACAGGAACCCCCAGTCACCCCATTAGTCAGAGCCCCGCCCCCCTGCGGGTTCCCTCTCACCTCGGGCTCCACCACTTCGTGATAGGCGGGCGGCGGCTCATAGCTCCTCCCCCCGCCGTACTCCAGGCCGGGCCGCTCGTTGGTTAGTAGCGCCACCGCCTCATTGATGTCGTTGTTGGCGAGGCGTAGCGCCGTGCGAATGGCAGCCGGCTCCGAGAACCCCATGCACAGCAGGGTGGTCATGTGCTGCTCCTCCTCACTCTCCATCCCGGGAATTCTCCGCTCACACCACCCGCCTCACCCGAGCCGCTCTGCGCGCCGCCATCACTCCTACCAGCCTGCACTGGCGACACGCCTACCCCCGCCGCCGCTCAAACGTGACAGCTCACGTGATAGGCGGCCATGTTGTGCTTGGCAGAAACCTGCCAGCCAAGAATAGGAAAAGGTGTGGACTAGAATGCGGACATGTTGTGGTTGGCTAAATGAACATAGACTGGCGTCAAAGAACGTAGAAGGCGGAGCTGAACTGACAGCTGGTAGCCATACTGTGGCTGGCCTAATGTCACAGGAAATGTGTCGCCATATTATGACGTTTTGAAAATGTCTTTCCATCGAACCCCGGAATTTGGTAGGGAGGGGCGCTGTGAGTGTAAATCCAGAGTCACATGACCAGTTAGGCGCCATGACAGCCATGTTGTGGTTGGCAGGCTTTATTGTAGATTTATTTGTGGTTCAGTTATTATTGTAAAATTTCATTTTAAAAAATCATAGTTCTGAATCAATGTGTTTTCTGTGTGATAAGAGCATTTTATAAAGCTGTACAACCTCTTCCTTTGCAAACTTGCATGTATCCTATGTGCAGAAGATGTGCAAAAAGGGAGGTACACTTAAAAAGTCTTTAGAGTACAAAAATATCTGCTGATTATCCTCCCCATATACTGTGTAACCCTGAAAATGTAACAATGCCTTATAATAAAATTTGCTCCAAAACATGAATAATTATGTTTATTCTAAAACCTAAAAAATAAACACACCTCTCCAACCCCTTCATTTTTGTCAGGACCCTTTGCATTCCAGATTGTTTTGCATTTCTTTTGAATGCAATCCTTTTAGGGGGGTCTGGTGAAGAGTTTGTCTCCATGTCTACGCTTACTAGACACTAAATTATTTGTGGAGTAGGACTCCTATTTCAAGTAGCCTATTTAATCCTTCATTATGCATATATCATTTTATTCTGTATTTTCTTTTCTTTTGTAGATCTTATTTTCAGGGAAACAGGGTAATTGCCTACTTTTGTACCCATTTACATGTTCTGATATACCTACAGTCCCTGATCTCCACCAATAGAGCTCAAAAATCTAAAATTCTTTGAAGCCTTACACCTTCCAATCTTACCATACAATTTTTACTGCTATCAAAACCATGTAATATGAGGACCTTTCTAAACCTTCCAATCACTATGTATTCTATCAGGGAGGACTTGGCACTACATAGTTGTTGGTAGATCTAATTGGAAATTGTATGGAGTGTTCTAAAGCTCCCCATACACCTTTAGATCACTCCATACAATTTCCTGTAGATCTACCAACAACTATGTAGTGCCGGGTCTTCCCTGATAGAATACATAGTGATTGGAAGGGTCAGAATGGTCCTCATATTACATGGTTTTGGTAGAAGAAAAGTGGATTGTATGGTAAGATTGTAAGGTGTATGGTGACCTTAGGTAGACTTTATTATTGAAAGATGTAGATGGACTGTCTTTATTGCCACTAAAGGGAATATGAAATTCTTGTTGGCTTTGCACCATCCCTACCTATAATTGTGGATATTGTAGATGCTGTTCAAGGTGTAAATATGCCAGAGGTAAACATTTTTAAAACTTTCAAATGAATATACATCAGTTCCAAAATTACACATTTTATGTCTTGGATCATGTATGTTGCACTACATGTTCTCTAAAATGAATGTTAAGCAAACATCCACGGTATTATGAAGAAGCCACTTCAGATGATCCGATCTTCGCCGGACGACACCATCTCGTCCAGAGCAGTACTGACAGGATATAGCTGGACAAGATGGTGCCCTCAGAAACGCTAGGGGAGTTAAGTACTCTTTCACACTATATGTGCAACTCATGTTTGTTGCAGGTAAACAAACCGCCTGTTACAGAATGCCACTATGCTAGGCCTCCCATACACAAACAAATCAGGGTTTATTTACCTGCTTGTGCTGCCATACGAAAATGTGTGTTGCAGGGCATTTGTGTTAATGCGCTGTGCTAGCACATTGAGGCAGATCCACAACACAGCAATGTGAATGGTTACACAAATGCACAGGAAAACATTATGCAGCGCATATGCAGGCTTTAAAGCTAGAGTACATTGTGTAAAAACGTCTTTGCTTAAAAGCGTCAATAATGCTTTCTGCCACTGGAGGGCGTCTGGGGAGCATAAACCTCCTTGATGTTACGCATGTGGCGCACTTTTTCGTGGCGGAGCATATTGTGATTTCCAACCAGCCCAGAGGTCCTGTTCATTTTTGTTTTACATGAAATCAGCTTACCACTTTTATCTATAAGCAGGGGTGCACATAAGTGGTACTCAAAAGGGGCCAAAAACTAGCTATGCGTACCTGCATTATTGTTAGAAAGCTTATTTGCGTATTAACAACTATCTGAATATGAGCTTTGTAACAATAATTCAGGTACGCATAGCTAGTTTTTGGCCCCTTTTGAGTACCCGAGTACCACTTATGTGCACCCCTGTCTGTAAGCACTGTTTAAGTACCAGGTGCCCAACCTGTGGCCCGGAGGCCGCATGCGGCCCTTTTGGTGTTCTCCAGCGGCCCTCTTCAGTCCACCACAGTTCACTCCACATAACCTTTGAATCAAAGGTTATGTGCCCCATATATATCACTATGAGGCACATAACCTATGGTGATGTACATGACACACAATGTGCATTACCGCTCTACAATTTTCCCTAATGCTTGAAGTATAATTTAAAACAAGTTTTGATATTTCAAAATGAAAAATGTGTTCGAGCTCTGCATGCTGTCCTCTTTTCTTTATAAAATGCTTATAGAGTAAAAATGTTATGTGCGGCCCTTTAGTGATGCCGAGTAGAGATGGTCGAATTTTTTTTCAAAAATTCGACCATTTCGCCGATTTCGAGTTAATTACAAAGCTCCTGAACATGGTTTCATCACCAAACTTGCTGGAGATGTAGAGAAGGGTTGGGGCTATACTCCAAAAAAGAAAGTATGTCTCTAACACAAATAGTTTTTGCACAAATTAAGTTCAAAGTCAAGTTTGGTGATGATACCATGTTCAGGGGCTTTGCAATCAGCTCACAAAGTTAGCAAGTCGAAAAATTCGACCATCTCTAATGCCGAGGACCACACTTGTGGCCCTCCATATCAACTCAGTTGCCCACCACTGGTTTAAGTGAAGAATTTGTGTTTTCTTGTATGAATATGTGAGATCGAGATGCAAGATCAAGAAAATTCAAGCAATTCACAGTGAATTGATTTAATATATAGATCATCCATCATTTCTGACTGAAGGACATTCAGCTTCATCCAGCTCTTCCATGGATCTATGTACAGCGTTATGCTGGCCCTTCGCACCAGCTATGATCACCTGAAGCAAAGGAACACAGTAATGTCACTTGGACTGAAAAAATGAAAAACAAAAGTTTAAAAAACTGAGAGTGAAGTAAAATTCTATATATTGTGATTTATTTTTATTTTTTTAAAGTTGAAGGATTTCTTCTCATCTACTCATGACAGCTGCAATATATTTGATTTCCTACCACCTGTCTGTGCCTGTGAAGGCCTTTTCACACATAGGGCAGCACGGGCAGGTATGAATATACCTGTCCTCACTCAGGTGGACGACCGCAGTCTGAAACGCAGGTTCCCTTCATTTTTGGCCACGGGTGGCTGTGACCGATCGCCATGAATCATGAATGGACGCGCCAAAAAATCGTGTGTGGATGCGATTTTTAACCACGTCCATTCATTCTCTATGGATGCGATCCTGGGCAATCGGGGGCAGGCACTCCTGCACTATTGTTAAGACTGCTGTGAAACCACGTGCTGCCCCACAGCCAGCTGTCAAAGTGGGGGCAAGCACTAAGGGCTCGTGTCCACTGCCTCTTTTTCTACTCTGTGGATGCGCATCCGCAGCGTTGAAAAAGACGCAGAGAGGACACTTCCCATTCTAATGAATGTATAATCTAAGTGGCGCACCCACTTGTTGTTTTGAAGCTGCGGGCTGCCGCATCTTCATAGCAGTACCGCACAGTGCCACTGGAGACATCTCCATTACTGGCCATCGGAGGTGTCTCCAAGACGTGGGAAAACATCGCCGATGCTGTTTGGGTGCTGTTTTACTGCGTCTTTCCTCTTCTGCATCAATAGGGCGTGCTCCCACTGATGCTCTGGGAGCGCATCCTTAGCCACGGGCAAACTGCCTGCAAGCCATGGGGAATCTGCCAGGCAAATTTTCCGGCGCGCATGTTGTTTCTCTGCATTGGACGTACAATCAGTAGTGGACACCTGGCTTAACTGCAGTGCAATGTTTTCCAATGTCGTGTTAACATTGACTCTGATGTGCAGATCACTGGTTAGAGCTTTTTCCCCATGCAGTGCAGATGCTCCCAGCTTTCTCTTATGGGAAATTACTGGTCAGTCTCTACTAGTGTAGTGAACACAGGAATCAATCAGGCGACAGAGGCGGCTGTAATGCTCAAACTGGAACTTTATTGATCTGTGAGGCCCTGGAGGTGGGTCTCACTAGTGACAATGGTACAACAAGCAACTAAAGTCAAGGGTTCTTTTGGTAACACAATGCGGGCCAGCAGCTCTTACCCCAGGACGGGCCAAAGATGTGGGCAGCATAAGCTCAGGCTTGGATGAAGCACCGGATAAAGGTAAGGCAGGCTGAGGCAGCAGGCACTCCAGTAGACTAAATGCAGTAACACAGGCAGAACCCACGGGGATCCAGGCGACCACCCCACGAAACGGCAGTACGGGTCACACAACACGGCCATTTTTAAGCAATAGGCGCGTCATGTGATGTAAACAAAACTCCCACCTGGTATCATTCTGCTTGTAGTAACACTTCTATGGAATCCTATGTACCTTAATGTAAACCCTAGCCCAATGCTTGCTGTAACGGCAACCTAATGTGGCTAGTGTGAAAGGTCCCTTAAAATGACCACCAAGAGGTATGGAGAAGGTAAATCCCCGAGTGGGAATACACATGTTACAACCCAACAAGGGTTCTTGTATTTCTCTAATCCTCATCTAGAAAAAAAAAGTTTTGTCTGAGATGTACTGTATAAAATTGTAAAGACAAGTACACTGGCAGACAGCTGTAAAGATTATTTTGAAGATCATATATTTTTCTGTACTTTTTATTAATTTAATCATTTTAATTCGCAATATTTGATTCAACGTTCCTGGTGGAGCCCGGTGTTAGTAAGGAAATGTGATGTAACCAAAACAGGTTACAGCAGAGTATTCTGGGAGATCCATGCTAGGCTCAGTGCCGCTGACATCTTCCACCCTCCATTCGACTTTTCATCACTGCATGACTGGGCCATTCTACAGGCTGTAATTCAACATACGCCATGGTGGTGTTTATTTTTCCATGGTTAATGCTCGGCAGAGTGATTGATAGAGGGTGCGTTCCTGGCATATGTCAGGGGTGACATTGGCTGATAATTCTGTTCAGGAAAACTATTTGGAAAGTTGTGAAAATGTGCAAAGTTTGGGCAATCCCTTCCAGTGCAGAGATCCAAGTGTGCGATAAAGGAAATATTTATTTTCATAACAGGCAATATTTCACTGCAGTTACACCAAACATTGCACGTTTCCTTCTGACAAGCGACTACAGTGCTCAGCATGCCCCTGTCATCTACTGTAAACTGAGGCATTTGAGAAAGGTTTTGCTTTGGCAAAATGTCATTCAAATTTTTAACATTTTATATTTTTATTTAATAAAATAGAAGCTCTCCATTGAACAGAATGATGGTCGCCGCGTGTAGAGCACTTGTTCCTTCGTCTGCACACGTAGCTTTACTTTATTATTTCATATGATTTATATTATTTTATTTTGTGTTTTTGGTGTCTGTTTATCTATACATCTGCAGATAATCCCAATCAGTTAATGCAGCAACAAATCTGCTGAACAATTTTTATTTGAAGTATAGTTAGGAGTAGTGAAACCCACACTTTAAGGAGTATATGGACAAATGTTTATGGACAGCTTGACATCATACATATACAGTATGACATTGTTGAACATCCCATTCAAAAACATGGAGCTGGCCCGAGTGTTTAAAAGCATTTGTGAGCTCAGGTACTAAAGGATGAGAAAACTTGGCATGCAACTAGCCTTCCATTATTGGCAAAAACATTCAGTGGATTTGAGGTCAGGGCTTTGTGAAGATCACTAGACTTCCTTAACTAATCTCATAGTTCTTTATTGAGTTGGCTTTTTAAACATGAGCATATTCATGATAAAAGAGGGACAACGTTTTTCTTTTTAGCAGTGCATATGCCCCTCTGTTTGGGTTCACATGCTTCCAGTGCTTTCTATCTCGTCACTGCTCAGTTCTATATGAGTGATGTTATATTTTATTTGTACTTCTATGCCTGCATATATTGTTATTGAAAAATGTGAATAAACATTGATTTAACAAAAGAGGGCCAAAATGTTATAACAATGAACATGAACAGTTCTCAAACATATCTTTGTATGCTGCACTCTTAAAAGTACTATTTAAAGAAGGTAAGTGTAGTGACCCGAGAAAGGGCCACATAACTGTATAATGTGCGCTGTAATATTTGCCTGTATAGTGCTTATAAGTAAATGAGTCATGGCTGGGTATTTTCCGCTCTTTTCTTTCCCTCCAAAAAGTAGCTAAGCTCATCTACCCAGTTACAGGCCTTAAGCCAGCCCCTGTCTAAGGACATAAATAGTCATCCCTTAGAATGTTCTGGGCTTCTTCTGTCAATTCTCCCTTAATGACTACAGCCTCAGCACTGGATCTAGGAGAAAGTCCTAACAGCACCCTGCCGACAGGTTCCAGCAGCTTGGAAGCAACTATTGAAACGTTAATTCCCACGACTGAATCCTTTCTCTGCCCTTAGGAGTTGGAGCTGTATGGATATATCCTCTAAATTAACTGTAAATAGCCCCCTACCAGCTTGCGTGGACCTCCTCTTTATTGGGGTGTGAGCTCAGCCTGGCAAAGGAACTGAGGACATCCATCTCAACCTGGTCGCATGAGTAGCTTTACACATCACACTCACCCGAAACTACATATCCACAACATTGTGTCTACATAGTTAATATGTATTTTATAAGAAACACTCTATATAATGTTTACTATGACGATGTATAAATGACTAAGATGACTCTGTTTGATATTTGCTAGCAATGGGAAACATTGAATTCTCCTGAAGAAGCCAATGGTCGAAATGCATCGAGAAAATGTGTTCCCAATCTTGCACAACTTGATTGCTCTGTATATGTAGAACCCTGGTGTGAGATACATGTTTGTAACATTTTATCTTATTTATACATAATGTTTATCTATTAAATTGATGACATTTCTGTTATTGACATTATCATTGGATTACATAACACTGCCTAAATAAATGGTGAAACATTTAACGCATGACTACTATTTATACATTTTGGTGCCTTTAACCTCCATAGCGGTTTGCAAGAACTCAAATCGGGATCGGGCAAAGCCGCTGCCTCCCTGTGTGCCCTTCCAGCCCCGTGTCTTCGGCGTCATCTGTGATGCTGAAGGGGGCGGGGGGGGCGGCGCCATAGACCTCCATGTTAATGGAGGGGGCGCCGCTCTCCTCTCCACACGCCGCCGGCGTCTATTTGACGTCGGCGGTGTGCAGAGAGCTGGGCGGAGAGCCGGCAAGTGTGTACAGTGTACTCCACCGCGATTGACGGTGATATGAGGTTTTCGTGCCATAAAAAATTGTGTGAAAACCTCAAACCGCCCAGAGGGTTAAAGTCCCCATGAAGTCCCTAGTCTTTATTTGGGGTAGTGGAGGGGTTGATGCAAAGAGCATCCATCCTCACACCCCCAAACAATTTTCTTTTAAAGGTTAAATCTTTTTTATATTTGATATTCCAGGTATTTATAAAATGTCTAATGTCAAAAGCCTTTGGGTTTATAATCCAATATAAATACACAGTTTGTCACCTTACTTGACATATTTATATCTGAACACCAGGTGGCAGTGTTGCACTGTATAAACTTTTGGTTCAAGCACCTTTTTTTTTGGCAAATTTGGTTTACATCTGTGTATCTTCTGTCCGTATTTTACAAGAAGTAACCACGATAGAGCTCAAAAACTATTAAAAAGGCATTAAATGTAACAGCCTAACTTTAGACAAACGCAATCATGTTTCAAAGCAACGCCAGCTGTTTCTCTTCATCTAAGGCAATTTATTCCTTATAATATGAGCAGTAGGGAGTTATGAATCACCAGTAATTTATGAAATAGAAAACAAGAACAGCTAGTAAAATCAATCAGTGAACACCTATTGCAATACACTGCCCGGAAAACATGTCATATGGCTTTGTGCTGCTAAACTACGTTCAATAAGACTTATATGAACTGTTTTTATACCTGGCTCAGATCTGTTAAGCTGTACTATGCTAAAAAATCATCACATTTATTGATTTATCAATAAAAACTTCATATACTGTATTAGGTTGTATTGGGCTGATATGGCTTGAATCCTAGTTTAAACTGTAAAGTCTCTCCCTACTGTTTTCTAGAATGCTGACTGGATATTGCAAGTCTTAACCATTGTGTTATTTGTCATTAACTTGTTTGTATTATAAACCCATGTTTATCTACTTTATATAGCACTATGGAAGATACAGGCATGATATAATTTAAAAATAGTAATATTATTATGTTTGGAAAACAAGGCCATTGCTAGACCCTTGTGACCAGAGCACATGCCCTACACCAGGGGTGTCAAACTCTGGCCAAATCAGAATTTTCATATGTATGTTTGGCCCATACATAAATTAACTTGATTTTTTTGACATTTTATTTGTCACGCCTTATATTATTATGCTTTGCTTGTTGCAGATTTAATGTACAAGCAAAACAAAAAAATATCTCAATCCATCACTATATCTGATGATCTGATATCTTAAATGTTGAAATTTTTTAAATAAATATCAACATTGACCTGTGACCACATTTTAAATTTTGGCCTCCTCTGTGTTTTAGTTTGACACTCCTGCCGTAGACCTTCTAATGAGTGGCTTGGATCTCCTTTGAGATAAAGAGAAGGTACACCTGATACAAAATATAGCTTTGGAATGTTTTGTATTTTGTCATATTTTTGTTTCTCTATTCTGTTCTTTATAAATTATATATATATATATATGTACTGGATATAAAAAATCCTAAAGGCTAACTGACACCATCAATTTCAAATCATCCTGCTAATGCCCAACTGACATTTCAGTATAAATCAGCTAAATGTTTAAAGTGCAGCCAAGTAAAAGATACTCAAGTAAACTGCCATAGCTGTAAGTAGGGCCTACCTTGATGTTGAAAAAAGTTGTTTTTCTGTTGAGGGTATTTCCATTAACTGCTTTTATTAAGGCAATGTTCCCACTAAGGTGATTATAATCATGGCGCAGAGCTGTGGGAGATCGCTAGCACCCAGCGATTTCCCGCAGGCTCTCACCATTAGAATTGCGGCTGTGAGATTGCAGCCAAGAAGTGAATGAATGGGGCAGGGCATCTTGCCCTACCTTGCCTGATCGCGCCCAGTGAATGGGTGTGGTTGAAATGACACACGATTTTTAACCATACCCATTGAGGTCTATGGATCAGGAGCGATCGGCCACCTATGTCCGCAACCGCTCGCAGCCCTTACCTGAAGTGGTCACAAGCCCATTCAACTAAATGGAGGCTGTGGGAACATCGCCTAAGGCACAATTAAATGAATTCATCAGATTTATATTGGGTATATTGGGTAAACATGTCTATTTACATATAAAGGAAAAGGGTATTCATTATATTCAATTAAATAGAGTTTAGAATGTTTGAACTGAACGCTAGCCTTCACGTCCTGCTCTGTTTCCTTTGTATGTCTAAAGGAGGTGTAGCATCATTTAGCCTAGTTTCCTGCCCATATTGTCCCTAGCCTACCTCTTTCTTTATATTTCAGTTCCTATTCAGTGGGAAGTTCTCAAATTACAGTCCCCAGAAACACAGGCAACACACCTGAAACTGCCATTTCATCCTGATGAAGTGTATGACTAGTCAACTTGAAAGTAAGTACAGTCTAGGCTAGAAACATGTTTTAACTGTTATTATTGGTGTTTCTTGTATGTTACAAATATTTTACAACTGTTTTTACTATGAAAAGGTTAACAAAGTGTTAATTTGGGAGGACCGGAATGGATTTTTGCCATTTCTATTATTCCTTACGGGAAAAATGGTTTCAACTTACAACCAACTTGACTTAAGTTTGTAAGTGGAGGGTCCGTTGTATTGATCATTGTATTATTTCTGCCAGTAACCAGCCTATTCATGGTTAAGGGTCTTGGGAGGATTGGTATTCGTGACCTTGCACTCTCCTGGTTTTCCTCCTACTTGACTGACCGATCCTTCCAAACCTCCTTCAATGGCTCCTCTTCTTCACACACCCCCCGCCCTGTTGGCGTCCCACAAGGCTCCGTCCTTGGCCCGGTCCTATTCTCCCTTTACACCTCCTCCCTTGGCAAACTCATGTCGTCATTTGGTCTGCAATACCATCTATATGCTGACGATACCCAAATCTACCTATCCACCGCGGTCTTTACTCCCTCTGTCCTGGACAACATCTCTCACTGCCTATCGGCCATCTCTTCATGGATGGCTGACAGATTCCTTAAACTCAGCAAAACTGAACTCATCATCTTTCCTCCATCACCTTCCAAGCCTCCTCCCCCCAACATCTCATTTACAGTTAATAACACCGTCATCTCCCCCATTCCACAAGCTCGCTTCCCTGGTGTCACCTTTGACTCTGCACTCTCCTTTACTCCCCACATTCAGAACATCGCTAGATCCTGCCACTTCCATTTCCGCGACATCTCCAAAATTCACCCCTTCCTATCCCCAGAGACCACCAAACGCCTGGTACACACTCTCATCATCTCTCGTCTGGACTACTCTAACACCACAATACTATAGTCTTCCTCTTACTAGATTATCACCTCTCCAGTCCATCATGAATGGTGCTGCCAGACTCATCTACTCCTCTAACCGCTCCTCCTCTGCTGCTCCTCTTTGCAAATCTCTACACTGGCTTCCAATTGTCCAAAGAATTAAATTTTATTTAATTCAAGTCCTGTGCCTTGCTTTTAAATCACTCCACACCTCCTGTCCTCCTTACATCTC
>CM070038.1:30041160-30053484 GCA_036250615.1 Ptychadena robeensis | reverse complement strand
GACAATAGGGTTTGGCTGACAATTGTCTAAGAGGGTTTGAAGAGATTTCAACTCATATTCTGTTGTATCTACAGAACAAGCTAAATTTTGTCATTAGGGCACAGAAGGGACAAGAAATCTAATTGAAAAGAATTAAACATTCCTCATACCAAAAACAAATATTTGCTATAAGGATTCAATTGCATTTCAACCCACAGCATCACATAATTATCATCACAGGGGTGCAAAGAATAAACACAACCAATCGTTTCCGATCCCCGGCATCAATTGACTTCTGCCTGTTTTTTCTGATTACGCTGAAGTTCGCCTCTGAACTCCAGCTGTTTGAATAATTCCTTCTGATAACTGTAATCTCACCGAGCAATGAAAAAATAACATCAGCTTGACCTAGCCACAGAAATTCTCCACTTCAGCCATCTGAGGCGGGAAGTCATTACCGCGTGCGCATTAGGTAGCGATATGCTGCGACGGTGCACACAATGTTGGCGCGCACATGAAAGACTCTTGACCACTGATTGCATGAAATCAGCTATGATTTTTGGCTCAGGAAAGGCTGACAATGAGGAGGGTTTATCTCTTGCTATTTCCTAAAGATATTTAGCAAGACCAGGAGCAGATAACGCGGTCAACCCACGCCAACCTGGCCGTATTAGTATTGGAGTGAAAGTGAACAGCTCACACCATGAAAAACAGAGCATGGCAGATGTAAACCCGACCTTGTCACTTCACTGAGAGCCAGAAAAATGTATAGAGATGTTTCACAGGATGACAAGATTTTCGGGCAACAGCACCATCCTACAGTTTGGACAAACAAGATGGTTGTGAAATTTTGATTGTAAGCCAGATTGGGCTGGGTCCCCATAACCTGTACCTGTGTTGTCTTGTGTTTCATCTTAACTCTAATTTAATGTACAGGGATATGTAATATGTTGGCATAATATAAATAAAAGTTAATAAACGCAATCTCCACTGGGTGTCATGGATGCATAATTCTATTCAATGGGCAAGATGTACATGATGAGCACAATACGATCTCGAAAAACAACTGACTTTTTTACAGACTGAGTTTCAATGGACTTGTCATCCTCTACCTCATTCACTATGCATCATAGAAATAACTTTTTTAACGATCTAAGGCTGTTTCCATTACGTCGGGATCCATTACGCTTAGCGGGAGGTCCCGACGTGGCAGATAGACTTACCTGCTCAGCAGAGGATCTGTCTTCACTGCGCCGAGCTGCTCCGCCGATGTAAGTCAAGTACCTTAAGCCTCTGCACCGGCGGATGTGTAAACAGACCATCCGCCGAGCAGGCAATGTCTGTGTGATACATCGGGATCCCCTATACGCTTAGCGGAGGGGTCCTGACGTATAATGGAAACAAGCCCTAACTTGATATATGTTTATTCATCTCCTGTCTCTTTTTGAACACACTGTCTTTCTTTCTATTCAGAGTCAATAACTTCATCTAAAGCTAAAAAAATAGTTTTGGCTTACATTTTTGGCTTACAATTTAATGCTTTGTTGATGAGCACTATAAGGGGTTAAAACCCAAAATACCACCCAAAATGCACTGGTGTGGCCTGTGGTTTGATTCCACCCTGTCTGTGGGTCCCTATTTTCTCATGTTTCCCCATCCAGCTCCTGTTGGTTTATCTCCCTCTGAGCCTGTGCGTCGAGGAATGTCTGGGCTGTGAACGCAGCCGCTGAGGTTATCACTGCCTTGGCACAAAGCACAGGAACAACACAAAGCACTTCATAAATGAAAGGCAATCTGTACACACTTCTAAACATTTATTTTCTTAGTAGGTGAATGTGATCGCCTTCATGTAGAGCATTTCACAAGCATGTGTTAATAGTTTAAAGTCCTCGCCAAACTAACTTTGGCCCAATTTATTATTTTAGTTTTGGGTGGCATGAAAGAGAATCAAAGTTTAGACTTTCTTCTGTCTGTGGCCACATTGGAGATGTTTTCTATCATTTCCTGCATCCCGACACCCTTAAAAATTGAGGAGAGCGTTAGCCATTAGGACAGGAAGTCACAGCAATACAAACATTGCCAGAGGCTCTAACACCCAGGTGCCCAACCTGCAGCCTTTGCATTCTTTAGCGGCCCTCCTTGATGCTCCACTTGCGGCCCCCAAAACCTAACTGTTAATGCATAGGGCATAGGAACTCACCTGTCCACCGATTTCTAGCTGATGCATCCCTGTCCGGGATCTTCTTAGAACGGAAGGAGGAGGAGAGGCAAGTGCAAGAGAGGTTCAGGCTCTGGCTGAGCATGCTGATTGGCATACGTGAAAGCCAATCAGCGACCCAGACAGTGTCTGAGCAAGTCCCTCGCCTCTCTTTCTCTTCCCGTTCTAAGAAGATCCCGGGCAAAGACACGTTGGCAATGGATTAGTGAACAGGTGAGTGCCTATGCTCCCACTACACCACCAACAAATAGGGGATGATTGTATAACATATATTGTGGCACATAACCTCAAAATAGGGGCACATAACCTTTAAATCAAAGGTTATATGAATCGTAGATAACATCAAAGGTTTTGAATATATATTTATGACACAAAATATGCATCACCACACTACAGTGTTCCCTATTGTTTGAAGTATCATTTAAATTAAGTTTTGTTGTTTTTTTTTTATTATTTTTTTTTTTTTTAAGTTTTGTTATTTAATAATGAAAAATAATGTTTCTAGCTATGCCTGTTGTGCTTTTTTCCATTTTAAAATGCTTATACAAGTCAGTATAATTGAAAATGTTATGTTCGGCCCTTAAGGAATGTGGGGGGCCTCATTTGTGGCCCTCCATATCAATCAGTTGCCCACCCCTGTTCTAACAAAAGCTGGAATCCCTGTGTGTTTTCCTCATACGTGTCAAGTTTCCTTGTTGGAGACCCGGGGGGCGTACAGGAACGTCAATGACGTCACTTCCAGTACATGGATCATGGTTCTTCCGCGTTCCACGTACTGGAAGTGACGTCATTGACGTCACTTCCTTCCTCCGCCCGGTCTTTTGGCTGATCTAGCAGGGAGAGGGTGCTTGTACTGATAATGTGCGAGGTGGAACATTAGCAGGGAGAGTTACGCCCCCTCCCTGCTAGAACAGCTCAATTTCAAGAACCCGGGAAAAATCCGGGATTTCTTGAAATCGGGATTTGGCCGGGAAAGCCACATAAAAACGTGACTTTCCCGGGCCAAAACGGGAGGCTTGACAGGTATGATTTTCCTAGAAGGAAACATCTTACACATATTGTATATATATAATACAGGCATCTATGTTATTAAAATCCAATGCATTTCGGGGCATAATATTGTTGAACAAAGTACTGGACTGAACATTGGAGGAATCCTGAGGAGTTTTTAGTATGATCACTCCAGAATATCATTCCAGTTATGTCCTTCTCTTTGACTTTTTAGGCCAAACAAGTCTGAATACAAATAAGCAACAAGCATGACAAAAATTATAACCATTCCCCACTATACCCAAAAGTATAAAATAACATGTTTTTTTTGCATTAGGATATGCAGGGTATGGGTTGCTGTTGCTGTCTATGTTGGGTAGATTGACACTGTCTTGCACTCCTTTATAACTGTGCCTGACATAAGGAACCCATACACGGCTCCATTTGATTGACTTAAAAATTTTTTGTTTTAAGTCGATCAAGCAGAAATCTATTTCTGCATACCTGGTCCAATCAAAATCGGACATGAAATCGATTGAGTCTTGATCAGACATGTAGGTAATTTCAGTCGAGGTGTCTGGGGCGTTTTGTAGGTATTTTGATAGATTTTGTAGTGTTGATCTGGAATATTTATTGCGAATATTGGCACTTTGAGAATTCACGAAGATCTCGAATATAGTGCTATATTTTCATAATCTCGAATATTTGAGATTGTGAGGAAAGTACCATTTATTGGGTTAAAGTACATGTACAAGTGCTGATTTTCACAATGAATTACTTCTTCTTACTTTTCACAATATGCAAGGGCAGATTTTGCTGAGAAAGCCTTGTGTCTCCAGGACTTACATAATGGGCAGGTCCCAGAGACATAGGGGACATCCGTGGATCCTTTGGGCACATTGAAGTGATGGTGCCAGAGATCGATGTTACACCTGCAATCAATATGATAATTGAACAGGTATGTCTAAATTATGATCAATTGCGCAATTAATATGTATGGCCAGCGTAAATCTCCAAACTTGTAAGTTGTCATTTTAGAATTAATATGTGGGGACATTTCTAATTTGCAGACTTAAAATGAGAATTGTTTTTAAGAGAAGTTCCATAAAGTCATGTCTACTCTAGAAGATGACACATCCATGATGGAGGGTGCTGGCACAATTTGCCCATGTTTAGGACTCTTAAAGGAGAAGTATTATTGTACCATGGCAATAATGTGCCCCCTTATATCCTATGGGCATATTGTAGACAAAACACACCCGATAATAAACAGGTGTGAGTTGTACCAATTGGCATGTCAATTGAATTTCACGCAGTGTTTACAAGGCCTAGCTGTTATTTCTTTCAGACAGAAAATGATAAAAATGGGCTTTGCATATACTATACTCCTCTTATTTTGCTGAGTCTCCCTCATTATACACACTAGTACCACATCCTTTTAGTAGGGATTTGATTATCCAATAAGTAAGCGGAGACATTTCATGGTTACTACCCCTAACATTAACCCCTGGATTTTGCACGTGTGTTGCTGCAATAATGAGTAGGTAATTAAGAAAATCCCGCAAACAATGTAATCTGCCACGATTGCCAGTGCCACAGGCAATCGCAGCGGATTACATTGTATGCAGGATTTGTTTCCTTAATTACTAGTAATGAGCGGCATAGGCAATATTCGAATTCACAAATACAAAATATGCTCATATGGCCATGCATTGTGATAATATATTTGCAATTATATTCACATCACACTTGTATTCAAAATGAATGGTCACACATGTTATTTATTATCACATTGGGAATTTGTTGTCGTGATGCCTGGCCATAAGCTTCCCAATGAATAAATTCTTGAATGTTAAAAATTTTAAATAACCGCCGCCATATTTGCAAATTTTCGTAAACAATATTTGCAATTCGAATATTCTAGCTCAACGCTATTAATTTTTATTAAATTAATTTTTAACCAATGATTATAATCAGGGGTGCACATAACTTTTTTAGTGAACTACTTGGATGAGTACCAGGAGATGTTGTTTGGTACTCACCCCATATGTAGGATGGTCTTCGTCACTGTTTCCATCACTGTCCTCTGCATCAGCTTCCTGCATGGTAGATTCTGCTGCAGATGGACCTCCCTGTTCCTTATTAAGCCTCTGATTAGCTGTCTCCATCCACAGGTCACCAGTTGACTTTGGGTCAAATGTAACTCTCACAGTACAACACATTTGAACCCCAAGATCTCATACCCCAGTAGTACAACCCTGAAATTTTGTGGCTTAGTAACTAACCCCTGAGACTACCTGCAGTCCAAATGTCAACCTTTCATATTTATATTCCAGCTGTCACACAGTTCTTGTCAGATTTTACCCTTTCATATGTCTACTCTGACTTTCATCCCCCAGATCTCCAACACCCTTAGAAGTCCATCTTTTTTTTTTGGGATTATTAATTTACATTCCCAATTTCACACCCCTAACTGCAACCTTTTATAGTTATTCATGTTTCCCTGCAGTTATCCAAGTGACATGAATTGTATACATCTAACATTTAGCTGCGGCCGCCCAGACACGGAGTGCCTCCAAGTTGTAAGTACGCACATGAGACTAGTAACAATAATGCAGGTACGCATAGCTAGTTTTTGGCCCCTTTTGAGTACCAGAGTATGTGTGAATATGATGATATCCATTTAAAATCCTAAGGGTTGAGGGTACCCAATCAATTTCCTTCCTTACTTGAGAAGAGTTAAGAAAGGAAATACACTTTTTCAGATTATGAATGGGAGCTCATGGGATGGAAACCAATCTTGAATGTGCACCAAATGGACAAATAAATGATATACTATTAGTTACCTACTCACTATCGCCGCAGGCTTGCCTGGTAATTATGAGTATACTCGAGTGTCGAGGTGAGTGTGTGGGGCAAGCAAACTTACTCGGAGCTGCACTTGGGCCAAATGCTCAGGAGGTTAATCTGACCATGCCCAGGTTGATTTTCTGTTGGATTCAATTGAGAAATGTATTGTTTCATTTTGACCATTTGAAAAATGTTTTAACTCAATTGATTGACCAAAAATGATGGAAGTTAGGCACAAAAATTATCATTATCATTAAATAAAAAATCTCAAATATCTGATTCTGTTTTTTTTTTAGATGTTACATTTTCCAGTTGGATTTTGCAAAATGCGCACACAAGCAAATTGAAGGAATCAGTTTTGCCTTGATCACACTGATCAGATACTGTGTGGTTATTCCATCAATCAAGACTGACAGTGTATATTTAAATGACACATGTCAATAAAATCTATAAACGAGTTGAGGTGTGTAAAGCTACCTTTACTTTCCACGGCTCTGACTTTGCACAAAGTCACTTTGAAGTAACTGATTTACCCGTAGGTCCTCTTGGGAAAGTTTTGGGTCAGTAACTTGGATTTCAAAGTTGAGACCTGGCAGTCAAGATTCCTACATTCCATTAGCCTTTACATCTTTGCTGGTTTTTACTAGACAGGATTTACTGCCAGCAGTAAAAGTCTGAACAGTTACACTGAAATCCACACATCTAAAATATTTGTCTTCACACAAGAGGAACAGAAAGGGCGCCTGAGGACGAACCATTATGAAAGACTCTATAGGTTCCAGCGCTCCCAGGAAACAATTATACCATGATGCCCAATGCTCAGGCACAAAATACTCAATCAAGTAGGGTAATGTACAAAACTGGCACCAATATTTATAGTGGTAAATTTCCTGCAATCACTGTCTTGGTGGCTATGTTTTCATTGGAAGAGGAAGCAAGAAATATTTCCAACAGGGCCACAAACATTACACATATTAACATGGCTGTCTGATGCTCAAAGCAGCAAAATGTATAAAATATTATTGCTATATATCTGTTTCATGAGTATCGAGAAAAATTTGTGTAATTTTGTTATGGTCTGTCTGTGGTCAGAAGACCTCGGCAGTTTGTGTTCATGTTCTTTCCAAATTTGTAATGTTGTTAATTTTTGTGTTGCTAAAGACAAGAAGTTATTGGAATACTCTATAATGGGTGAAACAAATAAATTTTAGTAAAGTTTGGAAGACTTATATAATGTTTTATTTCTAGCTGTGCCTACCATTTGCAGTGACAACCACTCCAATAGTCGTTGGACAGAAAGTGAGAGAAAATCTCCCCAACACGGTAACGGTGGCAAATAAAAATCATAGATATTATCGTTTTTTTCTATTCTATCTACTGCTGAAAAAGAAAAAGAGGACTGCTATGCTGCCATTAAGTATTGAAGAACAACACAATTCGATAAAATCGATAAATAAATATATTTATCTGGTGTTCACTAGTGTTGCACGGCATATGGTATATTCAAGTTTGCGTCATTTTGCGAATATATAAAGAAACATTCGACATTCAATTCGACTGTAATCCATTGCCTTCCATTGCGCGTGCCTGTTCGCAATTATTCACAAACATTTGCGATGCAGCTTTACTGCTTCTCTTCTTCATTCTGTGATCTTAGGCAGTATCAGCGCTGTGTGTATTGCATGTAGCCGTGCACAATGTGTACACATATACGCAATGTATGCCGGTAAATAATGTTGCAGCATAATATGATGAATATCCACCATTACGAATATCCGAGCGCACATTTGCGAAATATTGCGAATTCTCGAATGACAGATATTCGTTGAATATATTAGAATTTTGAATATTCTCACTCATCACTAACGATCCTGCGCGCAGAAAGGGTGACTGTGTTCTATTCCTGAACAATCCATTTTCGTGAATGAGCATCGTTCAGGAATCAAATGAAAAATCGACCCGTGTGTGGCCAGCTTTAACTCTTAAGGCTGCCATACACGGCACGGATTCGTGCCGGATTCTGGCGCGATGGATTCCGGGCGCGTGCACGCGGATCCATCGTGCCGGAATCCCCTGCAGCCCACCTTGCCCGTCCGATCGCATCCGATGGATCAGGGGCACAGAATCGGATCCGAGGAAGAACCAACCTGTTGGTCTTTTCGGGTCCGATTCTGCTCTGATCAGGGGGCGTTGCGGTCAGGGAGGCGATCCATCGGACACGGATCCGGCCGTACAAGGTGGGCTGCCACGATCGGATTCCCTAATTGCCTAATCGTTCTCACCTGAGGATCCCGGCGGAATCGCCGGAATCGATCGGGTGAGTGATCGATTGGCAGGGGAATCCGTGCTGTGTATGGCTAGCTTTACAATATCTCTAATATTGATAAACCACAAAAAAGTCTAATATTTTGGAGAAGGTTGTAAATATTTTCTTTAGCCTCCTGAGAATTTACACTTAGTGTAGCTACACTGGGGGATACTACCCTAACCCTGATGAGCCCATGTCGGATAGAGAGACGATCTTTTCCTGGTCCACTTTTCCGTGTCATCAATGATGCAATAGACACAGGGGTTCCGTGGCATTGACCTCCATGTCATGCAAGTGGGGGGAAGAGTAAAGAATCTAAAAAAGAATTTAGGAAAGCACGCCAGGTGCTCAATGTTCGGAGGGTTACCTCTCCCAATATGTATTAGCATTGACCTTTCGGGAACGATTCGCCCTTGGCACGCTGTTTTTGCCCTCATAGGCCCCCAAACATATCCTGATGTGCTGTAAAAGAGCGACGCCGCCTCCATTACATGGAGGTCAATGGTGCTGCCTACCATTTTGACAGGCGTCATCAAGGCGGACCCGAAAAGATTGGCGAGTCTACATACAGAGGATAGTCTGGGGCTGTCAGAGGACAGGTCAGTATGCCCAATGTTAGCCTGAGGTGAGTTTTGTTAGCAAACAAACTCACCCCAAGTTTACTCTGCCTAAGCCCCCAGGATTTAACATGTTTCTATTTGACTTGAGTCTCTTGTTAGGATCTGTAGATCACATGTATGTGTATATTTGCAGAGGGAAAACATGTTCTTTATAAAATTTAATTGAAATCAAATGTTAAGTATACATTGTGTAGATAAGGCAACCTACAAGTGTAATTTGTCACAAACAGTGCCTCTTATCGATTTGACACTAAACAAAGCAGAGTCACACTGAGAAATCTGTGAATGCGGCTTAGAGGCTTTTCCCGTCAGTCAGTGTTCTAATCTTCCCAGAAAATGTTTGAAATACAAGCGCCACATCTTGTGTTACAGTGATCACACTCTACCGTTATCTGGAACACTTCACGGTGTACATTTTTGTGTAATCACATGCTGATAATTACAGCTCATAAAGAGGCCCTGGTGATTATCTTGGGCTGGAAGGTGACCCAATCTTGGATTATTCTAACACTTAAAATGACACTTCAGGACACATGTACGCCCATGTTAAATCTCTGTGGACAATTCCTGATTAAATAAAAAGCTTTGTAACAGTATTAAATGTCACAGCCACGTAAATTTTTTAATATGAATACAGTTGCCAGAAGATCCCAATATAGAAGAATTGGTATCCACAATAGTATAGTGTCTGTGCCCAACTCTCTCTGACATTTAAGAGTAGGCGGCCTCTGCACTGTGGCATCTGACATGCTTAAAGTGGATCCTTTATTGACTTCACTGCATGTTTAAATTCCTGAAATAACACAATGTACAATGTCAGTTTTTTTTAAGAAAACGTTGTATAAATGTGGTTTAACCTCCTGGGCGTTTAGCCCGAGTTAACTCAGGGTGAGGTTCTACTTTACTAACAAACCTTGCCCCTTGGTAACATCGAACATACTTACCTGTCAAATGAAAGCCTTTGGTGGTCCTCTGTATCCGAGTTGGGTCCTCTGTATCAGAGGACCCAACTATCTTTACGGGTCCGCCTCGATAACGCCGGAGAGAAGACTGTGTATTGGTTTTTACAGAGCCAAGAAACTAACTTACAGAGACTTACTTGACACTGCCAGCTCACTCTGGAACTCGGGAGCATCACATTCTACATATGGAATTGCAAGTGCAGTGAATATATTACCTTCTGTGACAGCGGGAGACTCACCCCTCCTCTCAATTGAATATGTAAATAGTATGTTCCAGGGTGATCTGCAAATGTAAAGTAAGTCTCTATTAGTTAGTAGTGTTGAGCTCGAATATTCGATTTTCTAATATTTAGCTCGAATATCACCGTTTCGCGAATATTCGCGAATATATCATCGGATATCCAACGCGATCGCGATTTTTCGCGATTTAGTGCGATTGTATAATCGCAATTATATAATCGCGATCCATTGCAATGAATGGGATCGCGATTATATAATCGGAATTAAACGGAAATGACGGATATTCTCCCAGTTGAATACCCGAGCTCCATTGACTTGCATGCATTGCGCATATTCGATCGCAATTGTGATTTTTAGATCGCAATTCATGTCCACAAGTGCGGATATACGATATTTCGTATATGAAATTGAATATTATGGCGGATATTCGCGAAATTACGCAAATTAGAATATTTCCTAGTCGCTCATCACTATTAGTTAGTCACTAGGCTCTGTAAAGTGGCTCTATTCCTAATAGTATTAATCTACTGTGTGCTCCAACTCTGTACACCCTGCTGGAAGATGCTTTAGCTCTTTTTTTGTCAGGCATCTACCAGTCCTGTACCTGGGTAACTGTCTGTTCCTTAAAGATGGAACATACAACAAATACCCAGTGCTTTTTTTTATAATGATGAAGAGTTCATTAATGATGTTTGTATACACATGGATGGCTTCAATTATAAAACTTCCAAACTAAAACTAAATTATTTTTGATAAACTAAGAAAGTTTTTGCCTGATTTTTGGGGTAAGTATTGTTGACAAAAAATGTGGTATATTTACACACCGTAATGTATAATCTAGTAATCCAAGATGAAGCAGTTGCCAGTGTAACAGACACCTATACTGGTAAAAGGTCAGGGTCCTTAAGAGGAAAAGAAGGAAAATCAGAAGACTGTACCCTCCTCTACTCTGTCTACTCTACTCTAGAGCGGAAAAAGTTCTGGCTATCTACGACACTCTCAGCTACATTTTATTTAATGGATGTGGCCATTTTTAATCGATAATGGATTTTATTACCTTGTGATGAGAAGCATGTGTTAGCACTTCGGTATTGTATTATTATGCAAAGTCCAGATGTCACAATTTATCGTCATTGAGGTTCTGTTCTATTCTATCTACATTTTCCACCTGCTGCAGCATAGTAGTGAATAAAGGACATACATATACGACTTCGATGTGACAGGAGCAGTGCCAGTTTCTCTATAAAACTTGTCTTAAAGCAGAATATCTTGTTTGGTCGCTTTAAGAAACTCTTGGCTCCATTCATCATCAATTGGCTCACAGCAATAGCTCTTTTTAAGAGTTTTCTCCAGTAAAACTCGATCTTTGCCTTCTGTTTGTAATATGATTATACATCTTTATTCAGTTA
This sequence comes from Ptychadena robeensis, assembly GCA_036250615.1. Lineage (NCBI taxonomy): Eukaryota > Metazoa > Chordata > Amphibia > Anura > Ptychadenidae > Ptychadena > Ptychadena robeensis. The sequence continues at coordinate 30,041,908 of CM070038.1, read as the reverse complement.
ACCTCATCCATGAGTTTGAGGCCGGTGGCGGACTGACATAAGGATGTCAGCTTTAAATGTAACCCATGTGGTTTCTGGTTAGCGGCAGATGGTGGGGTCTCATGGCGGAGGTATGGAAGCGTTTAGCGGGGCCACTACAGAGCCATCAGCATGTGACACATAATTAGGCCAATACATCATAGGCAGCACACATCTTCACCCATGTCTGCTACCTCCATTGATCATATCAGGTCGTTAACATGATAGGCAGGTGCTGAGTATCCTTCATTAAATAATAAACTGATAATGAGGATATGAAATGTGATGTTGTATTGTTGTAAAGGGATATATTTCTTTTCAGTGCTGGCAAAACATTTCCCTGTTATCTGCTATGCTTGTCCATCAATGATCTCTTCATAAAGCCAATCATCTCCTCCATCGTTATCCCTGAAGTCTGCATTGGTACACTGCAGGTATGCCACACTATACAGGGAGTGCAGAATTATTAGGCAAGTGGTATTTTTGAGGAATGATTTTATTATTGAACAACCACCATGTTCTCAATGAACCCAAAAAACTCAATATCAAAGCTGAATAATTTTGGAAGTAGTTTTTAGTTTGTTTTTAGTTTTAGCTATTTTAGGGGGATATCTGTGTGTGCAGGTGACTATTACTGTGCATAATTATTAGGCAACTAATTATTAGGCAATTAACAAAAAACAAATTTATACCCATTTCAATTATTTATTTTTATCAGTGAAACCAATAT
>CM070038.1:30021381-30041060 GCA_036250615.1 Ptychadena robeensis | reverse complement strand
GAGTAATACAACATGCATAAAGAGGATGATGTGGTCAAAATACTCATTTGCCTAATAATTTGCCTTCTGCACTCCCTGTACTGAAAAGGTGCCCATACACGGTTCGATTTTTGCGTGTGATCGACTTAAAGCGATCAATTTTCAAGTCAAATAGAAATCGATTCCTGCCCACCTGGTGTGATCGATCAAAAGTGATCGAAATCGAACATAAAATCAATAGAAACGTGATCGAACATGCTTGTTAATTTTGGTCGATTATGGACTTGATTCCAATAAAGGAATCAATTCCACAGAAATAGACTCCTTTAAATTAATTGGTTGATTGTAAATCAGATCGCCGCTAGAAAGAAAATCGAATCTATGGTGTTACAGTCCACAAACTATGATATGCAAAAAAATTTTTTATTGTTGTAAATGTTAATAAATTGCCTGCTGTGGCCATTTGAAATATATACCATGCAGTAGGTGTGTTTTTATGTGGATCAGGGACGGTAGGGACAAACTTGACAATCATATAGTTAAGTCATAAAGGAAACATAAATGCTATACATATGCAAATCACAAGAATTTAAAATTCTTTTAAAATCCCTCTTATTTCTGAACTTTGCTATGTAGTGATTGCAAGAAGCTGATACTTGGTCCTATTCAATTACTTAAGCTAGCCATACACGGCACGGATTCCATGTCCGCTCGATCACCCATCCGATCGATTCCGGCGATTCCGCCGGGATCCTCAGGTGTGATCGATCGGCCAATTAAGGAATCCGATCGCTGCATACCACCTTGTCCTGCCGGATCCGTGCCCGATTGATCACCTCCCGGAATGCAACTCCCGCTGATCTGGGCAGAATCGGACCCGAAAGACCAACATGTTGGTTCTCTGGCGGATCCGATTCTGAGCCCCCGATCGGACGGACCCGATCGGACGGACAAGGTGGGCTGCACGCGATTCCGGCACGATCGTTTGGCGTGCACGCGCCCGGAATCGATCGGCCCGGAATCAGACAGGAATCTGACCCGTGTATGGGGGCCTTTACTCTGCTCCCCCTTAAATAAAATAATGTGAATACTGCATTGGGGTTTTTATCTGCAAAATGTTCTGTTTTAAATTAGAATTCAGTAGCATGTACTATGTGGTGTTGCAGAGTAACACAAGTCCTTACCACCCCCAGCCAGGGCACCTAGGCGCAGGGGTGCCTAACTGGGGCGGGATCCGGAAGAGGAAAACGTTGCGTCAAGTCCTGGAAGGGAAGTGACGTACATCGGTGGGAGGAGCAGCGCGGGGGTAAAACTCCGCGGCGGAAGTGACATAGCCCTCTTTCAAGAGAAGAAGGACCCCGCCCTCCCTCCCTCTTTTTCTCTTGGTTGTTTTTATTTTGCTGGTGTTGGGGGGACTTTGGTGTTAGTAGTCGCAGCAGGTGGGTCCAGGACAGCGTCCATGAAGAAGACCGATGGTAAAAACCTTATGGAGTGACCTGCTGGCAGGCTGTGAGGACCCTGGCTGTACCGGTCACTGCCTGCTGGTGGCACTGTAATTGCCCTTCCATGGGTTGGTCCCACAGTCCCCAGCAAGTGGCTCCCTGCAAGCGTGGGCTGGTTATAGCACACACCTGCCTTGTTAGCTTTATGGCTAAATAGGTGTGCTTCATCCAGACATGCTTGCTGTTCATTGCTTTTCCTGTCTTCATGTCATTTGCTGTCTCTGAACCTGAACCCTGGACACTCCTGTACCCTGGACTTTTTGTACCTGATTTTTGCCTGACTGTGAGTGCTCATTAACCTCCCTAGCGCTCCCTCCCTTGCAAGGTCCAGATTTCTGTACCAAAAGAGCACCATAGTATCTAATGGAATTTTTTTTTGTGTTGTAGGCCTGTAACTTCCAAAAATCTGTCCGTACAAGGGTCTAATAGACATCCTGACTATAATAATGTTTGAAACACACAATTATTATAAAAAAAAGTACATAAAAAAAATTATAAAATGTATCATTTGAATGCTTAAATCTTTTGAATACTTATTTGGTGAAAGATTTCAAAACAGTATTTATGTTTGTTTATAATAAAAATTTTATTTTGTTTTTGTTTTGAATTGTATTGGATACAATGGCATTTGGCAACCCTCTGAAAGGGTTAACTTCAAAGATCACATCTGGAATGACAAGGGGGGTGATATTCCAGGTGTGGTCTTTGAAGATGTCCAATTTGTATATGAATGTCCCGCGGCCCCCCCGCCCCCGGGGGGGGGGTTATGGGCCATTCATATGCAAATTAGGCCGGGAGAGAGGCGACTGTCGGCTTGCTTCAGATCAGACAGCACAGAGCAGAATGTGCAGCTGCGAGGATCTGAGCTTAGCTGGACGGCTCCCTCTCGTCAGCTGCAATACTGCATGAGCAAGTGCAGGACGAGGTGGTGCCGTCAGAAGCACTAGGAAGGTTAAATCTGTTTCTGACACCACCCTACCTCTGCTTGGAAATCAGTGTTATGCCTGTCTGGTCGCCCCCTCTGTACCTGATCCTGACACAGGCACCAGGTGTTAAACATTGGGCTCTTGCTAGGTCAATGACACTCATGGTTTTTCAGTAGTTTTAGTTAACGTTCAGTGGTTACGGATGGAGCCAGTGCACCGGTAGTACCCACTGAGCCAGTAGTTTGGAGGGCCAGTGGCTGGTACAGCGGTTGTCGTGGTGGAAGTGGGGACACCGTCCTGGGACCTGGGTTAGGTGCATTAGAATAATGTTTTGTATGTTATTTATAGTTAATAAAGCTGTGGTCAAAAGTTTTGTATCCACTTGAAACTCCATACTGGTGTCATGCTGTTTATTAAGTAAGGTAAATTGCTTGTGAGGAAAGGGGAAGGTGGATTGAGTAACTGGTGGGATGGGGAATTGTTTAGGTAGGTTTTGTGTTCCTTGTCTCTCTTTCTCCTCAGATCAGCCCTGCCCAAGTCATGGGACCTTCTGCTCTTATGGGATCTAGCACTAATCTATAGATCCTGGGCTGTACATTCCAGAGACATATGGGTAACATGAATACAGAGATTGTATTAACCTCCCAGTTCGGGCACAGCGTGGGAGCTCACCTGGTCCGGCTGCCGCCTCCATCTTTGTCTTTGCCGGCTTCTTCCGGGTCCCAGAGTGACGTCACGGAGGCGGGACCCGGTCTTAAAATGTTTCTTTTTTTTTCGTTTTTTAAATATATATTTTTTTACTTTTGGACTGGATTATAGAAATGTCTTTCTATAATCCAGTTCAAAAGTAGATTCAGCTAGCAGCTAGCATTTTTCTGCATTTGTTTTTTATTTTGACTGGATTGGATAAATGTTTTATAAATGTTTTATCCAATCCAAATCAAAAGAAAACAAGTGTAAACTCTAAAGCCGGCCATAGTGCTTCAGTCTGTGGCCGATTTTGCGAATGATCACCATGCGCATTCGGGACGATCACTTGGTGATCAATCGCAAAATGAACGCGCCCACCTGGAGCAACCGTTTGTACTCGCACAAAACTTTGATCAGCCAGAGAACAAACTTTTTTCTCTGGTCGATCGCCAGTACTTTGAATGGGGACAAGGGTCCCTTGTGCCCATTGGTGTATGTAAATGGTGTATGTCATCATGCTGCGGTCGATTGTTCGATAAACGCCCGCCAAGCATAGCATCTATGACCAGTTTAACCTCCCTAGCGTTACGCCCGAAGCAAGTACTGGCGCAGTCTGATCGTAAATCAAACTGCGCCCGTGCCGGAATCAGGCGCAACCGCTGGCTCTCTGTGTGCCTGCAGCATTTCTATAGAGCTGCAGGCCAACAGAGCCTTTCCGCCCCCATCGGCGTCATCGGTGAGGCCGATGGGGGCGGAAAGGCAAAACACTGTATCACTTTTGGTACAGAAATCTGGACCTCAGTGAACCGCCAGGGAGTGACAACGCTGGCGCTCATGCCTTAGTGGGGTTTGAAAAGATTGTTGGTGAGCAGCAGATTTACAGAATTTTAGTATAACTGTTTAAAAAGGGAATTACAGGTTCCCCGAAGTGTTTTATAGAATCTTAAAATTTTATTTTAATTTATTCAGCTATGTATGTGAGAAAGTGATGATCCAATGTGTAAATAATCCAGCTCCATGGAACTGACTACATTCAACTTAACATAATATTTTATGTTTGGATGAGGGATAGATGGGTTCAAGAGCATCACTAGTGCCAGTACCCTGCATATGATCAATGGTGCCCTTGGTAATTACACTGTTAATCACAAGTGCTCTCATACATGTCATTTCTAAGCTTTGGGCATGCATAGAGTGGGCTGGCAAGCAGGGACAGTATCTGTGTGCCAAATTCTTCCTCTGCTCACCTTAAGCCGGGAACACACGGCTCGATATACATGCCATTCGAGATTCCCAGCAGCAGCATGATGATGTCATTGCGTTGCTGCCTGATATCGGAGGAGCTGGAGACACAGCAATGCTGTGTCTCCAGCTCCGACCTCAACCATGATTTACGATCATGTCCTATATCCCTGTTTTAGAGCCACATTAGATATGGGCCAGATAGATGGCCATGAGCACACATGGCGCTCGAAGCGGCCATCAATCTAGCCCATATCTATGCGTGTGTTCCCTGCTTTACTAAGCTGATTCCCTGCTTTACTGATTGCTTGTCTGAGCAGCTGGTAGCAGCATTTGGAACTAAATCCTCCTTTACACTTGGGCCCCAAATTCGCCCTTGGGATTTGGAGATGCAGTAAATACTCCTAATAAACTGTAAATAGCCCCCCTACCAGCTGTGTGGTGTGCATTTTTTTGGAGTGTGAGCCGTACCCGGTGACCGATCAGAGGACATCCATCCGAAAGGACCGGGTTGTGTAAGTGCACACTGCAATGCACCTCCACGACACTACACTGTCCCCTCCTTTTTTTGTGCATCGTCCATGAGAGCCTCTGATAGTTTCTTCTCCATTGCTTACAGTCCATAATCACCTCCGCCCTGAGAATCAAGTATCTTAAACTCTTACTTTAAAGCTAGCCATACATGGTTCAATGTTAGCGTCAATCAACGTTAGATTAGATTTTGTAGTTCGATGAAAAAATCTATTTTAATTTAATCGATGTACACTACATGGAGAGTACGATTATTGTTCAATTTCAACTGAAAAGTTCATCAAAGTAATCAAAAATCGGCGATTGAGTTTATCGTGCGATTTTAGTTTTATTGCGAAGTGATGTGTCAAAGGGAAGTAGCCACACACATCGAGTATCATTGACTCGACTTAAAAACCCCTGCAAGGAAAGTATTTCGATGATTGTACAATCGACCAAAATTTTCCAACCTGTCTAAACACAAATTAATCGACGATTGTGCGATGTGTGCAGAAAAATTTATTGAATCAAAGATTGAATTTTTCATCGAAAAACATTGATTGAACGCTAAAATGTAACCATGTGTGGCTAGCTTTAGTCTAATTCATTTCCATAATTTTTTTTTCCTGCTTGCAATGTGATGTTAAACTTAAGCAGGGTACAGACGTTTGATATTCGAGCCGTCTGATGTACCCTGCAGCAGCGTGATGACGTGATCACGCTGCTGTCAGATATCTGAGAAGCCAGAAAGAGCAGAACTGCCTCTCCCCGGCTCCTCCTCCTCAGCTGAGCTTTGCCTGGAGACCCAGGCAAAGCATCGGACATCGCCGTATTAACATGCAAGGGACAGATTATATGGGTCAGATAGATGGCCATGAGCGTACATGGCGCTGGAAACGGCAATCAATTTGATCTCCACGTCTGTACCCTGCTTTACAAGGCAATTTGATGAAGATATTTACTATGGGAAGATTTTTGTTCAAAACAATGGCCTGTAGATCCAATCTCTTTAAAAAGACAATGGCAGTTTACCCGCGGAGGACAAAGTGACACGGCCTACAAAGGCTCCCCTTCAATGGGACAGTATTCCGAACTAGCAGCCAATTGCTACATTACAGTCCGCTATAAAAACTTCATCACTTATTCAAAACCAGTGAGCCAGAACCTTTCCCTGAGAATGTTGTATTGGAGAATGGCTGCTTCCAGCAGAGCTGGATTACACAGGTGTCTTGCTTCAATACAGCATTTAATGTGACAAATACTTAAGCTAAGTATTGCGAAACTTTACAATAATGACACACTTAACTTTTTTATTTCCATCATCGTGGGATACATATTAAGATTCATACTATGATTAAGGTCAGATTTTTAACCTTAAGCAATGGAAATCCCCCCATAACAAAATATCATTATGTGTACCCTCAGCGAAGGCATCAAATCTTGTTAGGTGACATCTGAAATGAAAAGTTGCAGGCCGGCACAGTGTTCAGAGCTGTGTAAATAGAATTATGATGAGGAATGAGGAGTCCTGAGTTAAACCGTCATATATTAATCGTTTTTACTGCTCTTGCTCACTTTCCATTATAAATATTAATTTAGAATGTAAAAAATTATAAAAATAGTTATGTATTATAAATTATTAAAGTGACTGGAAGAGATGATGGATAACTTGGTCTGGTGGGAGACATGTTCTTGTGTCCTGAGTGCTGTGGTCTCCCCAGGCCTCTTTGGCCTCTACTACCGTGTCTTGCAGCGAGCTGGTGAGATCTTGTCTTGGTGTGCTGTATCATTGTGAAAACAAAACTATTACCGCCAACATTATGTGCTGCTGTGTTGGTGATTTTGGCATAACTGCAGGGTAGGGAACACATTTATTACACTTCTAAGGGTGCCTACAAAGATCACCTATTTTGGCTTGAATCATTATTATTTTAATGTGCCTCCTTGAGAAGTTTTTTTTCATTTCCCCTTGACTTTATATTTTATATAAATGGCATGTTTATCTTAAAACTACCCTGTGACTGGTAACCATGCTGCGATTTTACTGGAGAAGAAGCAGAAAAATGACAAATCTATTACAGCATCAACTGGTAATACAACTAGGTTATAGGGCCCAGGGGCCCAACCTGAGGCCCGGGGGGCGCATGCGGCCCTTTGGGTGTTCTTTGGCAGCCCCCCTCAGTCCTCCACTTGTGACCCCGAAACCTAACTGTTAATGTATAGGAACTTACCTGTCCACCAATCCCCAACTGACAGGTCCTCGTCCGGGGTTACCACACTACAGTGTTCTCTAATGCTTGAAGTATATTTTAAAACAACTTTATTTAAAAACAATGTTTTCTACCTTTGCATGTTGTCATTTCTTCATTATAAAATGCTTATACAAGTCAGTATAGATTGAAATGGTTATGTGCGGCCCTTTAGTGATGCAGAGGGGCGCACTTGTGGTCACCACTGTTAGAGGGGATAGGTTTCATAATTTACTTGTATTAACATTGACATCAAAATCCTTAACTGGAGAATTGATAAAACTGGTTATTTTATTACCATAGTCCCTGTGGTGTGACATACCGTATTTTTCAGACTATAAGACGCACTTTTTTTAACCATTAAAATCAATAGGAAAGTGTCCCTGCTTCTCATGGTCTGAATATGTAAAAACAATTATTTTCTAATTTTTTATTGAGCCTTGGTATGTGCTCGCACACACAATCATTAACGTGTGCAAAAAAGTGAAGTGCAAAAAAGTAAAACCACACCAAACTGCATGTTGTCCCACCCCAAAAGGGGCTAAGGACCAAGGACCCCAAAAAGGGGTGACTAGTGGGTCAGACAGTCTAAGTCATCTGACCCTCAAGTGTCCCGTACCCCATGTGACCTCGACAGGACTGGGGTGGGCACCCCTCCAAAGAGTGTCCCGAACCTGAAGAGACTGCCGGGCCAGAGCCATAAGCAGTCTCTTCCCACCACTTTCTGGGGTTAAAGTCCGGGGTTGTAAAATAAGTTGATCAGCTTGTTCAGAAAATGGGTACTGTTAGTGTATAAACACATGCTTAAGTTTCAGCCCTGCAGCCCAGACCTCCCTCCTGGCAATGACCTTTTGGCAGGAAGAATATAGAATGAATACTGCATGGTCCAGTCCTGCCTACTTTGCTGGAACATTCTGTATATTTGTAGTAGGGACCACTCTCAGATCACTACAGGGGAAGGGTGCCTATCAGTAAAGGGGGAGAGTTTGGTTCAGAGGCTGCAGTTTCTCCTCCCAACACTAGAGTGGGGCCCAGCATAGAGTCCATAAAAATCCTTCCAGACGGAAATGTAGGGTTCCTTGATCTGGGTAGAGAAGGAGCCTGAGAAAGGGAGCGCAGGAGCCTGTCTCCCTTTGATTGGAATTCTGCCAAAAGGAGCGTACTGGTGGCTCTAGAGCAGAACAACAGTACTGTGCTGATTACCTTTTGGTCACAGGCACAACTGAGCAAGGGGAAAGTGGGCTGGATTCCTCCCACCAGAGTGGAAGGCCATGAGAGAGCCCAGGAGTGTGAGACGGCTGGAGCTGGGTGGAGCATAGGCGGTCCCCCATTGTTGCCTTTAAGAACTGTCTGCTGTTGTGCCAGAGGTATGGGCAGTGGACTTCAATATCCCCCTAACTTGCTGCCGCTACTTTGCAGTGCGATGTAAAGCCTTAAGACGGCACCTCTTTATATTTAAGACTGAACAGTTATCAATTGTTGTGATAAACTGGGTTTGTCTCAACCGCTAGGAATCAAACAAAGACCTACAAATTATAGCTCTTCCAATTCAATGCTTTCCCTTGCTATACAAATTGCTAGTCCTCCATGTTTTATAGTTAACATAAGACTAAAAACTTTAACCATGTGCTAGGAGTCAGCAACTGGCCTCTTAAGTGTCATTCACTACAATAAACGTCTACATGTGATATGTGAAGGCAATATTTTTTTTATTTCAATGGTGACCCTTTAATGCTCAGCCACTGCACTGCTCCATTTAATGCCAGCGGTCATCCATGACTCCGTCCCCTTGCTGCGCAGAACATAGGAGGCGCTGTTGTCCTAAATGATCACCTGAGGTTTTGTCACGCTTTCTGTCACCACCAATTAAGTGATGGGCTTGATACCTGCTCTTCTATTAGCATCAGTGTCAAGAGTAATTACTGAATCCAAAACGACCCCAATTAGTAAATACCATGATAACAGAGGACGGTGATTTATCATGACACTTTCCATGCCCTGTGCTTGACCTGCTTTCTGGACGGCATGAGGCCAAGCTCTGTACTTCCCAAATTGCAAAGGCAATGAGAGGTTATATAACAGTTTATAATCAACATACTCAGACGAAGAGAATAATGGACCTTTAATGAAAAGTGAAGGGGAGGAAAAGCGAATGTTATCCATGTTATCAAACATGTCACCCATGTTTTCCACAAAGTCATATTTTACAGCATTTATCATGCTCTTTTTCATATCAGTGCATGTGTAAAGCCCCGTATACACGAGCGCCAAATAGATTTAAACCACTACGGACATGGACATAATTCTAAGATCGATTAACCTCCCTAGCGTTACGGCCGAAGCCAGTATGGGCGCAGTTTGATCGCGAATCAAACTGCGCCCGTGCCGGAATCGGGCACAACAATTTCTACAGAGCTGCAGGCACACAGAGCCTTTCCGGCTCCGTGTCTTTGGCCTCATTGGTTACGCCGTAGGGGGCGGCACCATAGACCTTCATGTTACTGGAGGGGGCGTCGCTTTTCTCCCCACACACTGCCGGCGTCTAATTGACTGACGCATTACACATGCAAGGCTGAACGTAGTCGAGTGCATTGACCCTCTGCATCAGCGGATGCACCCGCCTAGCAGGCAAAGTCTATGTGCTACGTCGGGATCCTTACCAAGCAATACGCAACATAAAAAATAACATACAAATTACCATCATAAACAGCAACATAAAAAATGCCCATCAATTATAATGCAACACAAATTACATGCAAATTATAAAAAAGAGATGAGGGTCACTTGAAGGCAATTAGGCACAACTCTGTATTCATGTGACCATATACGACCTGATTTGGCCTCCACAAACCATCAGCTTTGAGACAATTGAAACAAATGCATAAACAACATTAAGTGATCCAGTTCATTGGACCTGTGCCATAACTAACAAAAGGTGGTGTAGTGGAAAATGGCCAAAAAATGGTTAAAAATATTTTCAGGTATTTTCTTGCATGTCAGCCCATTCCAGGGGAGGTGTTCTTACCAAAGGGTGAAAATAATCTTTTTTTAAAGTTAAGCTAAGTTGGGAACATATTGACAGCCTGTCATTTACAAGGTGCTGTTCTCCCACTGTCGCCCCACTCCAGTACCTTCAGCCCATGCATTGCCCAAGATGGCCGTCTTGCTGGAATTAGAGAGGAAGGAAAGCGCTCCAAAGTTGGTAGAGTTATCGCTGCACCTGGCGACCTGGGTCACATACTCCCCAGGGTCCCACCCCGAACAGGCTCATCTAAAGTCAGCCCCTTAACCACTTTGTTACATTGGGACTTATCAACCAGCAAATGGCTGCCACCCAAAATGCACCCCATTTATCCTCCTGAGCAAAAAGTGGGACTCATCCCCGTATCAATGTTGCTGAAGAGACACAAACACACAGCAACTCTTTCTTCTGTATCCCAGATAGAGATGACCACTCCTTGTTTAGACTGTATTGTTCCTCCACTATTGTGAGTGCATTATTTTACCTTTTTTTCTTTTTTGTTGCACTAGGTCTTGCACCCTGTTCCTATCTGTCTTTACAGGCACTCCCCATTCACCTATGGAGCTCCACACCACTACAAACTTTATCACTTGCCAGCTCAAGAACTCAGGATTTTTTAATACCTCTACGAACTTAAAATCCCTTTTCCCCCCATTGTGTCCAAATAACCTTTTCATTATATGTATTATACCCTGCGATTTCACCCAATTCTATAGACCAACCTATGGCCTTTCTGGCCACTGGCATAATAAATACTGTGTAATCCTGGCTGATCCTAATATTCCTCATTTTAGGTTTATAAATGACTCTCCCCCCCAAAAAAAATTATGGAGATGAAAGGTAACATGAACAAAGATAAATGTATTGAGCTAAGCATTTATATTGAGCTAAGCATTTGCTCATCTTTGTTCTGTATTTAATTGCTGGGAAGTTGTTCTCAGACTGGTCCATGGTAGACACTGAAAGTACTTCGAAAAATGGTAATAAATAGTTGCGCACAACTGTCAGCAGCAATTACACAGTTACAGTGATATCAGTAGCCAGAAAGGCCCTAAGAAAGTGTATGGGGCCGGGCAAAGGTCACAGAGTAAAATTGGGTCAGTGTGCGGGATGGGTGTTTAAGTTGCGTGTAGGTGTGCAGCTCTCAAAATGAAGGAGGAGTGTGGCCCCACTGTAACAGACAAATGGTAACAAGGACACAGGGCGCACAACCTAGTACAACAGAGTAAACTACTATAAATGGTAAAATGAAATAAAACAAAAAACTAAATACTCAGTATTTTTTCTTTAGTTTTATTTCATTTGACCCTTTACAGTACTTTAACTGTGTTGCACTAGGTGTTCTTTTCTTATTATTGTGCTTTTGAGTTTTTCATAGATGGGTGGAACATATGAAATCTGAAGGTCTTATTAACAACAAAAAAATTCCCATCCCAAAGTGCATTATTACCAAAATTAGTCAAATAGAAATTTCATGAAACTCTTTAAAAACGATTTTGTGTTCCAGGAAGTAATATATTAGATTTCATTCACAATGACTTGTAAAATAAAGTGGTGATATAAACTGTAATTTTGGAAAGAGCTTACTGTTCTTAGACCTCCCCTGACAACAACAAGTAACTGTACTGGCTGTTGGGTTGTCCACCCATATCTGCACTCAATAAAACTTTGAAAGTAGGTCATATCATATTATCTTTATTTAAATAACCTTGTAATCTCCATTTGCACATACTAAGTGGAGAAAAGAATCCTTTAGGCAGCTTGTCTGTTACTGAGAACTCTAAGTGTCTGAATTTTCCCCTATAAAACTAAAAGTCCATTTCTGATTTGGCCGACTTTGCACTGGGAAAAACTGGCAGTGCCTGAGCTGGCTGGTTTTTCACACAATGCCACTTTTAAGAACTTCAAAATAGAATGATGTTAAAAGGAAGAAAAATGCAATTATTCTTCATTTATTAAACAGTGCTTTGGAAATATTGGATGGAGCTTTCAGGCAGGATGCCCAGATGTTGAGTATTCCATTTTTAAAAGACAAATGTCTATTGTTTTCTTGCAAACAAAGGGAAGAAAAAAAAAAGTAATAATGATAGAATGTTCGGAACTCTGGGAGGCAGAGGAGGAAAAGGCATTTTTAAAAGAGTACAAAGATATTTTGGTTCAGATGGAGAATGAAACCATAACAGAGCCTTTTTTAGCCTTGTTTTTTTTATTTCTGAAGGTGGCTCTCAAGTGTGCAGAGTACAAGATTGGTTTCCTGAGGCTCCCATCCACGGGTCCATTTTTTCGATTTTTGAGCTATCGATCACCACGCATGTTCGTGACGATCGATGGGTGATCAATCGAGTTCTACCCACTCTGAATGATCGACCAAACAAAATCAGAATCGACAAAAAATTGGATCGGACATTGATCCGACATGTCGATTTTTTTGAGGGTTGATCGTTAAGCAATTGAAGTACGTTGGTGGACCCATTTAGGAGATCGGCTCATGTCAAAATCGACCATAAATTGGATTTCCAAGGTGGTGTTCCATCGATTCCAAAACAATCAATCGCTGATTCGCTGGGAATGATAGGATCAGGAAACCATCGATGATAAATCGAGGAGTCTATGGGTACCTTTGGTAAAATTTCGATAGATCCTAAATTTAGATCCTAAAGAGCTGGAATCAACAAACAACAACAAATTTGGTAGTATACAACATTATTGTATGTGATTGTAGCCACAACATCTCCAGATATTGAGACTAGTTTCCTGGGTGAGTTAGTAAAGCCCCCCATAGACAGGCAGACTCCTCCATGCAACTTCTGTACAACCAACTTTTCTTCTACCAAAACCATGTAATAGGAGGACCTTTCTACACCTTCCAATCACTATGTATTCTATCAGGGAGGTCACTATACTACATAATTGTTGGTAGGTCTCATGAAAGTTGTATGGAGGAGTCTGCCTGTCTATGGGGGGCTTAAGAAGACTGGAGGGGCTGCTGAATGATGGGAGGTCAGTACAGCACAGGAAAAATATGGGGGAGTGCACTGTATTGGAGTCCTCCCCTCTTTCTCCATGGAACAGTCTGGTAATTTATATGCGGCATAATGGTTCTTTTATTTTTATGTCAGAATTTCTCTTTATGAGCTTGCCTGTGACATGACAGCAAAGGTAACACGGAAGTACAGACATAGATGAAAAGTATTGCCCTAAATTTGGCCTATTATTCATTCTAGTAAAAATATATTTTCATCTAAGCCCTCGTTTGAGTGATTTTATATCACTTCCTTTAAGGAAGGAAGCAGTGACAATAAATACCTGACCGAGGCTCCAAATCCACCCCCCCCCCACCACTACAAAAAAAATATTATTTGCTTTGGTTTTCAAATGCATTGTCAAGGCAGCACATGGTACACTGGTAGGCCAAAAGGACCAAAAACTAGTTGTGCATGCCTTTATTGTTCTTACTTAGCTCATCTGCGTACTACCCAGAGAGGGTAGAGATCTGCATCGTCCCCCTCCACCCCCCCATCATCCCCAAAGTGTTAGAAAATAGTCGGTGATGTGCTCTGTAGTTTCATGGCAAGTGTTCACTAGTGGCATCTCGTGGCTGAAGTTGATATTGCAGATTGAATTGAGATTAAAGCTCAAACACAATAAATAGCTGCACAACTTCATGTTGGCGTATGTAACAGTAAAATCTGATAGCTAATCGGAGGCTCAGTAAGGAACAGGGAGGTCCATCTGCAGCAGAATCCAACATGCAGGAAGCCGACACAGAGGACAGTAATGGAGACAGTGAGGAAGATGACACTTATTAAAACCACGCTACATATCGAATCAGGATGTTGACAATCTGTATTATGGTGGATTATTATATGTTTGTTGAATCGGGATGTTGGCAATCTGTAGTAAGGTGGATTATTATATGTTTGCGTACCAGACACCATCTCCTGGTACTCATCAGTAGCTCACTAAAAATTTATGTGCACCCCTGTACATTGTATTTAATTGAATAAAAGCAAAGCAGGAACTGAGATATCCACATATGTAACATACAAAAGGTGAACAGCTGGACTTCATGTTCTTGAATCTGAAACCTAGGCCTTATGTCCTTAAATGTGCCAGCTGGGAGTCATGTCCTCCAATTTAATAAACATCTTATGTTTCTCTCATTTCACATGTAGGGGTCTTACCATGTGTCATATTTAGGATATATACTTGTGGTTAAGACATATAGTAACTCTGTAGATATTGCACCATTTTCTTGGAATGTTCCCCTGTGTTTGCTGAAGGTTCATCTTCCCTCGCTCACGGGATCTGTGACATAAAATAAGTCCCAGCCCGAGAACCTCTTAAATTGTCAGGTCAGTATATCATTGTGCCCCAAGACTCCACTAAGGATTTTTTTTGTTGGAACAAAGGTGCACACCTGGTTTTGCTTAGCTAACTAGTTAACTCCACTGCACTGCCACTGGCCTTACACACACCTTTCTGCTACAATTCTAAATTATAAGCAGGCAAGGCTCGAATCTACCACCTTGGGTAACCATTGTTGGTAATTCCCAGACAAGCACCACAGTATTGTAAAGACAGATCCAGTGGTTTACAGGATGGAAACCTCACTTGTGATAGGTTACCTTTAAATCCTTACCACTTAATGATTACACTGAATGATAGAAAAAACCTCCCTTAGCAGAAAGAGTGTCCGTGATCCTTAGAGAATGTCCTAGTCTGAATTACGAAACAGTAGTGTGCTAAGTCCAGGGGCCAAGACTGGGGGGTATTGTTTATAAGATTCAGATTGTTTTTTCTTTTTCAACACGTGTTATCAAGTTCTCTTGGGGGCCTCAGTAAGTTTTCTTCTGCTTTCAATTAAGCTTATGAAATTCATACTGAGCTTACTGTATATGATATTTTGTTTAGTGTTGTTCAGGCAACACATTTCGAGACATTAACTTTTAAAAGAATATAATAAAGGTACTCATAGTTGATATATAATTAAATCCAATGTATGAATTTTCAGGGATAGTTTTACTGTGTAGAGGTCAGGACTGAAACTCATGGCTGAAGTTATTATGATAACAGATCTTTCAGCAGTATTTGGTAATTTTTAGGTACAAAAGGAAGAAAACCTTTGACCATCTACCTTTTTAACTCCAACTTCAAGACTACATGAAGAAATGACATTGTTGATAATTTATTTGCAGTAGCAAATCAGAGTAATAGGTCTCTTTAAATTTATCTGGAAGATGTTTGCTAGTCATCGGGCTGCCTTTTACATTGGATTCAACAACATTTCAGCAAGATATACCATGACCTCGATGAATGACAACCTTCATGGACACATTACAGCTTGACCAAACCAGAAGACATGCCATGCAATGTATTTTATCTCATTATGCATCTCTTTCCCCTAACAAGAACACAGAGAGCTCACCACTCTTACACCAATTGATATAAAAATCACATACACCCTATTTAAGCTCCTTTACAGACCAGCAAAATTAACACCATAATAGGTTAAAAGAAAGATGGGTTACTTGTAGCTTTCCAGCTGGCAGAGAACTACGCCATTCAGGGACTGCCTGAGCGTTGTGCAACAATGTACTTCTTTGTTAAACAATAATTGCACCTTTGCCCTGGCAATGAAGCAAATATTACAGACAATATTGTTTAGAGATCAATGAGCAGTATATTAGGAATTCAACAGCCTCTTTTTTGTAATAAAGCAGAAATATGTTATTATTTCCCTGAATACTTGTTACGCAACATATCATTCTCTAAACGTTCTCAAGTGATGGGAAATCACTTTAATGATATGTTAACCGCAACAATGAGTTGTTCTTGTTTGGCCTCTTCTGTTGTCTTAAATATACAATTCTTACCATTTTCCAATAAATAATTCTTGTTTATTCGGAACTAATAACTTCATGTTCCCATCCCTTATGTTAAGGAGAAAAGTAGTTTCCTCGAAATTAAGGCATCTTCCAAAAATAAGGCACCCATTTATTTTTGCCTCACCCTGAAATATAAGGTCCCCCAAATATACGGTATGGTTACTCTCAACAGAAGGGATCAGAGGGGGCAATCAAAATGACACAGATATATTAATATAAGACACTGTCTTATTTTCAGGGAAACACTGTTTTTTGTTTGTAAATGTATATTTGTTAAAAGACCTAACTTAAGCTCTTTAATAACCAAAAAAAAAACATTTATAGCTATCCATTCATGTAACCAGGAATTTGTTGTGAAATTCTCATTAACAGATAGAGCATTTACTAAACTCCGATGAAGGACTCCGTTGCTGGATTCCAACACATGCTGATGACCTCAGTGGATATGTTATTGGTTTTAAACTGCACATGTTCTACACATATACAGTTTGATAAATTGTAAGTATGATTTTTGTAACCATGTGATCATGTAATTGTATAGCTAGGAATATTGGATATCATTATTACTGTAATTATAACTATAATCAGATTAACTAAACTTTCTTGAAGGGACTGCACATATTGTGATTTTTGTTTTGTTTCACTTTGGTTCATTTATTATGTATATGTTAGTCAAGATAATTATTAGAGGTCTATGTCTATATATCTCACAAATTTTTCATGTTATCTGCCTAGGTTTATTTTGCAGGTTCTGTGAATGCTTCTTAAACGTATAAAAAAAACCCCAAAAAACAGAAATAACTGCACCCAAGTCTATTGTAAGAGGCAAATCCTGTTTGTAACGTCTGGTCATTTTTATGACTATTAGGAATATTATTGCATACCTGTTTTTCCTTATTGATTAGGGCAAAAATTATAAGAAGTGACATCACTGACGTCACTTCCTGTATTAGGAACAAGGAAGTACTCAGGTGGAGTGATATTTTCGGGTTCCAAAACCTCTCCCTCCTATTTAGTAGCAGGATAACTTAGGAGGGAGGGGGCGTTATGCTCCCTCCTAAGTTCCCACTCAGTTCCCCCAGGAAGTAATGCCCCCTCTCTCCTAAATTAATCCAATTTCAAAATCCTGGGAAAATAGGATTTATTGAAATTTGAATTTGGGCAGGAAAGTTACATAAATTTTTTTTACTTTCCCTGACTTTCCCTAAGAACTGAGCATTTGGACATGTCAGTCGGTGTAAAAAAATATTAAAAGCTTTATATTTCCTTAGGGCAGTGGTTCCCAAACTTGGGGGAGGGGCGTGAAGGTATTCCAGGGGGGCGCAGGACCTCATTCTTAACATGTGGTTGAATAGGGAGGGGGGAAGGGGTCAATAATGTTCCTAAATAAAAAAGGGGGGCCCTGCAAGGAAAGTTTGGAAACCACTGCTTTAGGGCAATAATTGCATTATTTTATTAAATTATTTATTTTTATTAAATTATAATATTTTTATTAAATATTAAATTATTTATTTAAACGAGCACTCTGATCCATTGGCTACATGCATGTATGGCCGGCTTATGGCTGGTGTATGTCCCTCTTCACTATATGTAACTGAATTGCAAGTCCATAGTACACTTTGTACACATGGAATTTCCCACATTGTATTGTTCCGATCTTTTTCCAAAAAATGACTCTTCTTCTGGCTTGCTTTATGAAGACAAATGTATAGCCAAAATATTCTCAAAAAAATACACTGAAGCCAAGAGAATATTGGAAAGAAATTACATCATTTTCAGATGTTCATTTGTAGCTCCTGAACATTACAAAGTTTCAGTGGTTTAGGTTTTAGTGAGTTCATATTGAATTGGCCAGAGCTTTGCAAGTATTTGCAATATGACAGAATGGTCATGCTCTGCCCCATTGTGATGTGTTGTATTTCTACTCATTGTCAATAATTGGATATTTCATAGTTGGATTGTGGTCTTCAAACCAATGTTTTTACAAAAATGCCCTTCCTTTTAATATACAGAACAAATACCCCAATTTACTAGTGTTTCGGCTACCTCATTAAACACCCAGACTACTAATGTTTAAAAAATCTGCAAAGTTTGCTTGAAAACCTCCATGATAAAATATTACAGTAGCACGCTTTATTGAATGTTTCCGAAAGATTTGCGCTGGCTTTTTACTAGCTTCCTTTTTAGCAACTACGCTGTGTTTTTCTATACCTAGGGGTATATTACTGAAAACCACATGCCAGAATCCTGTGTTCCTGGTGGAGCTGGCTCCGAAAAAAAGGAAAAAAAGAAAAAAGGGAGACAGAAGTAGAAAAACAAGGGTGATGGATGACGACTTTAACATGGAACAGTCACCCTGCAACGCTAAGCGGGCCCCACCCCCCATGGCTCACCTGCTGCCTCTTTACATGTAGATAATGCCAGAAGAGGGAACATTACCTCATTAGAAAATGTGGATTTAATTAGGAGCAGAAAATAAGCTGTAACTCTTATTCAGAGGCCCCATGCTGCCTTTTAAATAGCAAACTCTAAGCTTGACTTAAAGTGAACATAACATCAGATATATACTTTTTGTTGTAGGTACATGATTATTTTATAATGTGTAAGTGTAAACTGGCAAAGTATGTATTGCCATCCATGGAGAACCCTGGCAATGATTTTATCTTCTTCTATTACCAGAAGGACAGCAGCATCTTACAGCAACATCATCCAGACTCACCATCTTCTTCATGGTATAGCAATGACTTAAGCTGGGCATACATGTACCAACTCCTGCATGATCCGATCCCCGATCCGATGCCGTGCACGCTCCCGCATCCCTTAAAGGATCGGGTCGTGCAGGAATTGGATGCAGCAACTGACGAGAATTGGGTTAAAATCAGCCCTCTTGTCGGATAACTGTGCAGTAAATTTTAGCCCGATCCCATTAGTTGATCTGGGGGCGGCTGCCCGCAGCCGAAGTAATGAGCTGCACATTAAGAGTCAGTCCAATTCTCGGTACTAGCGGGCGGGCGTGATGACGTCATCACGCCGCTCCTAGTGCAGAGAATCGGATAAGGAATAGACGGTAAATCGTACCATCTATTCCCAGCTTTATTTTGGACAACATGGAATCTTCCAGTTACCTGAGTACAGACGGAACATAAGTACAAACATGAGTACAGACGGAATTGGGATCCCTTGACAGTGCCCTTCGACTGAAAGTGTAATTGATTTAAGATTCAATTTCATTATAACCGATTAAAATTTTCCAGCAAGTCCGATCATTTTTTAATGAACAGAAAACATAGACGTGTATGGGGGCCTTAAAATGTCACCCAAATTACAACATATTCGTAATGTAATTGTGAATTTATGTGCTGCCAAGGACTTGCCAAAAGCTGTGACAAGCAACAGCATTAACCTCCCTAGCGCTCTTGCAAGGTCCAGATTTCTGTACCAAAAGCGCACCATAGACTCTAATGGAATATTTTTTGTGTTGTAGGCCTGTAACTTCTGAAAATATGTCAGTATAAGTGTCTTGTAGACATCCTGAATATAATAATGTTTGAAACATACAATTATTATAAAAAAAAGTACATAAAAAAATTATAAAATGTATCATTTGAATAATAAAATCTCTTGAAAACTTATTTGGTATGAAAGATTTCAAAACAGTATTTATGTTTGTT
>CM070038.1:29968482-29982690 GCA_036250615.1 Ptychadena robeensis | reverse complement strand
GATGGTGGAGGACACAGAGGATGATTTGGGAGCGCTGCACTGACAGAACACCTCCCATGTGACTCTGTCATTTTTTACATCCTACTTCTCTGCCCCTCACAGCTCCTGTGTCCTCCATCCTCCTCCTCTTCTTATCAGGTCAAACACTTTGACTTTCTCATCAGCACAAGGCGGGGGCGGGGGATTTCTTGTGCTGACAAGAGAGATTATAGGAGCTGAAGACAGCAGCAGAAAGTCCAGCTGATGTCACAGTCTCATGGAACTGGCAGAGCACAACATCATGCAGCCGCAGGGACTGCTGGGATTAATTTCCCGGGTGCCCTTTCAGCTCTATGACAAGCGCCTTGGACGATGTCACAAAGTGGGAGGGGCGACCTCGGAAAACTCTCCCGCTCCTGCTTTCAGAATTTTAATTTTTATATTGGAGCAGTGATTGCCCTAACTATCGGCAGTCTGATGTCGATAGTGCAAAGGGACCTACCACGTGTTAAGTCCACTTTAATGTTAACACTAAACTTTGCAGAATTAAACAGAGAACTTCAAAGGGAATGCACTTTAAGAACAGAATATTAGTTATATACCTCTTATGCCTGTAACACACTATAATTTATAGGCTAATTTTATTTGTCTGAAAAGACTAAATCAAGTCTTTAGGAATTGTCTGCATTCTATGATAATGACAGGTGCTCTTTTGTGGCTTTATTTCTATCTTGTGAAGCACATGTGTTGACTGGCTGAAACTCTATCCTACAGCCTCAGAGTTATCTGGGCTTGGAAATGATTATTTACATTTTGCTGACTTTGTCTGTTTGAAGGGCGAGGTGAGAAAATCTGAGTCAGTAGTAAATCTGGACTCAATTCTTTGCCTGCAAAACCCGGCTAAAATGTCTGGCCTAGCCAAAGAGGCAACCTGAACTGGATACGTTTTCTGGTTTGCAGTAGAAGAAGCTATTTTAATCAAAAACATGTTCAATTATCCTAGACGGGTCACAACTAGGAAGGCCAAGACTACACTTCCACCCAGAAGCAACTACCAGACACGAAAAAGATTTGATTGTATTTAGTTCAACAATCAACTGTAGGATTATAAGTTTTATAATGAATACACTAAACTCCCTCTAACTGGCACCCATCTGGATTGGTTAATGTTTGGATAAATATACAAGTTGTTTTGGTTGGTTGAGAGAAACTCCTTAGGGCTTGTCCCCACTGGCAAAGCTGTCCACCATCCGCTTGCGGCAGAACAAAGTGCACAAGCGGTCATGGCTAAAATACATTTCAATGCAACCGCCCATGGATCACAGCGTTTCATATCCACGGGGCAGCTTTGCCAGTGGGAACAAGCCCTAAAACTAGGCATACCTGGACCAGGGTTCTCATTGAGCAGCTTTCAGGGGGGGGGGGGAATCTAGACACATGATGGCCCCCCAACTCTGCAGAGCAGTCCGTGTTTGGCTCTGCCCCCTTTCTTGTGTCTCAGCTGACAGGTAGTCTGCACAGTGAGGGGGGGGCCTGATCCTGGCTCTGCCTCCAAGATAGACCGTGATTTACAGACTGTTCCCGGTTCGATTGACATTTTTCTTTCATCGATTATCTGTTCGATTGATTGATGCAAACGTGCATGTCAATCGATCGTTCCTCGTTTTTCTGTGCTGATTGGGCACGTTTTATTTTTATTTTTTTTTGTCTATTGATTTCAAAGGACTAAAAACCGCATCCACACCATGCCTGATCCGCATCCATTGGACACAGGCAGGCATTTTGGCCAGGCGTTTGGACACAGTTGCGTCAGTAAATATGCAATCTCTACCTCTGATTAGTGGGGAGGGGAGGTGAAAAAATCACCTCCGCATCCAACCTAACCAATCAGAGACAGAGACTGCATACACACTGGTGCACATTGTCTGCCTCTGACCGAAAAAGAAGGTAATGAAGTAATTAAATAAATAATTATGGTTGACAGTAGTGTTGAGCTCGAATATTCGAATGCCGAATATTTTTCGTGAATTTCGGCAATTCGAGAATTCGCCAATATCTCGAATATGTTGGCAGATATGCGAAAATAAACATAGCATGGACCATTCATTTTAAAGATTTTCGCGATGCGAATATTATTTTCGCAATGCAAATATGATTTTCTCAATATATGGTCATACCGCGAATATTCGAATTTCCGAATGTAGAATCGAATATTAGGAGAATTATTTGCGAAATATCACAAATTCGAATATTGCCTATGCTGCTCATCACTAGTTGACAGAAGGTCCATGAATTCATGAATAAAACGGGCTAAACTGTTAAAATCATAGATTACACAGGCATTACACGGTTCTGCTGATATATGGCATTCTGGCACAGGGGTACCTGTCACACTTTTCCACAGGTTACATGTGCTATAATCTCCAATTATAACTTGGAGGATAGTCATCAGTATGACAGTTCTGACCTCTACAGTACAGGGTACAAGCAGCCAATGCAGAGACAGGGGAGGCTCAGGTCAATAGTGACTAGCGGAGAATTTCTTTAATAACATTGGCACTTTGATACATAAAGTCTACAAAATTCTGCCTGAGAGGCCAAGGTCTGACCAAACTGTCTTCTTTGAGAAAGTTGAACTCTACTTGGCCGGCGTTCTGGCACAGAACATGCTGAGGTTTTTGTGCCACACCGCAGCAATGCAGGCTGGCTTCAAGGAAGCAGAATGGTCAGAGGACATGCCAAGGAGTAGTGAAATGTAACACCCAGCCAGAGTGCGTGGGTTCGTCTATCCTATCCCACTCCTATAGATAATCATTTATAATTGGTTTCACTTAGTGTCTCCCGATTGAGTGACTGTGTAAACCTTCCAATGTTTTTATGAGAGAAATAGCTTTCATTTCAGAGAGATTTCTTCTTATTTCTGTTAAATTAACTGGAAACAGACAGCAAAAAATAAACTGACAGGGCTGCAGCTAAAAAAGTAAATGTAAATTGTTCATCAATTTCATCTTGGAATCATCGTTCTTACTATATAACCTGCCAGTAGCAGCACTTCCTGTTGCAGACGTAACTGTGTTTTCAACCCTTTGTCCATTTATTTTGTTGGACCCTGATGGAAGGGGCTGGCTGACAAGTTTGTTGCTAATGCCAAGTCATTGACTTAGTACTGGGGCATGCAAACTTTTTGTTAATAGTGCTAGGTTTGGTGAGGTGTGAAAATGAGTGGGACGACCATTAACCTTTAAACATTAACATTAAATGCAAATGAACTATATCATGTGACAGATGTCTTCTTTCCAACATATTTGACATTATTATTGTAAAGCATTGGCCATTCACTGCCATGATACTGATACAGGCTGCTGGGACTTGTAAGCCCTTAGCTGTGGCATATGGAGAATCAATAAGAAGATTCTCCTGCACTGCTCACCTTAAGGCTATGTTCCCACACTAGCGATCTCCTGCTGGCTACCGTGATGAGAGTCGCGGCTGTAAGATTTCAGCCAGGAAGTGGGGCGTGGGGCAGGACATCTTGCCCCTCTCCGCCTGATTGTGCCCATAGACAGTGAATGGGCATGGTTGAAGTGACAAGGTGTCTTGGTAGGTTTACAGTTGTGCCATACTCCTTCCATTTCTGAATGATCGCTTGAACAGTGCTCCGTGGGATGTTCAAGGCTTTGGAAATCCTTTTGTAGCCTAAGCCTGCTTTAGTCCTGTATTTGTACTGACATTAGATTACACACAGGTGCACTCTATTTAGTCATTAGCACTCATCAGGCAATGTCTATGGGCAACTGACGTCATTAAGACCAAAAGGCGCTGAATTATTACACACACCCCACTTTGCAGTTATTTATTTATAAAAAATGTTTGGAATCATGTATGATTTTCCATCCACTTCTCATGTGTGCACCACTTTGTATTGGTCTTTCACATGGAATTCCAATAAAATTGATTCATGTTTGTGGCTGTAATGTGACAAAATGTGGAAAGGTTCACAATACTTTTGCAAACCACTGTATGTGGGAACATAGCCTAATGCTGATAGTAGACATAATCTGCATGAAGAATCTATCTCACACAGCACAGAACAGGGTTGCAGTGTAAATTATGTGTAAACCCAGGACTGTGCTATATTTATAAGGGGGGTTGGTGGGTTAAGCCAAAGAAATAGTTCTTGAGGGAAATAGGAATCCTCTTTGTTGTACTTGAAGGAAGTCTTTTAGACATTAAAGTGGACCTTCCACCATAAATTAATATTTTCATTAATGGCACTAGAAGAGCCGATAATAGGGAGGAATGCATAAAAAAACGTACCTATAAGGAGTAATTTAACATGATCTCTCACTACTCCTCCTCTCTATTTGGCTCTGATAATGGCTTCCGTGGCGCCCCCGGGGACTTACCGCAAATAAAGACAGGCAAATCTCTATCGGCTCTACATTAGGCCGAATGACACAAATTTTCCCATAGAAAACTATTATTTATGCCCCCAGTGGCCACTTGCAATATTGCACCCTGTGTTAACAGGAAAATAAACATGGAATCTCTCATATGATTCCAACGAACAGCAGGTTAGTATATTTTCTTAGGATTGGGAAGTGCAATGCCACCATAATACCAGCTCAGAGAAGTCAAACTTTCATTTGCCATCGAGAAGGAGCTCTCTATTCTTCCTTCGGCAAGATTGGAAAAGATCCCGCTGCAGGAGGAATCCGTTCACTAGAAGAGCAGAGCCAGCTCTAGATCCAGACGTGACGTAAGTGACGTCACATCCCCCTATCGTAACCAGGAGCTGTGCGTTCCAGATACCCGATGTAACATCCAGTTTTTAAGATTCGGACGGACCTGGCCGAAGTTCGGCCATCACTAGTAAGAAGCTTGGGAATATGTTTACAGAATACCGTTTGCTATATACAGTAAGGTTGTCATACATGGTTCAATATTTTGGTTGGATTGACCAAAGAATCATTCTGTTAACGTTGATCAAACAGAAATGAATTCCTGTCCATCTGGTTCAATGGAGCACAGAAAATCAATCTAAAGCTAGCCATACATGTGCCGATTCCATGGACGATCGATCACCTATCCGATTGATTCCGGCAATGCCGCAGGGAATCGGATGTCCGATCAATCGCCCAATTAAGCCTCTCCCTACCACCTTGGGCCACGATTCCTGGACGATTCCGTGCCCGATCGATCACTTCACAAATGGCAACTCCCCCTGATGTGTGCTGAATCGGATCAGAAAGACCAGCATGTTGGTTCTCTGGCAGATTCGATTCAGGGGGCCATGTCGATCGGGCAGGGTCGATCGGGCAAGATGGGCTGCACTCAATTCTTAGCCGATCGATCGACGTGCCTGGTGATCGATCGGCCAGGAATCGTGTGGGAATCGGACCCGTGTATGGCTACCTTAAAAGTGATTGGACATGTTGGTAAATTTTCGTTGATCATTAAAGTATTTGCCGTTTTTTCTAGGTATTTTGATCGATTTGTATTCGTACTGTACTAGGACGCATGCTCATCAAACTAAGGAAAGGAATCGATCGGTGGTGGTACAATCCATTAATGTTCAATTTTGAATTGAGCAAAACTATCTTATCACAAAATAATCGACCCGTGTATAGCTATCTTAAGGGTTTAGGCAAATTTGATTAGTAGTTTATTTACAGTTTACTATGACATCATGCATGTTCCAATTCTATATGCTGTATCACATTTTGTAGAATATGAAGCATTTTCCTTTAAGCCATCAGCTGAATGTGCTTTCCCCACAGGAACCAACATCATAACTCTGAAAATATTTTAACTAATGAAAGTTCCATTTATTTTAGTCTGAGATATTTGGGTTTAATATCTCCCGTAGGCTGCGAGTGTAATGAGCGCACACTGGCTGACCTCGTGGGAGAGAAATCTATTTATCAGGGTAGATGAGCTATGAAACATTCCATCTCAGTGGGTGCAAAGCCACAAGATAGACTTTTTGAAAAATGAGTAATATGCTCTGGGTAAGAGTAAATATTAAACCCCAACTTTCCTAAAAGAGCTTTCTATAATTTTGAGAGAATAAGAATGCAACTAGTAATGAGCACAGGGACTAACTACTCACCTAAGGTACCAGTCCCTCTACCCCACGCCTGGAAAATGGTGACAGACTCAAATGCTGGTTAAGGCCCAACTCCAGCCACAACCTTTTCTTTAATGGCATGCTTTGGGTGAGAGCTAGGACACAGTGTGTGACACAGTGGTCCCAAGATCACCTGTTTCACTGGGCAGAGTGCTGGATGGGAGATATGTTGGGCCACGATATCTCAGATTCACATTCTGAGGTAGAACCAGCACTGTTATTATTTGCGAGGAAATCCTATGTTCCTTTGCTGTTTTCTTAATTCTGGTCTGGGGCTGGTTTTACTGGGAATCTGTAAGAGCAGGGTGGAGCAGATTCCCAATTCCTGGTCCAGAATTTCCAGAGGCTCAGGATCCCATTAGAGCACCTGGTGCCGAGTGTCAGGGCTTGGTGTGTGAGAGACAGTCTCTTGGATCAGAAAGAGCCAGCTTTGCATGTTTAGCCAGGAGGCTATTATTATGAACATTTTATGTTGCCGCTGATGACCCCTGTGAGGGTATCTTCTTTTGTGTGAACATTTGTTGCTCCAATTAACACGGGCAGGAGCCCTAAAGAAAGGACTGTCTGTGTGGAGTCACCTTATTGGGAGCACCATATTCAGCTAAATTCCCACACTTGTTTTTCTTGTAAATGGAAGGAGAATAGGAGTGCCACCTTTATCTTCATAACTGCAACTGGAATCAGATGTAACCTCCCTAGTGGTCTGCTCATATATGGACAATTACGACAGAGTTCACAGTACTCTGCTGGTGGTCCCCACCCTCCCTCCTCTCCTGTATACATAGCTGGTGATGTGGTCCAGGAAAGCAGAGCCCCTCCATTTACATGGAGATCTATGACACCCCTCTTTGGTGTTACCAATAATGCTGATGACTTAGCGCTAGAAGTGATCCATCAGCCCACCGTGATAGAGAATCGCTGTGGTCTCACCACAAATAGGTGAGTGTGCCCCATCCCGGCAAGGGCAGAGTTTGTTAGGAGGTTAAGGAACGGATTTTGTATTCCTTACACTGTGTGCCTATACTGTATCATGAAACAGGGTAGCAGATGATGCAACTCAGACTTATTTACTGCTGACCCCTTCACCCAATATTTTTTGTGGGCTTTACTTTACTTGAATAAGCAAGAATATATACAATCCCTGGGTGTTCAATAAATAGGGAGTCCTTTTTGCTCAATCTCTAGTCTGGTTGGGCAAGGAGTATCACCCACATGGCAGTATTGATCTTTGCAGTCTCTCAGGCCTGATTGCTAGGCCTACTTCCCACAGGGACTACCAGGCAGAATACACAGGAACTTGCTTCAACTCCTCACAGCTGGCAAAGACCACTTACCCCTCCTATCCTTGTACTGGGCTCACTCTCATATTGTACAAAAAGAAATCAAACTAACATGAATTTTAGTTCATTACACTACAGTACTTGCGATCAATATTAGACTGACAATCCATATTTAAATTGCACAAGTTCATAAAATTAAAAAATAATTGAATAAAAGTTGATGCGTGTATAGTTAGCGTTAGACTGACCAGTCTCATGTTTAAACACATTCTACACATGTATACATTATTCTGTCCTCCAAAATGTTTTTGTCAGAGAAAAGATAATAAACATTTTGATTGGATTACATTTCATGGTTTGTATACACGACACAGCTTGTGTACTGTACTTTTGAGCTTTATTTACCAACATGTTCAATGTATCCACATCCAACTAGAAACATAAAAAAAATAAAAAATAAACACTGGCTTCCGAAGTGACTGCTGACTTCAGATTAAGTTAGGCTTCTCTTACACCAGTGGTTCCCAAACTGGGGGACAGGCACCCCTTGGGGGGCGCAAAGGTATTTCAGGGGGCTGCCAGCCCCGGTGTTTGAATAGGGTCTGATATTGTTCCTAAATAGAAAAGGGGGGCCCTGCAAGGAAAGTTTGGGAACCACTGTCTTACACAGGTGCAAGTATGTGGACCTACTTATCACACATACCTTATATTTCCAAAAGTGGGATATCATTCCAAATCATTGTATGTAGGTCCATTCCTTTCAATTTGCCAGAGGTGTTTCTCAGTGGTTGGGCTTGGCCCTTTAGCTCCAGTTAAAGAAATTTTGAATGCTTTAGGATGTCAAGACATTTTGAAAGATTTTTTGCTTCCAGTTTTGTAGGCAATGTTCAGGGATGGCCTCTTCCTGTTCAAAAATGACTGAACACCAGTAATGAAAAGAAGGATCGATAAAGATATGGATCAGAGCCACGTCACCCAGGGACAGAGGGCACTCCTGTCCCGACCATCTAGGTCGGGACTGTTGCCTGGTCGGTCCCATGCCCAAAGCTGTTGTTGCGGAATCAGTATGGCAACCTTGTTCCCCATCCTGCGTGTTGCCTCCTGACAGCAGCATCGATGTGTTCCCTGTCCTGTGCACTGCCTTCTGACAGCAGCTAGGGGTAGTGGTAGGCATCTTCAGAATCCTGAAGATGGGGGTAGGGGGTGTAAGCAGCCTCTGAAGCCCTCAAACGGGGGAGGTGGGGGGTACTAGAGGTAATGGATGGCAGCCTCTGGAGCCCTCAGAATGGGGGTTGTAGTGGGCCCCAAAAAATTACCCAGTATGGGGTCCAGAAATTTCTGATGGTGGTCCTGACATGCATGAATAAGTTTGGTGTGAAGGAACTTGACTGGCCAGCAGAGCTTGAGTCCTGACCTCATTCTGAACACCTTTATGATTAATCAAATCGTATACTGCGAGCCAGGCCTGCTTGTCCAACATCAGTCACTGACCTTGCAAATTATCCTCTGTCTCTGTTAATGGTCAAAAATCCCCATTAAAATGCTCCTAAATCTGGTGGACAACCTTCTTAGAAGAGCTGAAGCTATTATAGCTTCAAATGAGCCTATGAATTAGAAATAGGATGTCATTAAAGTTGATGAGCGCGTATGTGTGTGAATGTGTAAAGGCAGGCATCCCAATACTTTTTGTATACTGGTGCAAATTCCTGGCTATACAACCATAACAGGATCTCAGACAGGTTGAAGAAGTATTCATGACACAAGAGACTTGCAGAGTATCTGTTATAAAAATCCTACCTGTCAGCGTTTTATTTTTCTAGGACTTAGGTTCCACTTAAGCCAGAAATTGTAAATAAAAGTAATTTTACAGAAGCGTAAAATAATTAAAGCTGCAAATATTTTGGTTTCTTTTAGTGATTTACTTTCCTGAAAGCGGGCTCTGGGAATAAGGTATTTTCTTCAAACATGAATGTCTATTAATCACACTTTCCGCATCGCATCATCTCCAGACAAGGCATGCAGCCATGTGATTAATCATGGTAATGTAGCTGGGATGGAGAAGCACCCCACCAGTGTACAGTGTTTATAATGCAGAGGATGGGTAGACCAAACAGGATTAGCATGCTTAGATTTGTAGTTCTTCAACAGATATATATATATATATACACACACACACACACATATATATATATATATATATATATATACATATTATTTAGCCACGGGCAATAAAAAGGGATGCAGAAGACAAAGAACTTGAAAGGCATGCCCGGAGCTGAGTGCCCGTAGGAGAAGGGCACTTGACTGGGGCAGGCCGGGCAGATTGGGCTCGCCGGCATCGCGCATCTATGATGTGCGAGTGGGCAGAGCCCAATTCAAATCAAAAAGTGTCAGCGGAAGGGGAACATTCCCCTTTATGCCGGAATCTCCCTCCCTCCCTGGACTAGGCGTTACTCCCTCCCCATTTGTCTGCCCATAGGTACCTTCCTGCACTAATGTTTTTCTCCGACAGGTCACACGTCACAGCGGGCGGGCCCTTGGCAGTGTCCTTGGTGGTAGTCATAGGTGAAGGTCGGTGTGGTGATGTCCCCATGGTGGGGCAGTCACTTTTGAGCGAACCCTGAGCGCGTGTAAGGGTCAATGACCCGATGTGAGATTGGTCCGGAAGGTGTCAGGGGGAAGTTAAGTACCCACCGAGCTCTTAAGGCCGGTGGCCGGTACAGGTCGTTGGAGCTTAGTCATTGTTAAGGGCACTGTCAGAGACCTTTGCAGTAGTTTAATGGTTAATGTTTATGGAATGTTATTTATTAAATTAATTTTATAAACTGTATTTTGCTATGTTTTTGTAAGCTGTGGCCTTAATACATCAACTTGAAACTCCAACATTGTGTCATGTCTTTATTTTAGTTTAAGGTTAAGTTAGGTGATGGACTGGTTAATTGAGGCCACTCCCTCCGTCGGCCTTGCCCCAAGTCATTGAACTTTGGACTTCATTAATGTAAAAACTATTACACACAAGTACAAAACTCTATATCTCCGGCAGTTTTGGTGATAATACCTGGTTCAGGGGCTTTTTTTTATTAATGATTATTAATTTATTTATTTTTATTATGAATTAATTCCAAAATAAACTTAAATGGCGAAATACCAAGACCATTTCTACTAGCCATATTCAACTGTAGTTTTGTTTAGTTTATTTTTTAAGCTCAAGCTGAAGAAGTGGCTTGGGGTGTCATCAATTATATTAAATTATATTCTTCTTCAATTACTTTTTCTTACAAAAAAACACAATTACCTTTCACTAAATAAAGAGAAGTACCAGTGAAGGTTATGGTGAGAAGGGATGAAAGGAATCAAAAAGCCCTCAACTCGAGCAGTGTTGATCACTGTCACAATCACTAAATGTAATTTTAAACCAGTTTTGGATTGTAATTTACCTTTTTTTTATTGGTGACAAACCATGGATTTTATTTCAGAAGAATGATTTCATGGTTTTGTAGCATTTATTTTACACTTCCATAAATGGTTTTCAGTTGGAGTTCAATGCAGACTCCAAACTTATGTTATTTTTACTGACTTGCACTTAAACTAACATTAACATCTATCTTCCCAAATCTCCTTGACGCTTAAGAGACAGAGTGTCGTCCACTATAGATCCTGATTGGTGGAGGAAGTGAGACACTTCTGGTCATCATGGAGCCTAGAGGACTGGACCCTGTAAGTATGGCAACACTGGAGGAAGGAAGGGGTGAACCCCACTAACCAGATCCAAACCCTGACCACAGAGTAAAGCCCCCCATATACGCTTCGATTAATGGCCAGTCAACTGCCGTGCGCCCCTGTGGAAATCAATCTGGCAAAATTCGGCCGCAGATCAAAGCTGTCCACCTGGAGTGACCGATCCTGGGTGCCCCTAAGATTGGCCAGAGAACAGTGATGTCCGTCAGTGATGGCCAGCTTAAGACACATATAACATTACAGTAAGACATATTATTACTAAGCTTTTTCATTGCTCTATATTTCATAAGAATTACAGTTAGCTGATATTATTTTAATTATCAGGTGTCAACTTGGCAAAGCAATAAAGCTCCATACACACATCAAATTACCAGCTGGGGGTCCTCCAACATAGGTAGTCAGGCACATATAGAAGAATCAATGAATCAAACTCTACACATAAATTAAATATCTCATTTATGTATAGTAACCTGTTTGTTATAGGCTTACTAGTTTCTCCTTAATAAAATGCAATCTATAGGAAATCACTAGAACTGAGGACCACCTAGCCTAATCTATAAATAAAAGGTCAGCAACGTCCCATCAGATTGGAAGTCCTGAAACATTTTCCTCCACTGACACAATCCCTTCTGGGATGTGAAGTATATTTGGTAGAAATGATGCAGAGGGCTCATCCCCTGTCTTGCGTAAAGTCATAAAATGTCATCAGCTGTCTATTGCAGTCAGGAGCTAAAATGCTCAACAGTAACAAGATAAAGCTGCCGGGACAGCCTCTGCCATTCACCAGGAGAGATTATTCAACCACAAACTAATGTGATTTAGACTTAAAGGAAGACATGTGGATTTGCTAAATCAAAGTGCTGTGGTTGTTAGGATCAGAAGGGCAGCGGTGCCCGGAGACCTGGCTCTCATCTTTCATGGTCCTGGGAATTTACAGATGTTTTAAGAAAATGTTACAGTAAAGTTCAGTGTAAGTGTGTTGTTGAATTATTCCTGGAATACTAAATTATTCTGATTCCAATTACCTGGCATGGAAGATGGGATTGTGTCTGTAAGGTGAAAATCCAGGGGGAACTAACAGCTAGAATATCACCTCTTTGCAATATTTATTACAATTCATAATTATAATGGTAGGTGTACTTCTAGAATTCTGCAATGGGAGCGTGGAGCCTTAAGTTGACTAGTATAAAGAGTGTAGCCGAACAATATTTTATTTCTACATTAAAGCATACTCCTTAGGCTATGTTTCCACTATGCGTCGGGATCCCCTCCGCTATACGTTTAACCGTATATATATACCATATTTTTTGGACTATGAGATGCACCGGACCATAAAGCCTAAAAAAATATTTAATTTATATAAAAGTATTAACATCAATTGGGTTAATTCAATTGATTAAATGAATGCAATATAAAATTCAACCAGTAGATGTCACTAGCAGCAGTACACACAGCACATGACGCCACCTCTTCACTGATCAGCAGGAGTGGGGGGAAGGCTGCCCAGTCTTCTCTCCTCTGCTCTCCCTCTCCTCTCTGGCTGTGCCTGTGTCCGTGGAAGCTGTAGTGATTGCAGTTGCCACGGACATGGAGAGAGGGATAGATGGCAGTTCATCTAGCTCTCTCTTCATTGCTTATACCAACAGGGCTCTGGGCTCTGTTGGCATAAGCAATTATACAGTTCAGATTGGAGATACAGCCGTGGGTGGATCTCACTTCTGACAGCTCCTTGGCTAATCTCCTTGCCCGGAGAGCTGGTGGGGAGCCAAAGCGCGACCATTAGACACAGGCACTTTTTCCCCTTCGATTTCGGGGGTGAAGAAGTGCGTCTTATAGTCCGAAAAATACATATATATCAATTCAAAATTTCTACTAACAAATAAAAATGGAAGGCGTATATGGACCTCTTACCCATTTCTTAGTTCCTTGCATGAAAGTCCTAGAAAGAAAACAAGCAGATGGCTTATATATTTATTTTTCTATGAAATTCTGCCCTTCAACACACCTACCTGTTATAACAATGTCCCCTGCTGTATTCCATTCAGGGCAGATATTTCTTGAAGTCACTTGTTTTTTCCCATGTTACTGCATGTGCCCAGGTTACTTGAGAGCACATTTCATATTTCATCAGTGAAAATTTGACTTTCGATGAAAAAGTGTAAGTCATCCTCCATAAAACATTGACTTTTTGATTTTTTTGGACAATCTCTATACACCTATACTTTAACTATTTATATATAATTTATTTATATAGCGCTAACATATTATGCAGCGCTGAACAATACATTAGAGTTAAGATGCCACACAAGATAACACACAGGTACAGGTTAAGACACAGGAGGAGTAGAGGACCCTACCCGATCAGGCTTACAATTTGTATTGCACAACGTAATAGAAAAAGAGAACAATCTTTGCATTTGTAGGGTAAGGCTGGGTTTACTGAAGACAGCTCAAGAATTGTAGACATGCCAGCTGAAGTTTCTGGGGCTGCCTTGTTCTGTATATGAGAGTTTAGGGTGCGGTATTTTAGCAATTTTGCCCCCTTTACTTTGCATTTCATAGAATGTGTTCATTTTGCACTATGCGGTTTTCCGTATGGGCATTGTGCGACGAATATGAAAAAACGCAGTGCAGACACCGCCTTAATGTCTGGTGATTGTAGTTACTTCCATTGAAAAGCACCTCCATTGAAACCCGTTTCCATCCACACGGGCAAGAAGAGGGAGAGACTGCCCTGGTCTAAAGGAGATGTCTGTCATTTACCATGGATAGGGGTCTATCTGGACGGCGTTGGGGGACCCAGAAGAAGAAGGGAGCACCTTGCTCCAAGGTAATCTGGGACTTGCAGGCAGGAAACCCAGAAAAAGACTCTGGAAAACTATGAAATATATAACCTCTGCCCAGAGGGAGGGCATTAACAGTTACTGGGCAGAAAGCTAAGTCAAAAGAGAGGAAAAATGCCACGACTTCATCCTTCAGCAGCTGCTAAACAGAAAAGTAACCAAATCTTAAAGGCATTTACATATATACAGTGGAGGAAATAATTATTTGACCCCCTCACTGATTTTGTAAGTTTGTCCA
>CM070038.1:29943657-29964334 GCA_036250615.1 Ptychadena robeensis | reverse complement strand
GTATCCCGCCACCTCCAGGCCATTAATGTTAGGGGATTGTCGGACCAGAAGGGCAAGCGGGTCTATGGCCAGAGCAAAGAGCAGAGGGGACAGGGTGCAACCCTGCCTGGTGCCCCTGCCAATGTGGAATAGGGGAGACCAAAAGCCCGCACACTGGACATAGGCTTTGGGGCTAGCATAAAGCGCCGCAATCCATTTCCGGAAGTTGGGGCCGAAGCCCCATTTTTCCAGTATGTACCATAGGTAAGACCATGAAAGGGTATCAAAGGCTTTTTTAATATCTAGTGACAGGAGAAAAATGGGTACTTGCTTGGCCTTAGCTATCTGGATCACTTGAAGGACCCTGCGGACACTATCTCCTGCCTGGCGCTGGGGCATAAAGCCCACCTGATCGCCTCCTATCAATGAAAGGATGTCAGTCTGTAACCGTGAACACAAGATCTTGGCCAAAATCTTGACGTCCAAGTTCAGTAGGGAGATTGGGCGGTAATTCCCCGGGGACAGATGGTCCATCTCAGGTTTAGGGATCATGCAGACCCCCGCCGTCAGCATATTGGAGCTCAAAGGCGTCCCTTCCAATATTGCATTAAACAAGGACGTAAGATGAGGCACCAGAACGTCTTTGAATTTCTTATAATAAGCGGCCGTAAACCCGTCCGGGCCCGGCCGCTTGTGAAGACGGAGCTGTTTGATCGCTCCGAGGACCTCCTCACCAGAGATTGCCGCTTCCAGGCATTGGTGTAGAGACTCACTGAAGGGGGGGGGCAAGGTCACGTAGAGGGGCCAGTGTGGGACCGGGGAGCAACCTGCTCGGGGCCTAGAACAGGGATTTAAGAAAAGTATGGAATTCACCCAGAATACGCTCCGGGTTGTTAGATGGGCCAAAGCCCTTGATGTTAAGACGGAGGGGAGTCGGGTATCGCACCGCATTATGGAGGCGGGAGGCCAGGAGCGTGTCCGGCATGTTTCCCTTAGTATCGAATTTGTTGCGGGCCCAGCGGAGCTGCTTCTCAGCCGCATCCGTGAGGCATAAATCAAGCTGGTTGCGGATTCTATCAAGGCGGTAACGCAATTGGCGCGAAGGGGCTGTTCTTGAATTCATCCAACACCCTAGTATATTGCAATTCCAAATCTGCGAGAAGAGCATTACGCGACTTCTTTTTTTGGGAGGCAATTTGTATAAGTGTCCCACGAATGACTTTATGAGCCTCTCACAGCGTCCCTGGAGAGACGTCCGGGGTGTCATTAATAGAAAAGTAATCCTGAAGGGCCTTCTGGATCCTTGGCGGGACAAGCGGGTCGCTCAACAGAGAGTCACCAGCGGGGCCCACCCCATTTGGGAAGTGCATGAGACAAAGTCAGGAGCACCGGATCATGGTCAGACCAGGGGACATTCAAAATATTGCAGGAAGTTACCTGTGGAAGCATGGGATTCGGAAGTAGAAAGTGGTCAATGCGCGACCACTGTTTATGTGGGTTGGAGTAGAAGGTATAGTCCCTCTTGTACGGGTGGAGTTCGCGCCACGTATCCGAGAAGTCTTCAAGCATGTGTTATAAGTGGGGATGTCAATAGTAGCCCAGTGGGGGAGCAGAGGGGGCAATTAGGAGTATATATATATATATATATATATATATATATATATATTATTTATTTACCAGGTTGGAAATGTAAGTGGGGCAGGAGGCGTGGAGTGATTTAAAAGTAAGACAGAGAACTTTGAATTTAATTGGATTGAACAATTGGAAGCCAGTGTAGAGATTTGCAGAGAGGAGAGGCAGATGAGGAATGGTTAGAGGAGTAAATTATTCTACCGGCTGCATTCATGATGGACTAAAGAGCTGACAGTCTACTTAGAGGAAGACCAGAGAGAATGATGTTGCAGTATTCCAGACGTGAGATGATGAGAGCGTGTACCAGGACTTTGGTGGTCTCATGGGACAGGAAGGGGGCGTATCTTGGAGATGTTGCAGAGATGGAAGTGACGGGATGTAGCAATGTTCTGTATGTGGGGAGTAAAGGAGAGTGTGGAGTCGAAATTTAAACCAAGGCAGTGAGCTTGAGAAAAAGGGGAGATCACAAAAAAAGTGAAATGTTGGGGGGAGACTTGGAAGTTGATGGGGGAGTTCTGTTTTGCTCAAGTTAAGTTTAAGGAGTCTGTCAGCCATCCATGAAGAGATGGTTAATAGTCACTGAGACAGAGGGAGTAAAGGTCGGGTGGATAAGTAGATTTGGGTATCGTCAGCATATCAATAGTACCAAAGGATGAGATGAGTTTACCAATGTAGGAGGTGTAAACGGAGAAAAAGATTGGGCCAAGGACTGAGCCTTTCTGTTTTTTTCTTGTGAAGGACAGGCAACATTATCTTTACTCAGCCATCATTTAAGGTCTTTTTATTTACTACCTGAACTGAGATGCTAGCTCAGGGATCTAACAATACTACAATGTCTGCAGCATGCTCAGTTCTTGGCTATATTGACAAATGTCTGACATATATCAGCTCCTGTTGGAGCCTTTCACTTTTTGGTTCCAGATAGAGTGATGGAGAGACAATTATTTTCCTCCTGACGGCAGCAGACAGATGATATCATCTGTCTTCTGCAAAGTTATGACTGCAGCTCAGCAATAGCTGTAGCTACGTTGTGAAATGTTACAAATGTATTTAAGAAAGAACTTGAAATGGCTAGGTTTGTAATTTTAATTTACCTGCTTATAAATTCCATTCAGCAGCTAACAGATGAGAAGCTGAGCTCAGCCAAAATCCTCTTCCAGAATCAAGATGTGAGCTGATGGCTTCTATTTTATCCAAGTGAGTTTACCAGAAGTCAGGCCGGTGTACCGTAACAGCCGCTCGGATCAGTGAAAAAGGCATGGAAAGGGTCTACTTACTTCGTAATCCATTCATAAACACAGACAGTCATCTACAGATGTGACGGCAAAGAGGTTTAGTCCAAGGTTGGATTGGGGTAGTGGTTGGGGGGGGGGGGTTGATTTTTCCATTAAAGCTGAAGGGGTGAGACTAAGGATAAGCAAAATTACATTAAAACTATTTCTGAGCTGGAGGATTTGCTGTACCAATACTTGTGCAATGTCCTGAAAATGAAAAGGCTTTGTTCCAAAATCACTCTAATATGTTAGAGTATGCACAGAAGTGAATAGATCCACTAAAAAAGATAAACTTCCAGAATAAACATTTTTGACATAATGTGCAAGTGTGTTTACAACATATTCCATAGACACAACAAGTATAAGGGCTAAAAAAACATTACATGCCATTAAACAATACAAACACGACAAATTGAGCAATAGTAGAGTGTTGTACCATGTTTGCCCTTGATATTGATAGAGAATTTGGGGTCCAAGTGATCCCCTTTATTGGCTAACTGAAGTCATTGAAAAGGCTTTTAGGATTTCTTAAGGCCCCCATGCACGTGTCGGATTCCCACCGGATTCCGGCACGATCGATTCCGGGCGCGTGCACGCGAAACGATCGTGCCGGAATCGCGTGCAGCCCACCTTGTCCGATCGTTTGCGTCCGATTGATCGGGGGCTCAGAATCGGATCCGACAGAGAACCAACATGTTGGTCTTTCTGATCCGATTCTGCACACATCAGGGGGAGTTGCCATTTGGGAAGTAAGCGATCGGACACGGAATCGTCCCGGAATCCGTGGGACAAGGTGGTATGCAGCGATCGGATACTCTTAATTGGCTGATTGATCGGAGCTCCGATTCCCGCTGAGATCGCTGGAATCGATCGGGTGAGTGATCAATTGGCCATGGAATCCTGCACATGTATGGTGACCTTTAGATCCCTTCTGAAACTGACTTCAAATAGCCAATAAAGGGTATCACTTAAACTCCAAACCTCTAGTTGGCAATAAAAGAAAGAGTTGTGTATTTTAAAATCATCAATACCCTCAGGTCCCATTTACATCCATATAGAACAACACATAATATACATATATTGTGTTATTTCCCACATCTCATAGAATGATGTTCTGCTGGAGTGTCATTTATTCTTAACACCCAAAACTTACTGTATAGCCGGAGGTGCATTGCACCCAACCACAATGCACACGCAGATATTAAAATGAATGGGTTGATCTACTGCAACACAGAGTAGTACTTGGTAACAAAGATTCATCATACTAGAGCTGTGATAGCAAACCTATGGCATGTATGCCCATGCAGCACGCAGAGTCCTCTCGGTTGGCACTCGTTGACAGATTGTGTATGAACGTGTCTGCAGTCTGTCTCTCAGTGGTGGGGATGGGAGGAGAGGGGAGGGGATTTTTTCAGCTCTGGAGCTGAACTCCCGCTGGTGAGATGTAAACAAACAGACAGAAGTGCCATTGTGTGGCCATACTGCTAATTTACCAGATAATTTTAGGAATTATCCTACTTTTGTTTTATTGTCTTGTTGACTGTTACTGAGAACTTTAATAAAAGTTGTTTATTTATGGATATATGTGTTCCTTAACTGTGTCCGTAAACTGTGATGACGGCATCAAGATTAGTCAACTTAGTTAGTTGATAGTCAGCATCATAAAAAGTACAGCCTCAGTCTTGAAACTGACCGTTAATGAAGATTCAACAATGCAACTGCCATGGCGGTGAGGAGGCTGCAAGTACCTCTCAAATTCTGTGGGGGTTGCAAGCTCCTGGCTTTCTACTTATTCCTGTATTGGGCAACATTTTCACATTTTAACAATTTCAGCGCCATTCCACACCGCTGTGCCGCTGCTGCTAAAATGTTATTGACCATTTTTTGACCAGAAGTTCGCAGTAACCTCCTCCGTTGCCAAACAATCTGCATCTCCCATTGTTTTAACTAAACCTTGTCACCAAGACAGGACTCCAGATCACCTTCAGTCTCCTTTTTACCCCATTATGCAGGGGAGTGTTGTACTCAATGACCTCCTGGGCGTTTGGCCAGAGTTAACTCAGGAGAAACTTACCTGTCAACTGGATCCCCCTGGCAATTCTGTGCATTGGCTTCCGCGTCTGCCCCAACTTTGTCACCAGTGATCTGAAGGGGGCGGGGGTAGGCGGCACCATAGACCTCCATGTAATGGAGGGGGCTTCACCTTTTTCCAGCACAACACGCTGGAGTTGTGCACGGAACCTTGGGGCGGGCAGAAAAAAGCGTGCCACGTGCGTAATGCCCAGGAGGTTAGAGGATTATTGGGAATATAAAAAAAAGAACGTAAGAAAGCATACGTGAATGAAATGCAAAGAAACAAGAATAAATGACAGATAAACAATAGAAACTCTGCGGCATTGTTGATTATAGAAGGAGGAGAGATCACAGAAGGGTTAATAGGATTCACACAGTGTCATGGTATTTCTGGAGCAGAAGTTAACATATAACAGGATAAGGCAGGATTTGGGAGTCAGGGTCTGTTTCCACAGGTGCACCGGAGGCCAGACCTCCCTCCAACTCACACTTCTCTAATGGTGGGGTCACCAAGAAGAGGAGCAATCTGCTATTCTGAGGTTCTCTGCAGGGACCCATGTTTTAATTGGCTGGAGGGATAACAGCTTCTGGGAACCAAGTCATGGGGGAATGTACATGGATTTTGGATAAGGTTTTCTGTATGCAAATATTTCATGTATTTTTAATTCCATTGAAATACAAACTTTTTTTTGTAAATCCCGAGAGAAAAAATTCCCAGGAAAAAAAATATAATAAAATATTGGAAGAAAGAAGTAAAATATACTCTGCTTACACTGTGCCTAATTTCAGTATTCTGGGAACTCCTAATACGAGAATTCCAAATTTTTGGTATTATGAAATCTAGGGTGCAATGTAGGGCCCAGTGTCAAAAAGCTTGGTCTCAGAAAGTAGTAATGACTCTAACAAAAGACAATGACCCAAAGCGTACTTCAAAACATAGCCAAATATAGTAAAATGCAAAGCACTGAAGGATTCTGAAGTGAACAATCAATTTGTTCTGTTCTTCTAGTGACCTCAAAGGAAATAAACTTTATGGTACTAAAGCATTTGTTTTTGCAACAATTTTTTGGGATACCAGGTTCATTTTGTGACATAAATGCAGGGGTGTCAATAGTTTTGGACAACAATTCGTGATATTTCGCGAATAATTCTACTAATATTCGATTCTATATTCGGAAATTCGAATATTCGCGGTAATACCATGTATTGCGAAAATAATATTCGCGTTGCGAAAATAATATTCGCATCACGAAACTCTTTAAAATGAATGGTTACATGCTATGTTTATTTTCGCAATGCGAATATTATTTTCGCAATATATGGCCATATTGCGAATATTCGGAATTGCGAATATCTGCCGAGATATTCGAGATATTGGCGAATTCTCAAATTGCCGATATTCGCGAAAAATATTCGGCATTCGAATATTCGAGCTCAACACTACTGGTTACATGGTAAGTGCACATAAGAACTTAATCATGCAAAGTCCAAAGACTATAATAATAACATATTAAAACTAATACCAACATGTTAATAGGTGGACCAGTCTGTCTTCTGAAAACCAATGTGTTCAGAGATTGTTTTGATGTACACTATACAGGCAAATATTTATATAAATATCACCTATATATTTGCAAGTCCTTCCATACAAAAACTTTAAATATTATTGTGGGACGGGATCACTTTCATGCTGTAACAGCATCCTTTATTCTTGGAAGGCCATAACATTTATGAGTGTGTTTGTGGGTATTTGTTCCCATTCAGCCAAAGTGCATTAGTGAGGTCAGGTACTGATGTATAGGAAGACCTGGCTTACAACTGACATTCCAATTTATCCCAACATTTTAGTAGGGTTGAGGTCTCTGTATAGGCTTCTGGAGTTACAAAACACTAATCATACCCTGTGTTTATAGAGCTGGCTTGGCGCTTAGGGTCATAGTCATGATGGAACAAAACAGGTCTTTCCTCAAACTGTTGGAAGCTTACAATTGTCAATAATTTGTGCGCATGCATTTGCAATACCCTTCAATTAAATTCAACTCAACTCAAACTCACAAACATTTATGTACATACATTAATGCATATGCAAAATAGCAAAAGCCACTAATATACAGAACTCGAAAAGAAATAAACTGAAGTACTGTAAATACGAACAAACCCTCAGTTTGTGAAATTTGAGATTCTTGAATATTCAGATTTATTGAGTGAAAACCATTTTGCTCATCCCTGCAAACAATCAATATTGTAGAGCATCCTAGTAGGGCTCTTTCACACTGTGTGCCATCTGCTTTCTGCAATGCATGTGTACACAGGTTTCCTATTCATCACTTTAATAGATGCATTGTAATTTCTTTTTAAGATGCCCTTCTGCTTGCATTTGCTTGTTCTTGCTTTTACGTTTCCAATGCTTTGAATAAGAAATGCAAGGGCAGGTAAAATACATGCAGGGACCTTAAACTGCACTGCATAAAGTTAAAGTTTAAAGAATGCACCATTGTATGATAACCCTTATATTAAACAATGTACATATTGGACTTACCTCACAGTCTATTAACCTCCCTAGCGCACTGCTGAGGTCCAGATTTCTAAACTTTAATGGTAAATTTTTATTTATGTTGTAGGCATGTAACTTCCCAAAATATGTCCCTTACTACTAGGGTCTAGTAGACATCCTGAATATAATAATGTTTGAAACAACCAATTATGTAAAATATATATATTTTTTAATAAATTTAATGAGAAAACACAAAAATCAGGGAACAAAGCTTTGCTGCTATGTACTAAATCTCGCCCAGATAAAGTCTCTGGTGTCACAGATGTGCCCATTTGCAGTTAACCCTCTCTAACCTGGTGTGATGGATGTGGTAAAATCACACCAGGTTAGAGAGAGTTACTGCCTATGGGCACATCTGGGACACCAGAGACTTTTTATTCTGGCGAGATTTAGTACATAGATGCACATTGAAATCAGTTTTCTACATAGAAAACTGATTTCATGTACTGTACTTTTGAATTTTCCACCGCCTCCCCGATGTGACGTCATCAAGTCACTCGGAGGGGGGGGGGGGGGGGGAGAAGAGATGGAGGAGCTGCCAGCCTGCCTGTGACATCGGGGACACCGGGACAGCGCAGAACTGTAAGTATGCGCTCCCGGAGCCCCGATATGTGCTGGACGGCACCATATCGTCCAGTGCTATAGTAGCAGTAGCAGCGCTGGACGAGATGCTGCCGTCCTGACCGCTAGGGCGGTTAAAAGAGCCACCATTACAGATCACAGACACAGTTAATGAACACAAGTGTCCACCAATAAACCAAAAAAAAAGGGCTAATACCTGGAATTTCCTGGTAAAAAAGTATAAAATAGAAGGTGTGTACAACATTATCTGTGGCAGCCAAGGCACACAGAATGAGTCAACTGTGGTTCACAAAAGAGCACATTATCATTATAACACATTAACTGGCTTGCATACGTCTCAAAAAGAAAGGGACCCCTAAGGGCCCCCATACACCTTTAGATTTCTCTGTCAGATTCCCTTTAGATCTCCTTTTGTTTTACCAAAACCATGTAATATGAGGGACTTTCTAAACCGTCA
This sequence comes from Ptychadena robeensis, assembly GCA_036250615.1. NCBI lineage: Eukaryota > Metazoa > Chordata > Amphibia > Anura > Ptychadenidae > Ptychadena > Ptychadena robeensis. The sequence goes on along the minus strand of CM070038.1, from coordinate 29,955,783 downwards.
AGTCTACCTGTATTGAATCACAGAGGATCCGGCACTACATAGTTGTTGGTAGATCTAAAGGATATCTAAAGAGATGTTAGAGATCTAAAGGTGTATGGCCAGCTTAACCCCCTTGGCAGTCCAACTTGGTACGGTTTTCTGTGCCAAAAGTGTTGCGAAAACTGTAACCACCCTGGCGGACCACTAAGATCAGAAAGAGCTACATAGGTTAACTAACTCGCAAAGTCAGATAGTGTAATATTCAAAATTACATTCCACTATCTCAAAAAAATTTGCAAACTTTCCACAAGATGGCACTGCCGCCTAAGTTTGTTTACATTTCACCAACAGGATCCAACAGAATATGATGTCAGTAAGTTTTATTACGCTGATCTGCTTTTTGATACATAGTCTTTGATTACACAGAGAATTATGCTGGTAGGCGCGTAGGTTGGTGTTTCTCTCTTAAACGGTGTGAGCACAGACAGATGACTAGTCAGTTCTGAGGAGCTGATGACTGTCCATGGGATAAAATAGTGAATGCCCTAATAAAAGATACACTTTTTAGACATTTGATAATGTGTCTTACAAACAATTTCAAACACAGGTTAAGAAGGAGGGCCCACGCCCCCCTGGAATACCTTCACGCCCCCCACTTTGGGAACCACTGGTGTAGTGATGAGCTGTCCCAGCTCCTCAGCTACTGATGTGCAGCATATGCAATATTTGAATTTACTATTCGTAAACATGAAAGTATGAGAGTATGGCCATGCATTGGGATTATAATACCCCCCTTTTTTTTAGAAGAAGTCAAATATTCAAAATCACGAATATGCGCCACCATATTTAAGATATTCGCGAATTCTCGAAATGATGATATTCGCAAAAAATAATCGCCATTCGAATATCCAAGCTCAACACTAATCACTAGGTGTGAGCCAGGGCTTGACTTATGTTTGGCTATGTTCCTGCGAATAATTGCCTGATCCTATCTGCCAAGATTGAATCGCACATGGTTGTGATTGGGGCAGCGATCAAATCACGTCTCCCCACGTTCTGACCGCCGGCGGTCGACGGCTGTGATTATTTTCCTCTGATTAAGGCCATAGACATGAATGGAGGCGATTTGCGATTGCCCGTGCAGGCGATCAAAAATCGCGGCCATTCATTTTTATAATGGTGGTGTTTTTTTTTTTTTTTAAGTCGCAGGTGAAAATCGCCTGGTCAATCGTCTGCCGATCGCCCACCAGGCAATTCTGCAGGCGATTGAAAATCGCGAGCACAGGTGATTAATCACCTAGGTGGGAACATAGCCTATTTCATGTCTGCCTGTGCTCCTGCTGAGTAACCATTGTCTTTACTACAGTGATGGGAAATTTGGAGGACTCTTTATACATCTGTTCTTGTTGGGCAGATTTTTGACACTATCTACTGTTCCCCTGGAAGACATAAAGAAAAATCTTCTTCTTAAAAAATAAACTGCAAATCAAAAAACAATCTTTAATCTATTTTAAAGATGAAAATTTCGTTTTACATATACTGTACTTTAGGAATAATGATAATACATTTTAAAAGGCCATCTTAGCCTAACGTGTTTTTTGAAAACTATTTCCAGCACCTGAATTTTGGGAACCATGCCATAACCAGTTGGAGCCTGTAAACAAATATAGGCAACCCTAAAACTCAAGAAATGGCGTACCTATAGACAAACACCTGGTCGGGTTTCCCTCATGGCATTGTGGCTGCACACATTCACTAACAAGAACCCTTCTAGATTCGACACAGGAGGTTCACGAGCTGCACAGGCTGTTCATATTACCTAAGTGAAATTCTATTGTATTTTATAAGCTACATTAGTGATAATCACTCAGAGGAGACCTAATTGGAAACATTCTGTTGTGTAACATAGCTCGGCACGGAAAGTCCAGTAAATACATCCAGTTTAATGGAGATGGATGGCGTGGCTGGGGGTAAATGCAAAGGAAATGAGCATGTAGGCAGTTTGTGAAACCTTTCCAGGGGTCTTCACCTCTTCCAGCTCTTTGATGAATAAGAACCATGTAACGTACTTCTGCTGCCATCATAAAGGCAACAAATGTAAATGGTTTGAGCCGTGGATGACACTGACTCTTGTTTTGTTTACATCTCGGCCTGATGACAACCAAAAACTCATCAGCGTCGCTCATTTTTCAGGAACGCACGAATAGCGAGCTGGAGGCACCCTCCTGGCCTGTTCTTAGTCACGCTGATGTTTTGTTTGTGAGATCTGTTTGTTGAAATAAATCTGGTTTGGTTGGAAGAACAAGGTACTAGCTGCAGGGTAGAGAGAGAAGGATGATGTAAGCAGAGTTTGATTGCAATTTTTCCTTTATTTTAATTTGTGTGAAAGCTGAGCTTCAGATTCTGCTCTTTGTGCTAGTTATGGGAACATGAGACATTACTATTACCAGGCATGTAATGCAGCTAGCAGTGAATGAATAATAAAAGGATGCTTCAGGTTTACATGGTTGTCATAAACCAAACTCCAGCCTTACCTACGCTGCTATGTAGTTGTACAGGCTTCTCTTCTTTATTCATTGTTTACTCTGATTTCTCTGCACACTTTGAGCATTCCATTGTGTGCATTAAAAGTAGAGATGGTCGAATTTGTTTTTAGAAATTCTACCATTTCAAGTTAATTGCAAAGCCCCTGAACATGGTATCATCACCGTGTGAGAGTTGAAGAGAGGAGTTGGGGTATACTAGAAAAAAAAGTAAGGCTCTAACACAAATAGTTTTTGCCTAAATGAAGTTCAAAGTCAAGTCAAAATGTCAAAATTTTGACTTAATTTATGCAAAAACGACATGTGCTAGAGCAAAATTTTTTTTTTTCAATTTCCAAATTCAACCATCTCTAATTAGAAGCACAAGCAACTCAAGAGAAGAACATCTCATGTCTGTGCAGTGTGTAGAGTATGGGAAGGGCCTGGCCAGCAGAAAACAGAGCATCAAGTCAAGGGATGCCTCCAACGTGTTGATAGCATAGACATCAAAATGTCTATGCTTATCTTCAAGGCAGGGGGTCCCCATGGGTGCTGGGACGGGGAAGTTGGGAGGAAAGGTAACTCGACACAAGGGATAACTAGTAGAAGGGTTTTCTCTCACTGCCCAAGGGGAAGGTTTAATCACTCACATATCATGTGGTCCCTCAAAACCTCCAGAAGGGCCTGTCTCTCATAGGGGCCTGCTTGTAGTCATTTAGACCCTCCTATCAATCATGTTTATACTCTTCTGAGCTCAGCACCACCTCTGGACTGGGCAGGACGGTGCTGGCCCAGAAACAGAAGAAATATTTTTAACATGTTCAGTGCTATTAAGTTACACTAAATCTTCTAAGACAGTTGTCACCAGATCAGATGGAATGACCTTAGCAAAAACATAACACAGATCCAGCGGTGGAATGTAAATTTTTATGCCCACATATATGACCTCTGCTTGTATATTTCACAGTAAGAGCCACCTTAGCGACCCCTTGGGTCGAATTTGTGTTTGTTATTAATTTTTAAGGGGATTGTGGCATCCCAACTTTCCATCCATCCATTCACCTCTTTCCAGGTAACAATGTGCACCTGACCACCTTAGCTATTGGGAGCCCATGGCACTCTATATTTAGCCACTGCTGTGTATTCACTCTTGAATTATTATTTTACTTGTACATGAGCAGCAAGTACCTCCCACAAATATTTGTGGCACATGTAATCCAGGTAAAGGTTCACACAAGGGCATGCTCCCCAGACACAAAATTTGGGGGAGCACTGGCACAGGAAGACAGAGACAAGGATTTAGAATAAACATAATAAAGGGATGAAAATGAAATGCCATCTTCTAAGCATTGACTGTAAACTGGAATAGCTATTTTATCCATGGAGGTTTTATTAATTTTTAATGTCACAAACAGATCTCTAAAGGCCCTCATACACCTTACAGTCTTTCCATACAATTTCTGTACAATCATATTTTCTTCTACCAAAACCATGTAATATGAGAACCTTTCTAATCCTTCCAATCACTATGTATTCTATCAGTGAGGCCACTATTCTACACAGTTGTTGGTAGATCTAATGGAGATTGTATGGATCGATCTTAAGGTGTATGGGGGGCTTTACACAAGAAGAAGGTTTATAATATGTTCTTGTATCAGAGGGAAAGCCTTCGCTCTCTGATATGTGACTACAAGAACCCGACGCTAGATGTCAGTAACACTCACACATCAGATATAAGTCATATTTACAAATACATAGACTCTGCTTCATTTTATCATACAGAACCACAATGTTATAGCAGCAAGCCACAGCAAATACTAACATAGCAAATTGTATTAATAATGTTTCAGGCTGTATTTTTGATAGTTTGTATATGCAGTGCAGTAACACAGATACACACAATAATGTTATATTCCACCACAAATCAGGTTCCCTTTTATTTAGGATATTTATGTAAAACCTTTCTTTAGGACAACTATATAAAAGTAGTGATTTATAGTTTACATATCTACTCTTATTATTAAGATTTCGTATGACAAACTGCATACAGCTGTTTCATGCTTGTTGGTTGTCATCAGTTCGGTGCTAGGAAGGGTTTTCCTGGTTCCTTCCTATACAATAAATGAAAAGAATTTATTTTTCTTAAGGTTTGTTAGCAGTGTGCACATGTTATGCACAGCCATGTATTCAGTTTAAAATTTGGTTACGATTATGGGACCCAACCAATCTGTTAAACTGGCCATAGACATCTGGATTTTTCTTGTGATCTCTGAGAGATCGACCGGTACGATTGATCATTCACAAATCGATGCATGCATAAAGTGTGTAGTCGAGAAATCACATGAAAAATAGATTGTGCAGGGATCGGACATGTCTGTATATTCGATTGTGAATCGAATGATGCTCTTAGAGACTTGTGATCGTTTCTATCAATAGACCCATGCAGGCTTCATCCCACTTCCATCATTTCCCATCGTGTAGCTGATCTTTAGTTACATCACCAATCGACGATAAACCAGATCCCAAAAATCAATCAATCAATTTTCAATGAATGTACGACTTATGACTTATGATCACCATCGTTTAACAAATCGATCTTTGAGAAATCTAAGCGTCTATGGCCTGCTTTAGATTTATAAGAATAAAAAGACTTTGTTTCTACTTTAATGGTTTAGTAGTATTGGCAAGTAGCTCAGTGGATAGTAAGACTTTGTTTCCACAGCGTTACATGGACTTGTTGCCACCTGAGGCTCTATGTTTGAATTGTTTAAACTTTCATTGTTTCTGGATATGCTAAGTTTTTTGCATTACTCCTGCACTTAATGTTTGCTTTCGTTTTACTCATGGTTATCACATTTTGGCTTTTATACGTGTATTGTAAATGTTCTTTTTTCTTTCTTTCTTGTATACATTAAAATGTTTAAATAAAACATAAAAAAAAGGTATTTGTTATGTTAACACATGCCATATATAACACATGGGTCCCGTTTAGGGGTAAGTTTCTGACTCCCTGTTTAAATGCAGGGTTCACAATGCATTCCCTTAAACACAAGGCAACACATTAGATCCCTGAATGCAGCATGGAAACAATTCACTTGACTAGCAATGGATGCATTTAAAGCGCACCTAAACTCAAAAGCTCACCCAAAAATGTTTATTACATTTTTACTTACCTTTAAACTGTCCCAATAGCTTAAAAGTGCTCAAGAACCAAAAAATATTCATTTAGCAATCATGCTGACGTCTGCGGAAGCCGCCATTTTAGATTCAGTATTTGATTCCAGGCTTGCATGAGTTGAGGCTGCAATATCTCCGGCGGCCACCGGGGGGCGCCAGATACAATGTGTGTCAATGGACACAAAACGAAAATAAAATAAATAAATAAATCCACGTGAATAGCAGCTGGAGATCGCCGTGGCGCTAAGGAGATGCTTACACAGAGTAGGAGGGGTGAGGAGACAACTGTACAGATATCTCCACACAGGTAACAATTTTTTATTTACATATTGCCCCAATAGTCAGGGGTTGGCCAACCAGGGGGAAAAGTTTGTCTGGTGGGTTAAGTGCGCTTTAAGGTGCATTAAAAAATATGCCACAAATGCATGGATTTTGATATAGTGTAAACATCTTAAGGGTTTTCCCCACTTAGGCGATCACCAGCGATTGGCCGCTATTTTAATCACAGAGCGGCGATCGCGCCCATTCATTTGAATGGTCTCATCCCCACTGCTGTGTGACTACCATGTAATTCATGTCAGACAGACACCCAAAAAGCAACTGGGGGACACCTAATGTCTTGTCTTCCCGGCTTAAGCGCTTTTTTCGGGGACCTGTGCCACTGGAAACACGGCATTTCTAGATGCCTGTGTGAAAGACCCCGACACAATTAATATTTTCTATGAACAGCTTGAGATGTGCAAATGCATGTGAATCTGTCTTTCTTAAGCTTTGGATTTTCTTTCATAAGAGTTTGGAAAGTCCTACATTTTATATTTATTATCTAAAGAGATCTAGAGGGAAAATGTTCCAATGGGATGCCTGTAACAACTGTCTAAGGCTGGGCCTACACAACACCACCCCAGCAACCATGGGGGACGTTATGGGCACGTCGGCTTGTGCGTGCCCATAGCGCCCGCCCGCAGTTTGGGTGCTGTTTAGGGTGCGGTATTGCCGGCACAGCATACATTTCTATTGGCAAACCAATTTGCGCACGCCACACACTGGCAAACAATGAGAGTGGCAGGTGTCTGCAGTGCAGCTGCGAATCCCCAATGCCTGGGTGGGCGTTGTGAATCTGCTCCCGCTTCCACGTCGCCCCCAACCACGGGCATGACGTGCTAGTATAGACTTCATAGGGGATTACAGGGGGCGCTGTCTACGCACTGGAAAACCATGCAGTTTAATGTAGTGTAGACACAGCCTAACTGTTGAGAGTTCAAGGCAAGAAGTGTAGGAAAATCTTCCCAATGGGAGAGGCAGGAAAACAATCTAATACTGATTTGATCTCTAGTTACTCAATCCAAATTAAAAAAAAAAGTTTTGTTATAGATTCATTTTATCAAAATATCATTACAAAGTAATATCTTTGTTGTAGTGTATAAAAATAAGTAACATTCCTCTTTTCTTTTTAGTGGTTAGGTTTCCCTATGAGAGCGTGCCATCATGAAGGTTTCCTTTTATTGAACGATCTCCCGAGCAGCAGGAAAGGTATAAACTGTGAGTTGAATATTTATTTATAGAGCACGAAAAGAAAAAGGCAAGAGAGAATTTCAGGACGCACCCTGCGTTTCTCTACACCACCCATAAAGGCGCACGCTTCACTTTAGTGAAACTCTGACAACAATATAAACCGAACAAGACATCAGTGTTCTGGAAATGGTTCAACTTGGTCAGAATGTTTTGTTTTTAACTTCTGAAGCGCCCTATTTGGAAATCAAAAAGAAAATGGCCCTTCATCAAACATCTGTCTTTTTTTAAACCTTCCATAAAACATTGGAGAACTATGGTGGAGCCGTTCTTTATTGTTAATTTTAATATACCGGCATATAAATATTTTTATCCATCGCACCTATATGTGCTAGATATACCTTTATAATTTCATAACAAACACACTGCTCATCTTTGAAGGCTTTACATTAGGGCTCTTTCACACTATATGTACCAAATGCATAGTGGTGCGGCTTGAGGTACATTTTCTATATATTATGCCTTCACTTCTATTTTTTACTCAATCTACTGGAAATGCAAATGGAAGAAAAATACATACAGCAGCGTGTTTTTAAAAGATTTCTAAATACCACAAAATACCACATTAGTGTTTCCTATGGGAACCCCAAGTACTATATCACACACCCTATGTGTTGCCGAAAGTGCGTTGCAATGTACAATCTAAAACCTCACCTAAAAGTTTGATGTCTATGTTAATATTTTGCGGCTAATTTAGGTTAAAGCACATTTTTGAGATTGGGTCTTATTTTGAAAGATATAGCCCCAGGGTCCACTATGTGCTGGTATCCACTGATGCCGTGCAAGCCTCTATTAAGTTATTGTAGACACAGATGGGCTCTGACTGGCTATGGAGACAGTTCTGTCAAATCCCCATTGTCCTCAATGGGCAGCTCGTGCACTAAGTATAGTGGAGCCTAGGGCTTAGTCAGGCTTATGGTGGGGATTCCAAACGAAGAAAGATAATAGATAGTTGCGCACAACCGCCAGCAGTGATTACACAGTTACAGTGATGTCAGTGGCCAAAAGGGCCCTCAGTGGGTGTATGGGGCCTGAGCAAAGATCAAAGTGTAAAATTGGGTCAGAATGAGGAGTGGGTGTATAAGTTGCGTGTAGGTCTACAGATCTCAAAATGGAGGAGTGTGGCCCCCTGTAACAGACAAATAGGAACAAGGACACTAGGCGCACAAAATACTCACATTAACCTCCCTAGCACACCACCCATACCACGCCGTTTTTAACATGGTATGCCCACCCGCCCCTGGCCACACAGCTGGCATCATTAATGACACCGGCTGTGTGGGCTGGAAAGCCGACGCTCCTCCATTAACATGGAGGTCTATGGCACTCCCTTCTACCCTGATGTGATCGGTGATGCCGCACAACGGAAATGCTGCGGTTGGAAAGAGCATCGCCGTATCTTTCTGGGGATATGTGGCTTTCGTAGGAGTCCAGCTCATCCAGAGTTTGTTTTGCAAACAAACTCTGAATGAGCTGGGCTCATCACGAACGCTAGGGAGGTTAAAGGAGGTTTGCAAGGATTGATCTCTTAGGACCGTGTGCTTTCCAGGATGACCTCCCTTCCTGATTAGGGATGAGATCACTTGCTGCTTTCAGGTGCTGGAGGGCTCAACAGGAACAATGGGACGTGTTTCGAGCGGAAGCTCTTTGTCAACCAAGTAGGTTGTGTGCCTTGTGTCCCTTATGATGGGGATTCCACTGCATCTGAAAGTTGTTCAGTAACGTAGAGGTCAGATATCAGTCCAGAACAATCAAGTTCCTCCACTCCAAACTAGTCAAGATTCATCTATAGGAATCTTGTTTTGTGTACTGGGACAGATATTCTAGTCCTTGAAAAAAAAGTCATTGTTCAAAGCACACAAAGTAATTTCTTTTTAAAATACACAATCTGATTTGCCAAGAGATGTGCTGCTTTGTTCGTTACACATTGTGATTCTCTCATCACTCCGCCTCACTGTATATACAAGTACTGCCAGTGATGTTGTTAGAATATTGAATTCTAAAATTGTGAGCCCACTGTTTGCTCAAGGAACCGGCTCACAGCAAAAATGATCAATGTAAACAACTGAAATGAGCCTGTCATAAAGGTAAACATTGGGCAGATTTCCTAAATCAAGCCAGTGAAGCTAGCCCCATTTATTGTTAATCCTAAAAATTCCAGACCTAACCCTTAAGGTGCTCATACACAGGTTGATACCTGCTCGATCGACGATTGATCACGGCGTGATGGTGCAGTGCACCAGTGAACGATTTGTCTTTGAATCGATATGCGATTGATTCCTGGTCGATATTTAGGATGGGACCCACACACGGGACGATTTTTCATAGATTCATGAAAGATTAATCACAGTGCGTGTTCGCAGCAATCATTCTGCGAAAAATCATTTGGGAATCAAATGTAAAATTAGATTGATCCAGTTTGAAGAAACACCACTTAAACAGGGAACCGACATGTTGGCAAATCCCTGTTCGACTGCCATTATTTTGGATGGGGAATCAACCGGAAATCGATTGTGTGTGGAATGATTGCTCAGTGTTAGATTATGACTCTGGGCTCAATTGTTTGTCGAATGGAATTTATGTGTATGGGTATGGGAGACAATACAATCATTTTAAGAATGCTGCAAGATACCCGTTTGACTGTGTCCTTTTCTTTTTTGCATACAATAAATAAACATAATGTAAACATGGATTTTCACTGCTATAAATTCAACCTCAATTTTTATCTTTGCAGAAAGAACGATGACAAAAGTCCTGTAGCTTCAACAGTACAATGATCCCAAGCATACCTCCAAGTCCACTAGAGCATGGTTGCAGATTAAAGGCTGGAACATTTTGGAGTGGCCATCGCAGTCACCAGATTTAAATCCGATTAAGAACCTCTGGTGGGACTTGATGAAAGGAGTTGCAGCGCGCAAGCCTAAGAATGTGACTGAACTGGAGGCTTTTGCCCATGAAGAATGGGCTAAGGTACCCATAGATCGCTGCAAGAAACTTGTGTCAAGCTATGCTTCACATTTAAAAGCTGTTATAACTGGAAAAGGATGTTGTACTAAGTACTAAGACTGAATGTCACTTGGGGGTTGAATAAAACTGATAATGATGTGAGCACAGAAAAGACATTTGTGGGTATTTCATGTTATGTTAATGTTATGTTATGTAATGTTATGTTATATTTGTCTGACTTACAAGTGCCTCGCTGATTTCATTCAAAATCAATGTCAAAATGGACAAAACACTCAATTTCAGTAGGGGTTGAATAATTTTGAACACAACTGTATTAGAAAATCTCCTAGCATTCTTAGGCCGAGCAGTGTACACAGTGCTGGCAAGAAAAGCGGAGCATGGCTCGTCTAAATAACATAGTTCTTTTTAATGACAGTCTTGGCTGCTTACAGCACGCAAAACATAGGATTATGTGATATGATGGTTGCTGGTCTGGCACTGCAAAATATCTTGTGTCTTAAAGATGTATGCACATCCCCCCCAAATTAATGAAATGGTAAAGCTGGCCATGGACGCCTCGATTTTCAGTGCAATTTCCGATGCGATCAATCATTTACAAAACAAAACATGCATAAAATCACATGACAAATCTATTGTGCAGGGATCAGACATGTCTGAAAATTTAAGTCGATCGATTGTACATCTACCCATGGAGGCCATATGCCACTTCCATCATTTCCGATCACATTTTTATGTAAAGCCACTCTTTTATTACGTCAACAATCGATTGGTGATAAATTGGCAATTAATCGTATCCTGAAATCCTGGTGAACTTTTTGATTGATGTATGGCTTATGATCAAAGACTCAATCGCAATCCACGATCATTAAAAAAAATCGATCTCGGGGAAATCGAGACGTCTATGGCCAGCTTTAGCCCTGTTTGAAACTCAGGCATGGTGGCACCCTTTGAAAGTTTAGCATACATACATATTACTTGAGTTGGCCATAGACTCTTAAGCTAGCCATACACGTTCGGATTCCATGGCCGCTCGATCACCTATCCGATCGATTCCGGCGATTCTGCCGGGAATCGCAGGTGTGATCGATCGGCCAATTAAGAGTATCCGATCGCTGCATACCACCTTGTCCAACAGATTCCGGGACGATTCCGTGTCCGATTGTCCACCTCACAAATGGCAACTCCCCCTGATCTGTGCAGAATCGGATCAAAAAGACCAACATGTTGGTTCTCTGTCGGATCCGATTCTGAGCCCCTGATCAATCGGACGTGATCGATCGGACAAGGTGGGCTGCACACGATTCCGGCACGATCGTTTCGCGTGCACGCGCCCGGAATCGATCGGCCCAGAATCCGGCCGGAATCCGACCCGTGTATGGGGGCCTTTAGATTTCCCTGAGATTGATTTATATGATAGGGACATGGGATTGATGCTTCCATCATGAGTCGTTAGTGATGGCCAAACTTCCAGGTCCATTCGTGAACAGGCGGATCGGGGGAATTGGAATCTGTATAACCGGAATAACGTCCTGCGATTCACAATCGATCGACTAAATATTTTTCGTAAGATTTCTTGTCATGTCGATCGGTTGCTCAGTTTATGCATCCCCTCCTCCTCACTCCTGGCGGCCCCATCCTTACCGGGTCCTGTGTTGTATTCTTCAAGGTGGTTGAAAGCGGTTGACTCCCTCCAACAATCTGGATCTGAATGCAGCAATACTCCACCCCTCCAGTACACCGCAGTGGGCTGCTGGGCAGAAGGAAACTTGGGAAAGTGATGTCTGCCCTTGCACCCAGAGTGCACCACAGCACAATGTCACGGGAGTGTCTAAGCATCACCGGACTTAGATTGTTTTACCTTTCCGGGTAAACCTTTTTAACTCTCTCCACACCTCCTGCTCCACTTACATTT
>CM070038.1:29924927-29936085 GCA_036250615.1 Ptychadena robeensis | reverse complement strand
GGTTATCTATTGCTAGAGGATTGGTGACATATGGGAAAGCAGGCCTATCCATTTACTAGATCTGGTTACTCCCTCGTAAGACCGCCTATCCATTCTGACTGAGATTTATGACATCCCTAGGAAGGCGCCTATCCATTCATAGAGATTGGTGAAATCACTGGGAAGGCTGTTTAATCTATTGACTAGAGATGGGTGTCATCACTGGGAAAGACAGGCCTATCCATTCACTAGAGATTATTACAACACTGGGAAAGACCATGCCTATCCATTCACTAGAGATTGGTGACACACTGGGAGTGCAGCCACCATTTAATAGAGATTGGTGACATCACTGGGAAAGGCCGCCTTCCATTCACTAGAGATTATGTTACATCACTGGAAAGACAGCCTATCCATTCACTAGAGATTGGTGGACACCACTGGGGAAGGCAGCCTATCCATTACGAGAGATGAGATTGGTGACATCATGGAAGGCAGCCTTTCCATTCACTAGAGATTAGTACATCACTGGGAAAGACAGCATATCCATCCTAGAGATTGTGACACAACTAGGTAAGGCAGCATATCATTCGACTAGAGATGGTACATCACTGGGGAGGAAGACAGCACTATCCATTCATAGAGATGGTGACCCCACGGGAAGGCAGCCTATCCATTTACAGGGGGGGAAGATTGGTGACACCCACACTGGGAGGAGCCTTCCATTTACTAGAGATTGGTTACATCCCTGGTAAGGACAGGCCTATCATTACACTAGGATTGGTGACACCACGGGAAGGAGGGCCCGCCTATCATTTACTAGGAGTGGTTACATCACGGTAAAGCAGCCTATCATTCACTAGAGAGTGGTGGACACCATGGGAAGGCAGGTCCATTTACTAGAGATTGGTTACATCACTGGTAAGACAGCCTATCCATTCACTAGAGATTATTGACATCACTGGGAAGGCAGTCATCAGCACGGACAACTGTGAGCTCTTAAGAGGATCAATGACCCAACTGGTTTGGTTAATGTTGTAAAATGGAAGTCATCATTATTCGGGAGTACCCCCACTGAGCTGGTAAAGGTTTTAAGGCTGGTACTGGTTTTGGGGTATTTATGTTTTACCAGAGTATTGTGTGGTCACTGTCAGAAACATAACTTTGAACACTATTTATTCTCAATAATAGCTGTGGCGAATTGATATTCCACTTTTCATGGAACTTGTTGTTGCAAGTCTTTATTTACTTATAAGAATTTTAGGGGATTATGGATTTTTCACCGTACTCAGCCTTACCCAGGTGGATGGAGAGAGGTTTCATCCCACAAATGATACTTAAGGTGGGCAGACTCAAGCACATGGCCATGGAATGGGTTTGCAGGTGGGTATTCTTGTCATCAGGTCCTTGTGACAACTATATAACTTGTCACCAACACAATAGTTTTGAGCAGATTTAGCATTTCCTAATTCAGCACTTTGCATATCCACTTTTTAAAAAACAAAAGCTTTATGTATGTTAAACAAGATGGTGAAGTTGCCTGAGCAAGAAGGTATCCTTTATCTTCACCCCAGGTTCCTTTGTGTGTGATCCACCTGGCCAGATTGAATAGGATCCTCCTGCATGTCGGATCCCACAGGATCCCACAAAGGGTCCCCGGCGATCCTCTGAGGGGCCAGCGTAATCACGCTGCAGTCGGTCCCTCATCTATCGAGGGAGAATCTGCCCGTGTATGGGCACCTTAAGACTCTGGACCTCAGATTGCACCTTTACCAACTATGCAGTTAGTGACTTTAAGGTGTGTCTGAGTTGAAATACTAACTTGCTTAAATATTGTATATTTAACCACCAATTAACATGTATTAAACTTTTACTCATATCTTCAGAAGTTTATTGTTTTTTTTCTTTGCATTACCAAAAAGTACCCCTTAACCTCCTGGCAGTGGTGGCTCCACTTTATAGTCCATTTATTTCATATAGTTTATTTGTTTTGACATTGTAATGCTGCAAACAAATGATCTTTGTTCATGACACTTTTGTACTTGGCCCCAGTATGAAGAGCAACACAACTTGGCAAGCCTTAAAACACTGCTCAGGATTTCAGTTCTGCAAGGACAGCATTTTCAGCTCAGTACAGGAAGTTAGGATCTCTTTGGGTGTCTGGAAGTTCAACAGGTATTCTTTATATCTACAGCATAAACATTGCATCAAAGTGCATATTATCCATGGGGAAAAGAGGATGTTGATTTTCTTTAATTTTCACTAAAAACACACTTTTAATACTTTTAAGCAATTCCTTTAGAAATTCTCTTAGATGCTTTCCAATAAATGTTTTTTTTTAACCATATGCCTTATAGTCAAAAGTAAATACAAGATAAGCCAGAGGCTGAAAAATGTAAAATTATACAGGAAATACCATATATAAGTGAGTTTAAGCCGAGTTTTTGAGCCAAAAATTTGTTGAAAAAGCTCCCCCCTTATCTGTCTGGGTGTTCACTGGTCTTCCTGTGTCTGCCAGCAGCCTCGTGAGTGGTCCAATGACTGTTCTTCTCCTCCAATCCTGCAGTCTACTTCTTCTGCTGCAGCTGCTGGTCTCCAGTGTGGGCAATCAATGTGCCCAGTGGCGTAAGAAGCACCATAGACATAGTGGCAACAATGGGGTCCGTAGCTACAAGGGGCCCACCATTCCTGGCTGACTGATCTTTCTTCTATAGTCAGTATTCGGTATTCTATCTGCTGCATTCCCGGGCTGGACTCTGCTAGTGAAATTTAAACTGGGGCAGCAGCGCCACCTTGTGGTCATATTGTTAATTTTTACAGGAGATGGTGGGATTTCATTTTGAAAACTACACCAGCTGACTTTGCAAGTATTGGCTGCATTTCCTCCCATAGGCTTATACTCAAGTCAGTAAGTCTTCCCACTAGGTACCTCAGCTTATACTTGGGTATGTTAAGGTATGTACCTCAGCTTATTCTTGGGTATATACGGTACAATAGATTTTCTTCACCTGAGATGGTAATTTAAGAAAAAAGTATGTGGAGTAGAATCCTTTCAATCACCATGCATCCATCCTGGAAGATCCTCCCTACTGGAGTGGTCCTCAGCTGAGGAGCTGAGTCAGCAATCTGTTTAGAAATTGGTGGTACTGCAAGTGTGTTCAAAGCTTACTTGGGACTACCAATAGAGTGTCTTTTATTAAGGCGTCTTGAGAACCTAAGCCTTTAGCTTCTTTGGCCTTGGTCTTTAGCTACTACTTTTCAATGTCAAACCTAATCTTGCTTGTTCATTAAGTTCCTTGGCCATGTCAGCTGACTCAGCATTTGTTAAGACTATATCCTAGGTCTGTCTATTGTTTCTGTATGTCTCTAATTCCAAGATCTTCTAATGCATGGTATATTTCCAGGATTAACCACATCCATTCATCTTTTTTTCTCATTTTCCTTGAATGGTTTAAAAGTACAAGCCCTTTAATTGGTCATTATGGGGTAACTTCAATCCCCATACAAAACGAGGCAGAACAAATTATTCCCATCTTATCAGCACTTACCCAATACACAGACGTGAGCAGTCTGGAGTCTAGGTTTGGTGATGTATGTTTTCATAGTATTGTTTCATTAACTGCCTGCACTGTAAGGCACAGGTCAGCGGTAATTTATAACACCATTCGTCAAAAATACACGGTGTTAGGTTACCGTTACCGTTTATCGAAGGGATGATTGTACATTAAATGCTCAAACTATAATGTACAGGTGCAAATAATCACCAAGGTCTTAATGATTTAAGCAATTTGAGAATGTGATGGCGAACCTTAAATCACCATTTTTCAAAGTGGTTTCTATTTAAATTGCCATTTTCTGTGAATATTTACAACTTTGCCGTACAAGGGCTGTTATTTTTGGATTTAATGTCTACGACGATGTGAACGACTTGGACCATTTTAGGGTAAAGGGACTAAGAGGGAGCTTTTTCGCCTGCTGTATCATACCAAAAAGGGATTAACTTGTTCCAACATTTATTTAACAGTCACAGAGAGTTTCATCAATCATGATTTTATCAGTTCGGTTGGTTCTTGAACTTTATTATGAGAACTATTACGGGGATGAGGGTTTTGTAAGGTAAAGACTTTGTTTTATATCCATGTTTAAGAAAATCTGACTTCTGCTCCAAAGATTTCACTGGAAATAACTTGTTATTATTTAATTACAAAAGTGCAAATTTTACTGGAATTGTTTGTTTTTAGGATTTATATTTGGAGCCATCAGATTTGTCAACAAATTCTCAGAAAGGCAACTTGATACAGTGTGTGTTTTGGCTGGCAAAGCCTGTGTGTTTGTTTCAAGACCAGCAATTTATCATATCCATGTCGCAAGCTCTGAAAATTTAACATACAGCTTGTGAGGGGTAAAACCTAATACCATGGAAGACCCTCATTGTCTTTTAGAATTCTCAAGTAACAATGATTTAGCCTAACCTGCAGCCCCCTAAGTCCTCCACTTGTGGCCCCTGAAACCTAACTGTTAATGCATAGGGCAAAGGAACTCACCTGTCCACCAGGTTGACATGTCCGCGCCTGGGATCTTCTTAGAGCATGAAGAAGAGGTGAGGCTTACAAAGCCAATCAGCAACCCAGATGGCACCTAAGTCACTAGATCTGAGAAAACATATTTAAATGCCTTAAATTCTTAACTTGTGGTCACGTGATGTCCTATGTTTGAGTCCTCTTTCTATGGAGAAGAGAAATCTTTTGTAGAGATAGAAGAATTTGCTTCAAGCACAATCTATTACAAGACTTGAGCCATCCAAGCTTCCTTCGAGTGGGATCAACTAATCCCGCTAAAAAAAGCTTGACCAAACAGGTCCCGTTGGATAGGGACCGTGGATTGGCTGCCAGCCACTGGCAGTGTTTCGGCTTTCGGGCAGGCCTGATATCAAGGAAAGGTGAGCTGTGTGTCCGGCTTTATTTGCAAAGCCCCTGAAGATAGTAGATAAAAGCATTGGGAACAGTATAAAAAAAATTGAGGCTCTTCTGTAGCCTCATTAGAAGAGACTGGGCTTAAGAAATCTTACAATACAATTTCTGTGTTACCAACTTTTGTTCTGTGCTATAAACTTTAGTTCTACCAAAATCATGTAATATGAGGACCTTTCTAAACCTTCCAATCACTATGTAGTCTATCAGAGAGGACCCGGCACTACATAGTTTTTGGTAGATCTAATGGAAATGGAATGGAACCTTGAGTTCTATCAGAATTGTGTATATTTGAGGTTTTTGAAGGCCCAGTAACATTATGGCGGATTTTTGCAAAGCATGACCTTTGAACTATGTCAACAGGTTTGCAATGGCAAATTATTGACTCAAAAACAAAATATGCATGTAGAGTTGTGACATATTTGTTTCTCTCTCTTGTTCATTTTCAATAGCCAGTATATGTAAATTAAAGAAGAATTACAGACCGGAAATCTCTGGCTTTGATAGCAAACAACTTGAACAAGCAATTGTGATACCTTGTATATAAAGTCGGGATAATGAGACTTTGCTGGCAACATTGTAAAAAGTATCTGTTACAGTGGGGTGGATGTATTGTGCCTTGGCAGCAGTTTTGGAGTGCCATTTGTAGACCATGCAGAGTTGAAAGTAAATTACAAATTACGGTACACTTTGGATTAAAAAATTCCACCACAAAACAGATGTTTAGTAAGGACTTATAGCTTATGTCTGAAAGTGTGCACACAAGAAACTCAATGTCTCAATAGGTAACTCTTTGAGATTGCAGTATTTGAATGCATTCTTAATTATCTGTCTGGACTTCGGATGTTATGACCATGCCTTTATTAAGGACACATACATGCTAGATTTTTGGGCTGCTGTCAGTCGGCAGCAGCCTGTAAAACAACCGGGTGCTCCTGAGGGCGGACATCTGCACACTCTGTGCAGGCACTTGAGGGGGCTGTTATATCTACCCCCATTTTACCCCTATGGAGCAAATGACTGATAACCGCCCAGAGAATGCCTCATATTGCATTCCCTGGGCGGTTGCTGTAATCAGGTGTTTAACAGGCAGTTGCCAACTGCACATGTAAACAAACCATTAAAATTGCTTGGATGGTATATTGCTGTAGGCTTTGTAATATTGCAGTGGTTCCCAAACTGGGGGGCGGCGTGAAGGAATTGTAGGAGGGCGCGGGCCCTCATTCTTAACCTGTGTTTCAATAGGGAGGGGGCTAAATAGAAAAGGGGGCCCTGCAAGGAAAGTTTGGGCATCACTGTAATATTGTATTTATTAAGATGTGTATTGATGTTATAAAGATACCCATATAATACCCCTATTATAATACCCATAATGCATAATATCCTTGGTAAGCCATGGTTCTGTTCTCTCGGAGGCATTCATGTTTGAGATTTTGTAGAAATAAATCATCCAAAGTCACAAAAGACTTAAATCTTTGCTCTATTTTGATTTCTTTTTATTGCAACAGAAATCTTGCCAGCATGCCAACCTTCTGATGTAAACACACTGAAGGGGTCTCCACGCTGTTAGAAGTTGTCTGGAACCCATTTCTAGTCTTTTTTTATGATCTTTGAGGATCTCTGAGAATTA
This sequence comes from Ptychadena robeensis, assembly GCA_036250615.1. Lineage (NCBI taxonomy): Eukaryota > Metazoa > Chordata > Amphibia > Anura > Ptychadenidae > Ptychadena > Ptychadena robeensis. The sequence goes on along the minus strand of CM070038.1, from coordinate 29,929,506 downwards.
ATAACTTCACCATACAAGGAAAGGATGGTCTTTCATTGCTGGTTAAGATGATGTAAATACTTCAATGTCCATAGTCTAGGTACAAAAATTTTTATATGTACCATTTTAATTAATGGCACTGCATCACACTACCTTAAATACACACATGCAAAATTTGTACCAGCATGTACCAATGAAAAATGAAAGAATTAAATTGTTTTATTAAATCTACATGAACAGCTTAAAGCGGACCTAACTCTGGGAAAAATAAACTTAATATCAGTTCACAATGAACTTGAATGTTACTTGCCTCCGCTGTATTTAGAGGTAGTGATTGTTGAACATAACACAACACATGACGGACAGTTCGGTCACGAACAGTACGGGTGTTCGACCCACCTTGTTCACCGAAGAGAAGACGGTGACTATTCTTCCGCTGGCCGGATCAGGAGCAGAACGATCCGGCCAGTGAAGTGACGTCACGTCAGGCTGGAGAAACCGGGAACTGTGTGTTCAAGGTACTGGAAGTGATGCGAACAGACGGGGAATTTTAATCTTTCCATGAACAGGCGGACTGACCTGCCTGAAGTTCGGTCATCACTACTCATTACAATTTATTAAATCTAACATGGCCACTATATGTGTGAAAGGTACTATCTTGTGTGGCAGTGTAGATTTCACAATCAGCTAATGACCAGCTGCCCCAATCTTGGAATTGGTTGGTAATGATGTTGCAGATGTTTGGATGTCATAGATATGACAAAAATTAACCAGAGCAGAAACACTATCCCCAATGACATGCACTCCCATAAGCAATCAGTCCATACCTGTCAACATGAATATCCCAGAATAAGGTACAATAAAGTTCCGCGTTCCAAATGCAGGAAGGGAATTCATTGACGTCAATTCTGGTATTGGGAGGCCTCCCTTCCATTTAGTTGTGGGATGATTTTGGAGGGAGAGGGCGTTACTCTCACTGCTAATGTCCCACCCCCCAAATCATCAGCACAAGTGGGGTGGAAACTTAGAATAATGAATAATGCCTCCTTCCTTCTTAATACCCAATTAAAAAATCCGGGATTTAGTGTATTTGCGATTTGGCCACATAAAGAATGGGACTTTCCTGGCAAAAAATGGGATACTTGACAGGTAGGACTCAATATGGTATTTCCTTGGCAGTAGATGACTCAGGGTGGGGCTAGATGAAGTTGTTTTTAGCAATTAACCTCCTGGGCATATGTCCTGTAGCTGGCTTTTTTTTAAACATTGCCCTACGTGCATTCGTAACAGGAGACATTGATTACTCACCCTCCCTCCTTCACATCCCCAGCGTCAATGATGATGCCGGAGATATGAAGAAAAAAAAGTAATTGTCTCCATAACATGTGGGTCAATGGCGTCCCCCCCCCAAGCATTTCCTTTTTTAGAGACACAGTCAGGTTGTTGAAACTTTGATTTATAAAACACATGAGCACAGGTTGTAAATTTGGGTCCACTTTAATAATAAAAACTGAGAATATCTGTTATGTGCAAATTAAATGTTTTTACACTCACTCACTTATAGTGCATAGCTTTAGAAGATTTATATTTACCTAGTCATTCTTTAATACAAAATTAGATGAGTCACTTCTCGGTTTGTGGTAGAAACAACAAAAAGATATGTAAGCAGTGATACAGAGAGATAGTTAGCATTTTGGGGACACCCTCGGCACATATTTTTGAGAAAGGATAAACAGAAAATAGTGATGACTCAGGCCATCCAGCAGCGTCCTCTCCATAGGAACGATAGAGATTTGAGACAAATATTTGGTCCATGTCCAGAACATACAGCTGCTGACCCTGTTACCTGCTCCCAACACCCGTACGGATGGCGCGCGCTGGAAGATGGACCCCTGCCGCCACTACGCCATGTGGGCCTCATCTTCTTTCGTTGTTTCTGCGGCTTAGAGGAGCGCTGGGGGACAGTGACAAGGAAAATAAACATCTCATGCCGTCTAATCCTCAGAGGACTTTGGACGATCCTCATTCCACACTCTGCAAAGTAAAATGAGCTGCGTGATTGACTGAAACCCTCAGATTCTCTCTATTCTCACCTCTTGGGGATTTTGTTTAATTTTAATGTAAATTGAAACTTTATGACATCTGTCTAAACTGCAGTATTATGAAATAGATAGATTAGCAATCTTTAAAAATATATATATATATAACATGTTAGAAAATTGTTTTGTGAGGATGTAATCTATCTATCTATCTATCTATCTATCTATCTATCTATCTATCTATCTATCTATCTATCTATCTATCTATCTATCTATCTATCTATCTATCTATCTATCTATCTATCTATCTATCTGTCTGTCTGTCTGTCTGTCTATCTATCTGTCTATCTATCTGTCTGTCTGTCTGTCTGTCTGTCTGTCTGTCTGTCTGTCTGTCTGTCTATCTATCTGTCTGTCTGTCTGTCTGTCTGTCTGGTTTATTCTATTATAATTAATAATAGCAGACATCAGAATCACTATTCAATAAATAAATACATGTTTCTAAACAGTCATTGATGAACCATGATCATGGTTGACCTTTGACTTGGGTAAGAAAGTTGAAATCCTGAGCCATACTCGGGGTAGTTTATCTCCTCCAGGTGATACTGTGGCATCTTCCAGCAATGTTGATTGCTTCTGCAATCAGGATGTCGATGTCACAACATACATGAATAAATTTAAAAACAAATTACCATCTCTAGGGACTAGTTATTTTTGGATCAGTACATGTCTGTGGAAAGATTATAAAGCAAAATGCATTATATTACTATATGCAGCAAACTATTAGCCGTTCCGCTGTTTAGGATGCACTCTATACATAGGGATGGGCGAACATCGGCACTGTCCATTTGCGAACAGGCGGATCGGACTTTTAGAAAAGTCCACCTGTTCGCTCAGTAATTCATATTGCCCACAATTTGAAACCGGAAGTGACATAACTGACGTTACATGGAGTGCATAATTCAGTGTTCCTTATGCAGGACTGCACAGTTCCTTATTCCATATGCGTTTTTTGCCTGTTTTTTCATCGGAGACCAAGGTTTCTACCCAGTCTCTAGTGAAAAAATCTTTCCATGGGGTTGGCTGTACTGTTCGCCGGTGGGATGATAAGCAAACATGCTCTGCGGTATATTTTTACTCTTGAATTACTCACCCCAAAATAACATTGGGGCATCTTACCTGTCAGGCAGAAGCCCATGCCTTTCCCACCAATCTTTTGGGTTCCATATCTTCAGGGGGATGTCGCCATTGACCTCATTGACATTGTTTTTGGCCTTCACAAGTAGAGGAGGGGGGGAGATTGAAATAGACCACACTGTAATCTTTTTTGATTACCTATATCACTGTTTTTAATAATATGTTAAACTGGCATAAAGCCCAGAAGGTTAAGCCATCCCCGTTTTTTTTTTGACCTTAGTTTGTCCTCTTGTTGTGTTTTCCATCTCTCCATTTAAAAGAAAATACTACTCACTGTCTTCCAAATGAACCATGGAAGCCACTGAACAGAAATGTTACTGTCATGAATCATAAATAAAAAAATACTTTCATGATACACATATTTAACTTGGCACAATCCTGCTAATACATTTTAAGGATTAATGGTATTTTTATTTTTGGCAACCATAACCAATAACTTCTTAGAAGTGTTCTCAAAAGGACATACGGAAAACAACACCCCGTACATTAAATAAATACATTTTACAGTTTCCCAGTGTTGACTTAAACAAAGACAACATGTTGTTGGTTGAAGGCTCCACCACAAAGTGCGTAGGTCTTTGCGCACTCACGCTACCCTCACCTCGCCTCCCCCGGTGTTGTGCAAGAGACTTCCGTTGGCCGTGTGTAGCTGAGTCACTCCTGCCACCCTCAGTTTGCCCTTTTCTGCAGAATTTATTCTTATTTTAATAGTTGAGTGGCCAAAGGGAAATGTTCACTTGAGCCAAGAGCCATAAATCAGGAGCCTTTGAACTTGTCTGGGCCTGAAACTGCACTTAATGGTACTGCCGTTTAACCTTGGTTCAGTTTGTGGTTTTGGCATGAAGCTGATTGTTAGTTTTTTTTCTTTCCCTGATGCAAACCTGGTATAACCTGAAGAGCCAAGTGCTAAATTTAGTTGATTAAGTTTTTATTAGAGAACCTTTAGCAACATGATTTTTAAATAGCTTCAGAATGATTCTTTGCATTTTTAATAGTGGTGATTACTGGTAAAGGTTCTGATAAAAAGTGATAAAAAGTACAGGTAAACTGCTCCCACTTCCACGCCTCTCTAAATGTGGACTTGGATTTAAAGGTGAAGAAAACCTACAGGGAGTGCAGAATTATTAGGCAAATGAGTATTTTGACCACATCATCCTCTTTATGCAAGTTGTCTTACTCCAAGCTGTATAGGCTCGAAAGCCTACTACCAATTAAGCATATTAGGTGATGTGCATCTCTGTAATGAGAAGGGGTGTGGTCTAATGACATCAACACCCTATATTAGGTGTGCATAATGTTGTATAGTCTAAAAATGTTGTGTAGTCACAACTTGATCTTGATCGTATAAACAAAACTCCGCAGCA
>CM070038.1:29913643-29924827 GCA_036250615.1 Ptychadena robeensis | reverse complement strand
GAGGACAGTGAGGGAGACAGTGAGGGAGACCACCATACATATGGGGTGAGTACCAAACACAATCTATATAAACTCGACTACGTCAGCCTTCTGCCCGGCAGACTGGGTCAGCGCCGTGAAAACTGCCGATCCGCCGGCAGTGCACGGTAAAATTCCAAACTCCGGACCTCAGACTGAATGAAAATTTGGTAAGTGGACCTTTCAAATTCATATTTGAGTAGCCCTGTTAGAATCTAAATATAGGAAGTGACACTTAACAATGTCACTTCCAGGGTCACGGATCTAAAAAAGTTTAAAAACCACTGATCTAGAATATCAAATGTTCACCAGCACTATCTTGGACAAATATTTTTTTTTTGTTAATTGTCTACTAAAAAATAGCAGTATACTTCATGTGGCTAGGCACTCCTATATATTGAACGTTGTGAGCCATATATCTTCAGCCGTGGATTGCTACTATAACCAGATAGTGACAAGGATTGGTGATATCACTACTGTGCTCACTGTGCATTGTCCCTGCTGGAGAGAACACTGTATTTTAAATGCAAAATCTCCTTGTTTCTACTTTCCTTAACTTTACTACTGTTTATTCATCATTACCCACTAATCATTGTCTAACCGATTAAAGTATTACATTCACACACACAAGTTGCATTGGATAAATACATTATTTTCATGGATTTCAAAGATTTCAAAAACTAGAACCAGCTAAGCAAAATGAATGGTTTTAATGAATTAACCTCCCTAGTGGTTGAGACGAACCCTGCTCGTTCGACGTTCGGATTCGCCCCAACCGCAGGGGAACTGGGCACCGGGTGTAGCCGATACACCCACGGAAAGCTGCAGCGATTGTCTTAATTGCTGCAGCATTTTCGGGGTTTCGCCTCCCGAGCACATAAGGGTGATGCGGAAGGGGGCGGAGGAGGAGGGGGGGGGGGGTAAATAGTATTGTAATATAATGCTCCTGCAGGTAGGCATGAAGCTTAGGCAATACTTAAATTTGCGACATTTTGTAAATTGTTCTCCAAATATTCTAAGTAATTTAAAAAATGTGAGATTTTCTGTTTACTTATTGCACTTTTACATGGGAAAATTCTGATCACAATGTCACACGACATCAGACTTGCTCTAAGACTTTCTAAGGTTTTTTTAAGCAGCATTCCTGAACGAATGAGTGGTCGCTGAACAAACGAGAGTACTAAGATATAGCACTATATTTGAGATCTTCGCAAAGTGCTGATAGTCTAAATAAAAATTTGTCTTTTGAATAGTCACGCTCAACACTACCCGCAGTTTGCCAGAGGGGCTGCCCCCTCAAAGGCCCCACCATATTTATCCTGGGGACATGGGTATGTAATGGACTGCCCTCCCATCAGGAAGGAGCTCTGTGAGGTAAGGTCTGATGGACTAGGAGTAGCTGGGCCAGTTACCTATTCTGAAAAAAATGACTCACATTAGTCTAGTCTGGCATGCAGGCAGCTGGTGAGCACAGCAGCATGCTCTTTCTGTTAACCAGTTAAGAGACTAAGTTATGAGAAGTCATTGTTTCCCCAACTCTATTCTTGTACCAAGATTCCAGTGGGATGGTGCGTATTGATGAGCAGCACAGGCGATAACAAAAATTATCATCTGATATTCTGAAGAATTCGTGGTCTGCAGTCATTATTACCTTCATTGGGCAAAACTATTTTAAGAAGTGACGATATCCGAATATTTTCATGATCAACACTATCACATGAAAACTAATAATTTTTTTACTTCATTGCGCAAATTAGAACGTGTACATGCACATATTGGGAAGGCATTGCATGGTAGTTCCGGATGTAAAAAATCTTGAATATTTGATATAAACCTATATTCTAGATCTTCTGGAATTCTCAAAGTGCCGATATTTGCAATAAAAATTTGCGATTCGATTACTCATGATCAACACTTGTGGCACACAGTCCATATTCCATATTCTGATTGATTCATCCCACTTGCGAGATGTCATCCTTCAGACACAAAAGGACCGTGAAGAACCATGGAAGTAATGTTTTTTTATGTTTTAATAGATCTGTTGCTGAGTTTATATAGTCATGCCTGGAGTTTATCCATAAAGCGAGTCTGGGGATCTACTTAAATTCATGTGTCTTGGTTTATCATTGTCCCAGACCCTCTTTGCATTATAGGTGTGTATTTTCACAGTAAGTCGTGTGTATGTGTCATTTTTATAATAATATAATGATTTTAACAGCCCCAGATCATTGCTTCAGCTATACTGTTAAACCCTCTGGGACAGCCAAGTCCGACAGACAGATTAACATGTTTGGAAATTGGCAGTTTATTATCTCCAGGGACTTTCCATCTGTCTTGTGTGATACTTATATCAAGAGCAAAACAATGTGACCCATTACAAACATGGTTGTGTACGCCAATCCAATGAAGCAAAATTCATGATTATCTGTTCATAAAAAAAACGCTCATCATGGTGTAATATATGTTGGCCTTAAAAACAAGACATTAAAGGGCCCGTATATAGTAATACACATGGTGCATTGTGGGAACGCACATACAAAGTGTTAACTAAATGTGTAGCCTTGCTTTTCTCAGATGCCGCTATTCCATGTGATGTCATAAATGGCAACCCAATGCACTAGCTGGCACCCAGGTTTAGAACAGGATGAGGTACTATAGGAGTGTGTAGAAGGAGAGGAGTGTAAATCCTTCTCTGTCAGCCCTCGACCTAAATTGGTCACGTATGTCTAAACATTTGAGCTGGAATTAATCTTTAACCTCCTGGGCAGTTCAGTTGTTAAAAAAGCGTGCAATAGATTACAATGAAATAAATAAATAAATATATTTAGACATGCATTGAAATCCCCTGCGATTTTGTGCTCTCCTTTGGCCCCCCATACACATTGAAGACCAATACACATCCCTGGAGTCATTGTTGATGACGGGGATGTGCTATAAAAAACAACACCAAATCCATTACAAGAAAAACAAAAAAGAGGAAGGTAGGAAAAAAATTACCATTCCAGCACAAATTTCCCCTTAAATATCAGGGGCAAGGGGACTTAAAAGGCTTTAGATATAGATAAAGGTAGGAAGAAGTAGAAATGATAAAATTATCACAAATGTAATTACAATAGTAATAAAAAACAATACAGTACATATTGAACAAGGCGACTTATAACTGCATTCACTGTCCCAATTACATATCTACCCTGTTTCCCTGAAAATAAGACATTGTCTTATATTAATCTTTGCTCCCAAAGGTGTGCATTTTCTTACTTTCAGGGGATGTCTTATTTTCCCATGAAGCAGATTACGGTACACATTTACTAATAACCTTTCATGGTTATTAATGTTTCCCTGACAATTGTATATATTTAACAATAAAAACTGAAAGAATTTTGGCAATCTAAACATAATACAAAAGTGAAGGTGTATTTAATGTGTTTGAGCTGCAATACCGGTTTTAGCCACTAGAGACACAGCTTTGAGTGAGCATCTCCTCTCACACACAGGAGGAAGAGAGGGAGGGGTGACAAGCAGACTCCTTGCAGAACCTGGCGGATTACCGGCTTCTATTAACCCTTCCGGGGCTCTGATCTATAAGTGAACCTCAGGAAAAAATTTTCCCTTTATCTCATATATACAATGTGTGTTTAATGTCTACCACCCCCAACTGCATACAGACATTTACAGATGTGGTGGTAGCTGTAGTTCACATAATGCCTGACTCCTGCCCTGCATGACTCACTGTCAGCCAGGTCCATCAGAGCAGAAGGCACTCTGCTTTATTTTATGCCTTATACTTTGTCCAGAAGAAAGAATGTCAGCATCAAGATAACGTCATGAAAAAAACCTAATATTGACGAGCATCAAGATAACGTCATGAAAAAAACCCTTAGACCAATTTGTCGGACGATTTGGGGTCAAATTACAAGTTTAAGTTTTAGATTTCCACCAGATTTTTTAGCCGAGCATGGCGGTGGATTGGCCAAAAAATCAGGAGAAAATCTAAGCGTGTATGGGCACCTTAATAATTGATATGATTGTTTACTTGCACTACACAGGTCTGACTTTGCTCAGCCCTGCCCAGGTTGTATTGCTCCTTTATTTTTACCTCTGTGTGTAAATGTCAGTCTCAAAAACGAAATTGTATTAGGCTTGAAGAATTGAGGCATCTTGAAAGCTGAGTCCATAATGTCACAACTGGAGCCGGAGTGCAGCATAGGCGGAGGGGCACTTTGACCCAGGGGAGCTGTCCTGGAACGTCAGGAGGAGGTGAGTGGGCGGAGCTTGCTATGCAGGGAGGAAATCTCAAGAGCTGATTTCACCCGGGCAAACAGGAAGTAGTTCCTCTTTGCCCCGGGATCGTCACCCACCAACCCACCCTCCCTATTGTATTGTTTTAGTTGTCTTTGTTTCTTCTTTGTCACAGCAGGGCGGAAGCTCGGCAGTGCCGCAGGAGTGAAGTTGGAGAAGTCCTGGCGGTGTGTCGGTACTGGAGGACAACTGCTGATATGTTTTAAAGCTGGGCGGGGCTTAGGCCCAATTTCTGTCACTCTCTGGGGTGAAAAGTTGGAAGTACCCATCGAGCCGGTATTGGAGGGCTGGTTGCCGGTACAGTAAAAAGAAGAAGGGCGAATGGGTGGCACTGTCGTAGCTTTCAAGTATTAATAATATGTTATAATATTTTGGTTAAAAGTTAATTTATTTAAATAGGTATCCCTGGGTCAAGGGTATCACTTAAACTCCATATCTTCTGTATAGATATTGCCTATGATACTGCAAACCGTCAATGTTTTGTTTACTTTAATAGCCTCTAGTACTTGCTGTTTCCCTTTTAATTTAGTATTACATGTTGTGTAAGATCCCAAGGCACATGATTTGGAAAGTAAACCTCTTCTCTATCTATGGCCTAGTGCTCAATATGGCTCCCTTTATTGCTTCGATAAGGCTCTAGGGCCTGATCACCTGCACACAAGAGCCATTGTCATCTCTTCCACATTCTACTTAGCCGCTGGACATTCTTCAGCATGTTAAGGGATATACCCAGTGGAGTTTCCAAAAATAAACAGTGTAACAACAATAACCTGTACTGGAGCCAGAAAACGTTGTTTCAATTATCTTGGAATTGTGTCCTGTTGTTTGATTCACCTATCTTCCTTCTGACTGCCAGAGGTGTAAAAACGTAAACACGGCAACAGATCTGCAGTAAAAGCTGGAGGGAGACGAGATGTTTTTTTTACAAATGTCCTTTTTAAGGCATTCTTAAAGTTCATCTGCTTTTTATTTTAATATCTTCACTGTTTGGATTTTCAGCCTGTGCCAAACGATAAAGCCAAAATCCTGCTGAAGGAGAACATTATATTTTCAGTTTTATTTATGCTGCTCGTCCTGATCAGTTCATCAAGCTAGGAAAATAGATGATTTTATCTTTGTAGGAATCCAATGGAAAAATAATACTGACAAATGAAGATTTTTTTGGCCAGGTTCTGTGTCATTCCTTGTAAAGCTGGGTACACACGTGTAGATCTGGGCCAGAGTGATGGGCATCTATCCGGCCCATAGCATATGTGGGATATTGGACATGACCGTAAACCATGGTCGATTTCCATTGCTTTGCATGGAGACCGCGGAGTCTCCATGCAAAGCATCGGTCAAGCTGGAGAAACAGCGCATCATGCTGCTGCAGGGAACCTCGAACGGCTCTAATATTGAGCTGTGTGTTCCCTGCTTAACTTTCCTGAAGACTTTTAAAATAAGATCCACTGTGCAGAGATTAGAACAGCGGCTTTAGGCCTAATCTCCACTACCCTCATACTCCTGCATTTGCTGCACATCAAAGAGAGAAGATAAAAGGGAGAGTCCCGGCTCTGGGGTGTACTCAATCAGAAGTAGAAGTAGCAGACAGGGTACACGCTGTCCCACCCAAGGCCTGTCTTTCAGGACCAATTTATCCGGCAAGCATAATAGCGCCTCTCTTCTATGTCACGGTGCCTCGCTGCAGTTCCAGCCAGCTGCCAGTGCTAACGCTCCAGTGGGGTGGACGTTAGGCCCTAATTACTAGGCCAAGCCATGACCACCGTGGAGCCACTGCTGGTGTGCCCGCTACTCCTGCCCACCAAACACCAAGGACCTGCGGACATCCGCTGCACCTACTTTCATATTCCCATGCCATACATAGGGTGGGGAGCCCTTTGCCATACCAACTCCCTTTGCGGTTTGGCCTACATTCTGTTCGACTATTTACTTTGGACTATCTGCTGAAGACTATTTTATTTAGGCTGTCGGTTTGCCAGTTCAGTTATAGCGAGACCCTTGCCGGGCCTCGATGTTTAATAAAGTTACAGTTTAAGCAATACAGCCACCTCTTGTCTTGATTCATGAACCTTACACTGGTACCCAGGCTTTACAGTTCCCAGCAGCCTGTAATCTTTGGCTTCTCCAGAATTTGACCCATGCGAGGTACTCAGAGAAACAGCAGCTACCAGAACTATACACATATAATAGGCTCACCAGGCCATCACATCCACCTGCATGCATACATTCTCATTGAGGTATGACATGGGGCCTGGTTGGTTTTCTGCCCTTCCAGGCTTTCCAAAAAGGGCCTGGTATGCTCTAGAGGGTGGGGGGCAAAACTGTTTGTGCCCCCCTGCTTCTCCAGGCAAAACAGACCATATGTCAGCAGGGGTCTGGTATGCTTTGGAGGGGGGACCCCATACTGCTCGTGGCCCCCCTTTTCCAGGAATACCAGACCATGTGCCAGAAGGGGGTCTGGTATGCTTTGTATGGGGGGGACCCCACGCTGTTTGTGTGAGGGGTCAAACTGTGCCTCCATGTTAAGGTATGGGAGGCGAATGGAACATCAGTAGTGTTTTCCCGTTTGGTGGACCACGAACACACAATGGTCGCTGTGAGCCGACTACCAGGCAGACTGTTTTGCTATCACTAGTGATGATGTGTGACGCTGGTCCACAATAACGTTTTTCCTCAATCACATTAATCACGAAAGTGACTACAAATATTAGCTTTGTGAACTTATGTTAAACCTGTTCATTGTACAGGGAAATTGCTCAGCATTGTCTTCAATAGAACTTTAAATATACTTTAAATGAGTGACAAATTGGAGCCCAACACCATAAAAAAAGTCTATAGAAGAGGAAGTGAAGAGAAATATACCTAGGGTGCGACATTTACAGTAGAAAGAAAAAATGAAGTGAAAAAAAATAAAATAAATGTACATACTGAATACTTTGATTACTGTCATAGACCCCATAGAGACACCAGAATACAAGAGTCCCCATATGGTTAGCAAGCCACGAAGCAAAAACCAGGTGTCCTTGTACGGGAAGTTCATGTGAACCTAGCCCATGTGCCAGAATGCAGTTACCCGTCTCTTACAGTTATTTTACATTTCCCTGCATTGTTTCTATTTTTTGTGCCCTAAAAATGTCTTCAAACATTTATTCTGTGATCATGTTTCCTTCCCAGCATTCCTATAGGGGGCTGATGTTTTGTTTTTATAATGAATATAGCAACAGGAACAAAACCCAGTTAGATGTTTATGTGTGTCAGAGGTGTGTTTGTCCCCTGACACTTCCTTGGCCTTTAATAGTTCCTCTGAACATATCGAAGATATGTAAGACATTTGTATGACCTTTGTCATACTTTTGCAAGCCAGTGAAAAACTTTATATAGTTATGGAGCATCGGGGTGCTTTTTAAAAAGAATGGAACCAAACAAATGCCATAACGCGTGCCACACCACCACCAATAGATGTGGATAGGATTTCAGCCACTTCAGTTCTTACACCTTTATGTCCCTAAAGCCTTTAGAAATATTTACACTTCTGTCAAGGGTCTACAGACAATATACAGGTTAATATACATGTATTTTGCCTTCCCTGATTCATCTATCCAAAAAACATTTTAGTGATGGCCAGGCAGTCGGTTCTCCACGAACATCAGGTGTTCACAATCCATCCATCAGACGGACACTTCCAATATTTGATCCATCTTCAATACATTAGCATGATGGCTATGTTTGACCTCTTTTCCCCAGTCAGGTGGGGCAAAGTACAGCCAATTAAGTATACCCAGGACACCTCCCCATTCAATAAACCCCCCCCCCCCCAAAAAAAAATGTATGACACGTCAATACAAAATGACATTTAAAACAAAAAAATGCCAGGGTCCCCCCAGAGCATACCAGATCCCCTGTTGGTATAATTGGAGGAGGGGGTGAGGGGGCACAAATGATGTGGGGTCTCCCCCTCCAAACCGTAACAGATCCTTTTTGACAAACCTGGAAGGACATGAAAGAGAAGGGCACTCCCCCTGTCCAACAAGGTCCCATGTCAATGAGTGGGACATCTCGTTGGGATAACAATAGTTTATCCCCACAACCTTGCCTCGGTGTTGTGGGGGGTGCAGGTGGGGGCTCATTGAGTATCCAGGGTTCCCCTTTAGCAAGAGGACTCTCAGATCCCTCTCACCACCCTATTGAATGATTTAAGGTGCCCATGAGGGGGTTTAAAGATGAGTCCTAGAAATAAGACAAGACATGGAGAAAAAAAATCTTTATTAAAAGTTCTATCCTTCAACATACCTACTTGCACAATGTATACTCCAATGTTGTAGGTTCAAGTGTCCCATTCATGGGGGTCTCCTCCTGGAAGCTCTAGCAACACACTTTGTCCCCCGAAGATCAACTAAATTTAACTTAAAAGATGAATTAATATCTGCCCTGTGGTTCCCATGGCATCTGCACATGTTCGGTGTTCCCGTATGAGGGCATGCACCAGTGTGGGGTGGTATGCTCATGGGGGGGCTCTATGCTTTTTTTTAAATGTTATTTCTGGAATAAGACACAAAAAAGCCCATTTAAACAAATATGGGTTAGCCATTGACCCTCCTCTGGCATGACACTGTCCAGGTGTTTTAACACTTTTGCGGAATAGTCAGTGAACGGTCCCTGAATGCCCGCTCCTTTTTGTTCGCCCATCATTGTTGATTATGCACATTATTTTAAACTACTTCATATAACAGACTGCCCGAAAAACTCCGCTCAAGAAATGCCTAATTTTGGAGTATTTCTTCTGTTTTTTTATGTTACTAAAGTAATACAAACATCACTTATATAATTATATATATATATAGAATTGCTTATGGATATATTGCCTGGGGAAACAAAATAAATAGATATATTCTGTGCAAATGTAAAACTTTATTAACTTTAATGTAACTGTAACCATGTTTCTTCAAAAAAATTTCAAATGTATTTAGCAATTGACACACAGATGTAAGGCTTTGTTTCCATTGTACGCCGGGACCCGTACGCTAAGCGTATACGCTAGCAGGGGTCCCGACGTATCTCACAGACCTTTGCCTGCCGGCGGACGGTCTGTCTTCATTGCGCTGAGCTCATCCGCCGGTGTCAGGCTGAACGTAGTCGAGTACGTTCAGCCTTTACACCGGCGGATGTGTAAACAGACCATCCGCCGGCAGGCAAAGGTCTGTGAGATACGTCGGAGATACGTCAGGACCCCTGCTAGCGTATACGCTTAGCGTACGGGTCCCGGCGTACAATGGAAACAAGCCCTTACACTTGAGCATGATTGAGCATACTGCTCATAACATGAATAAATATATCTTTATATGGTTAGATTTTGCACTGTAATAGCTGCAGGCATTGTCTTCTTGCAGCTGAGAACATGAATAGGACTTTTATGTCACTTTGGCATGAATTAGAAGTTAGTGGATAGCATACTTTTAACTTTATTTCTGATGGGTGTGAAAAAAGATTCCATACCTAAAATGTGGGGAATTATTCATGTGTCACATTGTACATAAACCCTAGTGTCCAAAGTATATTTCTCCAGAACTGTGGTCAAATCGAACCTTCCATCTATTCCTGAGGCATATGAGTGCCTTGCACTTTGCAGTGTACCCTATGTCAGTTTTCTCTTTATGGTAGACAATGGTATCAATATGCCGACCTCCTGGAGAGTGTTGTTCATTTAGTTGGCTGTCATGGAGGGTTTTCTCTTCACCATGGAAATAATTCACCTACAAATGTATTCTTCCATTGAGGTCTAGGTATTTTTGCATTGTTGAATTCACCAGTTCTTTCTTTCTCAGGATGCACAAAACTGTACATTTAGCCATTCCTATTATTGTAGAAATGTTTCAGCTTAGGATGGCTGGTTTCACCTGCACGGAGAGCTAATTTGACTGCATGTTACAAAATCTTTCACACACAGGAAAGGCTATCCAATCATCCCCATGCCTTTTATCTGATAAAGTGACAATAACATGTTGTGGGGGCCAATTGGAACCATGGTAACTAGAGTTTGGATAACATTCTTTATTCTGTGTGTGACACACACTGTACACGGATAAAACGAATGTCCACACAGCTGGTTAGGGGGAAAACTGTTTACTAAGAAGGAGCATATATATAAGTCTCCTACCATCACCTGTAGGCATGGATGGTAATGACTACAGTCATGAACATTCTTAACTAACTGCACAGGAGGGTTGACCAATAGCTCTCTTACCCAGATGCTGGAGAAAAGCTCAGTAGGCAGCATAAGCGGTTCAGTGGAGGTGGAGAGGGGAGGAATACTACGTCTCACCCTAACTCTGCAGACACCTGTTTAAAGGTGCATCCATTCACTCAAGAAGAGAAGAACAAGACAAGAAGACAAGAAGAGGGCTAGACTAACCCTGGTCCAAAGGACGTCCCTGACGTTTTCCATGGATGGGGGGTCAGCCCGGGCACTACTAAGTGGTCAGCTTAGTACCCATAAGAAGATGGGAGCACCTTGCTCCAAGGTAAGCTGCTGGCAAAATGCCCGGGGGAAACAATAGCTAGAAAAATATATAACCTTTGCCCAGAGGGGTTAAGCCAGTATCTGGGCAGAAAACTTACTTCAAAGAGAGGGAAAGAGAAGCCATGACCTCATCTCCTGGCAGCTGCTACAGAAATGCAACATTCTTCAAGGCATATATACATATATATACATCATGTCATGTTCACTAGTGATGGCCCGAACTGTTCGCCGGCGAACTATCCGCGGCGAAAATCGCATGTTCGTGTTCGTGCATTTTCGCGAACATATGGCGAGTTCGACCCGCCCCCTATGTTTATACATTAGTTAAACTTTGACCCTGTGAGTCACAG
>CM070038.1:29896891-29912389 GCA_036250615.1 Ptychadena robeensis | reverse complement strand
AATAACGAGCCGAAGATGGGAAGTCGAAAATTCACATAAAGTTAAATTCTACTTTGCAGGATGAACTTACGTTATAATAGAAAAAACAGTTTAATAGTAGCAGATGTAGCAACCTTAGGTACTGTGGATTTTTGTGTCTGTTGGGTCCTCTCCTGCACACTTCTGTGATTGCACCCCACCTGGTCCTGGTCCAACACATCAACAGTGAGAGTTTTAGGCAAATTGAATGTTTCACAAACAAATTCAAAACAAATGGGAATCAAACAAATGGGCTGACCCCAAGGTAAATGAGGGGAGTAGCCTTCAAAGAAAATAAAGCACATGACTTGAATTATAAAGCTAACAGTACAGGGAGTGCAGAATTATTAGGCAAATGATTTTTGACCACACATCATCCTCTTTAATGCATGTTGCCTTACCCAAGCTGTATAGGCTCGAAAAGCCTACTACCAATTAAGAATATTAGGTGATGTGCATCTCTGTAATGAGAAGGGGTGATGGTCTAATGACATCAACACCCTATATTTAGGTGTGCATTTAATTATTAGGCAACTTCCTTTCCTTTGGCCAAAATGGGTCAAAAGAAGGAATTGACAGGCTTAGAAAATCAGAGATAGTGAGATATCTGCAGAGGGATGCAGCACTCTTCAAATTGCAAAGCTTCTGAAGCGTGATCATCGAACAATCAAGCGTCTTCATTCAAAATAGTCAACAGGGTCGCAAGAAGTGTGTGGAACAACAAGGCGTGCAGCTGCAAGATGCCACTTGCCACCAGTTTGGCCATATTTCAGAGCTGCAAACATCACTGATTTTCAGGTTTATGGATGATCAAAATGAGAGTGAGTCTTGGATGGGCCAGACGGATGGGCACGTGGCTGGATGGTAAAAGGGCAGAGAGCTCCAGTCCAACTCAGACGCCAGCAAGGTGGAGGGGAGAAGTACTGGTTTGGGCTGGTATCATCAAAGATGAGCTTGTGGGGCCTTTAGGGGTTTGAGGATGGAGTCAAGCTCAACTCCCAGTCCTACTGCCAGTTTTCTGGAAGACACCTTTCAAGCAGTGTGGGACAGGAAGAAGAAGTCTGCATGAAACCCATTGAGAACCTGTGGGTCCATCATCAAATGTGTGATTTACAAGGAGGGAAACAGTACACCTCTCTGAACAGTGTCTGGGTGGCGTGTGGTGGCTGCTGCCCACACAATGGTTGATGGTGAACAGATCAAAACACTGACCAGAATCCATGGATGGCAGGCTTTTGAATGTCCTTGCAATGAAAGGTGGTCATCATTGGTCACTGATTTGTTTTGTTTGTTTTGACATGTCAGAAATGTATATTTGTGAATGTTGAGATGTTATATTGGTTTCACTGGTAAAATTAATATTTGAAAATGGGTTATAAATTGTTTTTGTTAAGTTGCCTTAACTAAGTATGCACAGTAATAGTCACCTGCACACACAGATATCCCCTAAAATAGCTCAAACTAAAAAACAAACTAAAAACTACTTCCAAAAATATCAGCTTTGATATTAATGAGTTTTTTAGGGTTTATTGACAACATGGTTGTTGTTCAATAATAAAAATATTCCTCAAAAAATACCACTTGCCTAATAATTCTGCACTCCCTGTATATCTATATATGTATATCTATGCATATTTTATAGTATATAGCTATACACAAATACCATGATAAAACAGGTGAAATACTATCCAACAATCCCCAGAAAAACCCTCACTGGCCAGTGACACTCAAAACAAAAAACCCTGGTGCCAATGTTGGGCCCTTTAGTCCTAATGCAAAAAAATAAACAGGTACTGCAGTTCAATGAACTATCTGTTAACCACTGTCAGGTAGTTCTATGGAAAAGGATGGGGAGTGCAGATAAAACAGTAAAGTTTATGTGTTTAGCAAGTTTAGAAAAGCGCTGAGAGGGGTACTTGAAGAGGGTAAACAATCTCTGTGCTGTGTCCCAGAAAAACAGGTCCTCCAGCAGATATGTATGGACTCAGGTGGAGAGAAGTTATAGGAGGAAAATAGATTAACTCACAGGAGGTCAGAAGTTTTGCTGTAGCATGTTGTACTTAGCTGCCACTACAGGTCTCAGGAACGATTCTCAGAGTCCACACACAGAATCCAAGCAAGGACAGCTTCTCTGATGCTCTCTCAGCTAGAAGAAGGATCCTCACTCCTTTACAGCAGGTGGGATGTCCAAACAGGTGCAGTCTCTCTCCCAGAGTGTCTCCCCCCTTCTTCTTCAGCCATGCTCTCCTCTCTACTTCCTCCTGTCTCCCACAGGAAAACTTCCTCCCCGAAACAGAGCTCCAAACAAGGGTTCCTATGGTGGGATGACTATTACACACAAAACTTTATGAGAACTTGCAGCAAACTTGCAAAGGCAAGTTAATCTGGAGACTTGTACAGCATACTTGTTGCAAATTTGCAAAGGCAAGTTAATCTGGAAACTTGAAAAACAGACTTGCGCAAGCCTACAGCATCTTGTGAAGCTGGCAAGTCTGGCAGAGCTTAGCAAGTCATTTTCAAACTTGCAGCACAATTACTTGCTATCTGGGGTCCAGGTTTGTGGCAGGGGTCATACAAAGGAGATAAGTCCAATCAAACACGATCTAAGGGTAATCACTCATGCACTTTATTTTCCCATTGACTATCATTGTAGAATTCCTTGGTGCGGGATTATTGTGTTTAAAAATTTCTTGGGAGTTTGCCATGGATTCCCCTCTGTCATGTCATGACCCAGGTGTTAGACCCCTTGAAAACACTTTCCCAACACTAGTGGCCAATACATTTCGCCTCCCATTGCAATGGCGGGTTCGCCGGTTCGCGAACTTTTGCGCTAGTTCGCATTCGCCGTTCGCGAACGTCAAAATCCGGGTTCGCGCCATCACTAATGTTCATATATACAAATACACATATACAACAGAATATATACACATACGTGTAAAACCACTTCATACAAACATAACAAAGGAATTGTCCACACCTGTCCATTAAATAGCCTTCATGAAATAGCTGTCCAATTACTTTTGACGCCCTAAAATTATGTTTGTATAAAAAGGCTTTTGTTCCTTACATTTCTATGTATTTTGAATTCAAGTCTTAATTGTGGTCATGTACAGAACCAAAATTAGAAAAAAGTTGTCTGTGCCCAAATATGTCTAAATGTCATACAGTATGAGACATTTTTTATTATTTCATTTTAGAATTGTGAATCTGTTTGCATCTATTTCATGCTGTCTTTAAACCATGCAATCCTGGAATCACTTACATTTTCTGATTCCTCTATCAGATAAATGAATGTGTTCTGTTAATGAATAGAATGTCTAGGGAGCTTAGGAAGGGCGGTTGGCCCAACTTTGTATGGGGGTTTCCACCCAATAGGAAGGAAAGTCCATCTGGCAAAACGGTTTACCTGCTGAGCTCCTATCAGGGACATACTCATTCGCTGTCACACCCATAGTAGAGCTTGTTTTCTGCTTTCCATGTAAAAGAACCACAGATGGAAATGTAATGATATGAAGATGATGGCTTCCAAAAATAACTTCACAAACAATCTGGGTCAGTATTTTTTTCTATCACATTTTGAGATGCCTAGTCACCTGATATATGAAAAATGGCCTGGAGTTCATGACAACATCACTGTGATCATGTAAGACAAGTGTTACAATGGTAGGTATCTTCTAACCAGAACTAACCACATAAATCTTTATTCTTTAGTAAGTAGTGATCAGCGGCATAGTCAATATTCAAATTTGTCATATTTCGCTAATAATTCTACTAATATTCAATTTGATATATGCGAATATTCACAGTTCGAGCCATGCAATGCAAATTACCTTCAAAGTGAATGATCAAATGTGGTATTTATTTTCGCATTGCATGGCCATAAGCTTCCCAATGCATAATATCGCGAATATTTGAAATTGTGAATATCTGGCGCCATATTTGTGAAATTTGTGAATTCGTCGAATATATTTGCATTTTGAATATTCAAGCTCAACACTATTAGTTAGTGGTGAATTTTATAGCCGATATCCAGTATCTCACAAAAATTAGTATACCCTCACATTGTGGTTAATGGTTTATAATATCTTTAGTACCTGGTCGAACTGGTCAGCTGCACCACTTGAGTTTACATATCAAGTTACAATGTCTTTTGCTTTACAGGCTCCCTGCAAGGCATTGCCACGCAAATTACTGCGCCATTCCCAGCATTAAATAATCGTTTCCCAACATTCCAAAACACTGAATAATCCTCATTACCCCATGGTCCAAGGGACTGTGTAATTAATTATATATAAATAAGACCAAGTGGGGAAATTAATCAAAGTCACCTTCTTACTGTAATACAGGAATGATCTGGGAAAATAAAACCGTAATGGCGTAATTGAAGGGTCATTTCTGAAAACAGCAACAGTTTCATAAACACATTTAAATTTTATATTAATTAATGTTTATAGTTGCATAAACTTGTATACATCATTTACTTTTGCCTGTTGCTATATGGCTGAAAAATAAAAGTGTATAGATACTGTATATATAAGCTAGATAAGTATCATACCCTTGCTCCCCACAGGGAAACTAACTAAACATTCAAACACATTGTAGCCTAAATGAAGGGCAATAGTCAAGAGACAAACAAAATGTATCCAAATACAAATTGCCTATTCTAGATTTGTATTCAATCACCTAAAAAATTGTTCATTGATGGAACGAAAAAAATCTACACGTGTAAACCCACCTTTACTGACCACTACCACATTTTCTTGGTTCATTCTTGCGAGACCCTTGTTGGGCCTCGGGGTTTAAATAAAGTTACAGTTCTGTTGCCTCTGTCGTTTGGTTGATTCCGGAATACAACACCTCTCCGTGGTAAAAGGTAAACCCATCTACACTCATCTTGCTTGCCTTCTTCTGCAGTGCATATTGTTGCCATGTCTTTACCTAGGTAGGTCATCAATGGTGTTGCAACAGGGTGGTCACAGCAAATAGAGTTCTATAGATCATCGACTAGGTGTCAAGGTGTCAATGCGTGTTCAAGTCAATGCTTGTGCAATCTTTCCACAGCATCAGTTTTCACCTTTAGACCACCAGGACTAATGGAGGGACAAGACCAACAGGGCAGTGTAGCAGAAATAGTACACTGGTAGAAGAGAAGAAATTTCAGAAAATTAGAGCTGAGGGACATACACAGGGGTCAATCAAGCCAACCAGATAAAGCAAGGAAGTGAGAGGGTTTGGGGTCAGGATGTCAGGCAATACAAAGGTTATACAAAAATAAGATCAGCAACAAGTACTACACATGGTCAGTCTACAGCCCTAGGCTGAATGTTCAGGAAAACAGAGTACCCTCAGGTCAAGACCTGCTAATTGGGGGCTAATACAGTACCAAAGGACACAAACTGAAGCCAGAGCATGGAAACCTACAATATGCCACAGTGTGTACACCCACACTAAGCAGGTACAGAGTATTGGAAGACAGAGCAGGAGAGTCTAGAAAACATAGGTACCATGTACCACAAATTGTTTAAAAATGCAGCACATCTGGTGTGAAAGAGCCCTTACTGTCACTTCACATGTTTCTGTAGTGGCATTTTGGGGGGTTTCCTAACTAAGGGAATTTCCTTTTTGCGACTCTTTTTAGAGACAGAAAAATTTGTATACATCAGTACTAGACTACTATAATTTTTTTGGGGTGGTGGGGGTTTTAAAAAAAGATGTCTTGCATCAGTCAATGTGTAGACCATATGCTTAGACAATGATTTCTTTTGCATAAAGAAAAACCCAAACAGGAAAGTAGAAACAGACTTCACAGTATTTGAAATGATAGCGATGGCGTGTTTTGGAAGCAAATGTGAATTTCAAGCATTTGTTATGTAGTGAAGGCAAAGAATTAAGCAGTTGGGGGACACAAAACTTTTGGGCGGACTTTGTAAAAACATGTAGACTTATTAGTATGTTCACACAGTAATTATATAACCTTCATCCAAAATGTATAGTGAAACTGAATGAAACCATTAACAGACCTCTTACAGTACATGTACAAAAGCTAATTTAACACGTGACCAGTCTTTATTTGTGGTGGTTGTGTTGTCATTTTTCTCACTTTCTCTCATTTCAGAAACAAATTTTTTATCTATGGACAATCAGTATTTTTACGCTACAACAGGAAGTTTGGTAGGACTACAGAACACTTTTCTTAATCTCCATTACAAAAGGGAAGGAGGCCAATAGTCCTAGTAGCATTTTTAAAATCAGCATATCTATGAGTATGACAATCATTGCATATCCGTGCCTGTAAAATTCTAATTTTACATGGGGCACTGATTAAGTCATGACCTTCATCAAATATTATTGAATGAGGAAACATATATAAAAACACTGTAATCGATGCTCATCTCTCATATGACCATATGGGAATTAAAAAAATAAAAAAAATAATTGTCCGTCCATGAACAGGTAAAAATGTAGGAGTCATCTTACCTTTACTGGCACAAGGATACAGCAATGGTCAGGTTGAATCTTTCTTGAAAAAAATCAAATGGCAGTAGACAGGAATAAAGTCAAGTGAACTTCAAACTCAGTGGAAAACTAAGTGACATGCATGACGAGAACAGTTCAAAACAGGACTGGACTGGAAATATACAAAGCCAGAATAAGCTCTTCAATCAATGAGCAGCAAAGAAGTGTTACGCAAACATTTTCTAAAGACCACAGTTATGATGTCATCTCTGATGAGTACAGTTTTCAGCTTTTCCCAACAACTGTGCATCGTGTGGTTAAACAGAGACATAGGGAAGCTTGAAACCCACAGTGTCTCTGTAACAAGCAGGTAACGGGTAGCTAACACCTGGCACATAGGATGTACGCCACCTCACTATGTCGGGACACCCTAACGGAGGAATCTCTAAGATTAAGGGCCTCTCAGGCTGTTGCGCTTCGAAGCCACCCGCATGCTCCCTATAATGGTGTCCCGCTCCAAGGCTTCGGATCTAACCTGCCCCTGAACTGCTTCCTCACCCTGAGCACAACTGAGCTTCCAGAAACAGCCTCAAGGGGGGCATCCTTACTACATTTCCACCAGCTATATTATATGGAGGATCCAGTGATGATCTTGGGGTGCTTCAGCGAGGCAGCAATTGAGCAGATGGGTGTGCAGTTCACCCTATAAAGGACACATAAAAGTCACATACAAGGTCATCCAAGAAAGAAATTTGCTTCCTGCTGCTTAAACTATATTGAGCAACTCAGAGGAATGGTATGTCTAGAAGGACAATGATCCATGCCACACAGCCAGTGGAATCAAGGTCTGGATAGAAGATCACCAAATCAAAACTCAATGTTGACCATCCCAGTCTCCAGATTTTATCCATATTGAAAACCTCTGGAATGACATCAAAAGGAAGATAGATGGTCATGAGGTTACCTGAGGCTTCATATACAATATTTAAATAGTTATTTGTTCTCCTTTATTATATAAAGCAACTATTCATACTGAAAGAAAAACATTGTTATAGTAAAAAACAATTATTATCATAATCACAGGTATAATTTATATCATATAAATCATGTCCAAACAGCAGCTACATTTCTAGACTACAATACCATCCTCAACTAATACCAGAGCCTTATACGATGATATCATTGTCATCAGTGTCCTCAGGTTGCATATGAAAATGTCTGCTCCTCTACTTAACTCAGAAATGAATCTTTCAGATGCGTGCCATTGTGGAGTCTCATTCACAGGTGAAATTTTATATTTCAGGAGTGACCTCTGGTAAGGTCAGAAATAAAAGGATTTTGACATCAAAATTGGCCTTGAAACCCATCTTTAAAAAAAAAACACCCTTTCACTGTAAGAAAATTTATATAACAAATGTAACTGCTACAATTTCCCTAAACCAGCTAAAATTCAATTGTGGCTTTCTTGCAGCCAAGACATCCTGGGGGCATATGGTCGGTATTGTGATCACAACATCCTCATAAATCTGTATTGCTCATGTGACGGACTTACTGCTTTTTTAGCAGCCTGCACAGAGCTTGCGAAATGAATGCCTGGAGCCCAGCTACTCGGCGCAGAGCTCTTGACGGGGCAGGCCAGGCAGAAGACGTTGCCATGCCGTGGAGCTTCACCTCCCTTTTAGGGCCTTGGCGGAAGTGGTTGTTCCCATTTCTACGCTTATTATAACATAGGGGTACTTGTCTGGTAGATTTGGTTGGCTATTACTATAGTAGTATTGTTTGGCTTATATGTGTTTGGCCTCTTGGCAGGGAGCAGTCACAGCATGTACATCCTTGGTGTTGTCACGTCCTGAAGGTGAGGCAGTCACTTTGGTTGGACCCTGAGCGTTTACAAGGGTCAATGTCCCAATGGTATGTTTGTAAAGGAGGTAAGTGGGGCCACTTCTTTCATCGGCCTTGCCCAAGTCGAAATTCCACCCATCCAAGCTGTTTTGGGGTTTTCTAATGCACCTTTGGACAGATACTGGTTAGGGGTACTGAAGATCACATACTGATTATTTGATGATATGTCTCAGCATTTACAGATCATCGTATCCTAGCAGACTATGGGATAATGGGCTAATCATGCAGAAAACTTTCCATTTATTTAGGAAGGAAGCTATATTACATATTACATATTAGTCATTTAAATCCAAAATGTTAACTTAATCAACCAAAAATTTGTATTTCAAGAGTTCTAAGGGAGAGTGTACAAATCGATGTCATCTTTTATTGGAAACAGTGTTTGTTTATAAATAAAACAATTCAGATCTGCACTAACTTTGCTGGATACTGAGCCATGGCAAAACAAAAGAAGCGTCAGAGGGCCTGACCTGAATTGTATTTACTGCCAAAATAGTACAAAAAGATATGGAGTGATCAAAAACACCACAAGATTTGTGGCACCCAATTATCAGGTTCCTATGCTCCTTATACACAATAGGGCAGCAATGAGCTGTTTAATCACTTAGTTAAAATATCACATTTTGTCTGGTTTATTTTCAAGTAGGTCATACAAAGTAAAACTTTCTACAGTACTGAGATGTAGCCTGTCAATGGTCTTGACACGTTTTGAGTTTGTGCGTCACTGTGACTTCCACAAGAGGAAAATGCTAAAAATATAAGAAAGCAATTGAATTCAATTTTTGTCCTTAACATTCAATTGGTCAAAGTGATTGTTATTCACCCATGGTTAGGTGGACTATCCAAGATGTGGTTGAAAGAAAAACCCACAAACCACGTCTGCTGGAATGCAGGCTACTCTGTAAATAAGTGTCATTTTGTTACATCTGCAGAGTAAGAAGTAAAGGTGGGCATACATGACTTGATTTTTCATTCAATCTACGTAAAACATAATCAGATTGCAGTTGATCACATTACATTTCGATCGTTTTTACCATAACATAATGTGATAGATTTCAAATCTATCAATTCCTTTCCTTAGCCATGTGCGCATGCCCCATAGTACGATCAGATACACATTGATATACCAAAGAAACCTTCAGATACTTAAACAATCAACTAAAATGTAGCAACAAAGATGTGTTGCAGTTGAGTCACATTAAAAAAGCTTGACTTTGCCAACGTCATGAAATAACCCACTTACAATTTGCCAAACAAGATCTAGACAAGCTGCAGACCATCTGGCACAAAGTTCTATGAAAGTGATAACACCTAAAGGAACCCATAGACGTTTAAATCCCTGTTCATTTTTCCGGTGACTGACATCACCACGCTGTGATCGGTCGTCTGTCGTCAACTTTAATCTGTAAAAAAATTAGAGGAAATATAGGAAGTGACTGCACCGACGTAACCTCCAGCATTTGAAATGAGGTTCTTCTGCATTCCAAATGTCAGTGACGTCACCGACTTCATAAATCCGAGAAAAATATGGGAATTGTTGAAATAATTTTTACCGGTCCAAATTAGAAAGTTGACAGGTGTGACAGGAATCCCTGTGTGTGGCACGCACACATGGATTCCTGTCAGATTCCCATCAGACTAGAGTCCCCATCGAAACTATCACGATCGACTAGAAAACTTGCAGGGGTTTTCTGGTCGGCCGCTCAATGTGGGAACCTCTGTTTTACAGCCAATCGACTGCCAAGGATTTGCCGCGAATGCACACGGTGCTCTATCGGTCCCCAAAAAAGATTGAAGCATCTATGAGGGGCTAAACAGTAATGCTAAGACCTCACCTTTTTTATTTGTTCATTAGTAATGATGAACAGCATAGGCAATATTCATATTCACAAAATATAGCAAATTTTTTAACTAAAATTTGCAATAAATTAGTAAATTTGAGAATTTAAGAACTCCAGTCATTATTACCTTCACTGAGCAATTGGGCACTTGTACATGTGCATATTGCAAACACAATGCAGTTTCAAGTTCTGATGGAAAAAATCTGAAATATTCGTGATTACGAAGATATAGCACTTTATTTAAGATCTTAACGAATTCTCAAAGTGCCGATGTTTACAAATGATAAATTAGAAAATTTGCAAATAGAATATTCATGATCAACACTATTCATTAGGTCTGTTCATTATATTAGTGTCAAGGTATCTTGGGGGGAACTATACCCAAGAAAGGGATGGCCAGCCCCCTAGGGACAAACAACTTTGGAATTCCAGTCAAAGAAGTGAGGTTATACTGTTATATATCTGTTCATGATATGTTTCATTAGGACATTTTCACTTCCCATCTAAAATGTAGTAAAAAGAATAATGATATTTCTCCATGTAGGAAAATTTCACCTCACAGGAGAAGATAGCTACATTTATAATAACTATAAATAATTATTTGGAAGGAAAATTGCAAATCCTCTGAATAAGGTATCATCACCAAAATTGTATATATAAGCTCAAATTTCAAGCAAAATTTTAACATGAAAATGTTTGGCTTGACTTTGAACTTAATTTACAATACTTTTTTTTGTAATGTTCCCACAACTCTGCTTTACATCTCCAGCAATTTTGGTGATAAAATTATGTTCAAGGCCTTATAATTAACTCCAAAATTCATCTAGTTGAAATTTAACGAAAAAGTTTCAATCATCTCTACCCCTCAACTTAGTCCTTGTGACAACGGAAAACATTTGAATGTCCATTCAGTTCCATCAGTACAAAATAAGAGGGATATAACTCTTCATATACTTCTCTCCTCGTCATAATTACCAACACAAAGAAATCCCTAATATAAAATATTATATTCCATAACAAAACCACAATTTTCTCATCAGGTGATGAGCAGTATTTGCAAAATATCGCAAATTCTTGATGTCCAGTCGTTGTTACCTACATTGAGCATATAGGCCCTTGTACATGCGCATATTGTGAGCTCAATGCATGGTACTTTACACAGACTGCCTTCAGAGCACAATGCATGGTAGTTCCGGGTAGAGATGGTCGAATTTTTTTTCAAACTTGCTAACCTTGCTGGAGATGTATGGCTATACTACAAAAAAGAAAGTATGTCTCTAACACAAATAGTTTTTGCACAAATTAAGTCCAAAATAAAGTAAAAATGTTTACTTAATTTATACAAAAAATTCATGAGCTAGAAACTTTTCCAGAAATTTTGGTGATGATACCATGTTCAGAGACTTTGCAATCAGCTCACAAGGTTAGCAAGTGGAAAAATTCGACCATCTCTAGTTCCGGGTACTGATAATATTCGAAAAAATCTAATATTTGTGATTATGAAGATATAGCGCTATTGTCGAGATCTTTGCAAATATTCACAATACAATACAATCTGCAATTAGAATATTCACAAAAACACTGCAGATTATACTGTATGATCTACTGTGGTATCATATCACAAATGTTATGTTATTGTAAGCGCACACCAAAGCAGTGGTGTCTAGGTGCAGATAGAGCTCACACAAGGCCTTATAGGGTAACACACGGCTCCCTATTCGCAGTCATTTGTTAAAAGTTGTGCTTGTTCTTTCAGCCACAATTAGTCTTCTGCTGGAGGGCACACAGTCTCTGCATGTCATGTGTCTTAACATGGTGTGTTTAATGAACTGGCGGTCTCTGGGGATCTCGCACAATCTAAACATGACAAAGCTTAAATGTCCCATCACCACTCCGCAGTAACTGTCATATTAATTGTCACTTTCCAAGCGCCCAGGATTAAAAAAAGGTGAAAAGACAGGAAAAAAAGGTGACTGCCCTGCTAACCTTACAAGCCGTAACTCTGCAAGTGTCAGGGGACGTGTTGCAGTAAAAAAAAAATCGAGATAAATGGACATGGAACACCACAGCAATAAAAAGGAACATGGAGCTCCATCAAGGCCTCGGATGTATAATTATTTTCAGATCATGCAACGTGATAAGGTGCGAGATTTTCATCTCAATTAGATTCAGGATACATTCCGAGCCCGGAGACTCCAGGACCTGGCTCTGCACTACCCTACTATAAGAGAAACCTTTTGTTCTGTCTTTGTTCAGTTAAGCATTAAGCAGATCCAGAGGTGCCGTGCTGATTGCGCCCTCAAAGACGTGAGATCTTTGCGGTGATATCGGTGGAAATGCATTGCCAAACAGGTGCTTTCATTCAAATATCACTTATACACCCCTCCTGGCTTGGCCTTTTTCCTTTCTTACATCTAAAGTTTTAAACAATGCAGAGTTTGGTGGTTTGGCTGCAGACTGAATTAGTTCTAAAACTTGGCCAAGATACCAGCTATACCTTCTATTTTAGGGGGAAATTGTTTCTTTCTGCTAACAGAACATTTTTTTTTCATATTTAGTTAGATGTCTTCTGCTTATTGCAAACATTGCTATCAGTGTTGATATTTTGCAAGCCTTAATATTTGGTTCTAAACATCCTTTTGGATTCACTACAGCAATAATCTGGCAAATCTACAGCCACAATCCAGGTCACGGTTATGATTCTGTCGGCAGATTGACTGCATGAAGTAAAACATCCCACTTTCAGTTCACTCCATAGTAAAACGTTTATTACAGACACCAATGACATTTAGACCTGCTTTGGCAGATTATACACTGCCCTTGCCAAAAAAAAAAGTCGCCACCTGGATTTAACTAAGCAAATAGGTACGAGCCTCCTGTTGGATAAATCTGGTGTCAGGTCTAGTTTCAGCAACAGTATGTGCCCTAAGAATGAGGTCAGCTGCCTACCTGAATATACTGAATGACAAGGTCATCAATGCATTTTTTCTTTCCTGATGGCACGGGCATATTCCAAGATGACAATGCCAGGATTCATTGGGCTCAGATTGTGAAAGAGTTGAGGGAGCATGAGACATCATTTCCACACATGGATTGGTCACCACAGAGTCTAGACCTTAACCCCATTGAAAATCTGTGGGATGTGCTGGAGAAGGCGTTGGGCAGCGATCAGACTCTACCATCATCAATGCAAGATTTTATGGAAATAAATTTTGTGATATTGCAGTAGTTTATTGAAACAATGCCACAGCAAATGCATGCCGTAAAGCATGTGACCTTTTTGTTTGTAGGCGACAGATTACGGAAAAACATTTCTTCATGTTGACTGGTGACTATTCACTGGTCACTGGGACAGAAAATTTTTGAGTTGTCACCACTACATGTTTTGTCTGGTGAAAACAGAGGGCTCTGGTATTGGTAGGGTCCATCATCATAATTATACAATTCCTAGGTTTTTTCACAAGCAGTTTCCTGACTTACAGTTCTACAGTCAGCATAGCTTATGCATCCTCTTGGTCTGAGCAAAAGCTGCGCTGGACCTCTGCAGAGAGGTGACTTCTTCCACTACGTAATCTTCGGAGCAACTTACCTTCTGCAAGGCTGTCAAATTCTGCTTTGAGGGCTCATTTCACAGTGAGGTGTCAGGATCAAAGTTCAACTAATGATGATAAGCATGCGCCTTATAACATTTCTTTTACTAAACAATACAGACCTGCAATCCCAACAGAAAATACAGCAACATGATCAGAAGTTAAACAAGTGAACCCTGGTGCTGCATTGCGCTAGTGTGAAATGGCCCTAAAAGCATAGTTTTTACTTGGGGAATACCCTCATGAAATTGCCTTGCAAACAAACCATTATCCTTTTGCTACAGTTAATAAAGTCTTGTTATTTCTCACAAAATATATCAACATTATAGTTAATCTACATCACTACTTTACAAATACAAAGGAACACATTTGTTTTTGCTATTTTAAAGAGAGAAAATAAATTGTTGTGCTATTAACCCATAGAATGTTTACATATGGCTGTTACGTTCCCCAGCTTCCTACCCAAGACCATTGTTAAGACCTCAAGGATTTGGTTTAACCACCAGGCTGTACCACAGGATTAGCAGGGGTCACAGAAATTCCTCCTCCATATATGTTGCCTCCCTATATTCCTGTTGTGTTCAGTGTTCCAGTTTATTGCACTTGAAGCCAAAATGCATTCCAGATGTGCCTGGCAGGAGCCTCAGCAAGGTCAGAGCCAAGTTGAGGCACTGCAGCTAACCTGTGCTGACCTCAGGGTGTCCTATTAATGGGGGGCCGCCTTCCCCACACTGAGATGAACTTAAACTAAGCTGTCAGGTGAGATTAGCTCAACCCAGGCTGCAATTATGATTACATCCAGAGGATGTCTCTAATGTTTATCCTTATATACCCATATATGAGGGTAGGGTATTTACAAGGCCACAGCATCATACGTTTGATCAACACTTCCTCTTTACATACAGCAGTAGATCAATGATGTTTTCTTTTGGTGATGTTCAGCAAATAATCAAAATATTTTTGGGGGGTCACACATAGTATACAGGAGACTTCATGCTGAAGAAGCCATCACTTGATCCCTCTCTTCCCTCCAACTACCAACCAATCTCTCTTCTTCCTTTTGCTTCCAAACTGCTTGAACGCCTTGTATACACAAGACTCACCGACTATCTGACTGTGAATTCCCTCCTTGACCCCCTCCAATCCGGCTTCCGGTTAAAGTTGCCAATGACCTGCTCACTGCCAAGGCCAAAGGCAACTTTTCTTTGCTTCTTCTGTTGGATCTCTCTTCTGCCTTTGACACTGTTGACCACCCTCTTCTTCTACAGACCCTGCACTCTATTGGTATTCGTGACTCTGCACTCTCCTGGTTCTCCTCCTACTTGACTGACCGATCCTTCCAAACCTCTTTCAATGGCTCCTCTTCTTCACACACCCCCCTTCCTGTTGGCGTCCCACAAGACTCAGTCCTTGGCCCGGTCCTATTCTCCCTCTATACCTCCTCTCTTGGCAAACTCCTCTCATCCTTTGGTCTGCAATACCATCTATATGCTGACGATACCCAAATCTACCTATCCACCCCGGCCTTCACTCCCTCTGTCCTTGACAACATCCCTCAGTGCCTATCGGCCATCTCTTCATGGATGGCTGACAGATTCCTTAAATTCAACCTGAGCAAAACTGAACTAATCATCTTTCCTCCATCACCTTCCAAGCCTCCCCCCCCAACATCTCACTTACAGTAAATAACA
>CM070038.1:29873206-29896791 GCA_036250615.1 Ptychadena robeensis | reverse complement strand
CAGCGCTGCGTAATATGTGGCGCTATATAAATAAATGTTAATAATAATAATAATAATAATGCTGTCTTTGATGATTAGATTGTTAAATTTGATAGAGGATGATCAGGAGTGTTAGAGATCAGTTCTGTAGGATGTCAACGGAAACGTTGCCTTGCTACCCGGTTTCCCCTATGATAAGCTATCCCCTGATTTTTGCCCAAAACGTTAAAATAAGCCACCCCCACAAATAAGACACCCACCAATACCTGCCCCTGTCCAAATCTCCCATTCGGGTGGTACAATGGGTAACTGTGTGCCTCCGTGTGACTCTGTCAGGGCTGGCTGCAGTGCAGAGCGGAGCAGGAAGTGACTACAAAGGCCAGTGCACATGCCCGCACCTCCACGCCAGGAAGGACAAGCAAGCTGCTGACCCCTGCCATAACAGAGTCCTGTCAGAGTTACCTAGCCATACTGGTAGAACCCAAAAAAAGTGAGTCAGTGATTGGCACAGAGTAATCAAATGGGACAATGAATAGCAAAGAGTGATCAGAAGAGGACAATGATTGGCATAGAGTGATCAAAGGGGCAATGATTGGCACAGAGTGATCAAAGGGGACAATGAATGGCACAGAGTGATCAGAATAAGACATCCCCCTGAAAATAATACCTAGGGCATATTTTGGCATTTCAAAAAATGTAAGACACTTATCATTTGGGAAACAGGGTATGATATTCAGGATATCTCTACTGTTATTTGAGGATATTGCAAAGTGAGATGCAGAATCCTTTTAATGGACATCTAAAATGACAATGCCCTTACCAAACACTATTCTGTAATTCGTTCTTGTATAACACCTGCCCAGAACTGTAAATTTCATCACCAGGCAGTGCTGAGCTTCCCCAACCCTGAAATAAAGACTCAGAGACTTTGAATTCTTTGACAATTGTATGTATTAACGTGTGGAAGTTACAAAAAGGCCACAGCTCATCAAGATACTGAAATCCCTCAACGGTGCCGATATTATTTAATACACAATAATCATTAAAACATTAACCTTAAATATTAAACCTAAATAACTTTAAATAACTTTGTAAAACCATCTGTACCAGCCACCAGCTCTTTTGAATCCAGCACGGTAGGTACTTCCAATTAAATAAACCTCCTTTTAAGACAGGAAAATAATACGAAACCTAGGGCCTGAGCCCTCTATAAAACAATACAATTCTCCAGCTTTGATGACTGCCATCCCTAAATAAGCACGTTACCATACTAGTTATACCTTAAAACCTCTCTGGGCACTGACGAGGACCTGCCTGCTGTGACAGAAAAATGCAAACACAATATAAAACAAAAAGGCACAAAACTAATGTAAACCCCAAAACAAAGGGAGGGTGGGTGCTTGAAGATCCAAAGAGGCCCTCACTTCCTGTTTCCTCCCTTCTTAAAGCCTAAACCCCACCCCCTCAATCTCCTCTCCATTCTCCCTACCTAGCCCTGCCTATCCTTTTTGCCACCACAACCTGGTCAGGCCCTGCTCCCGCCTATACCCGCTGGGTCTGGCTCTGTAGGTACATTCTTGTTTGGTGTACACTGCCAGAGCAGGTCATTCCTCTGTCCACCAGGGAAATCCCTAACAATTTATTGATTGTAAAATGATTGTAAAAACTATGTTCAATAAAGATCATTTATTATTTTACATACAAAAAACCTGCTTGGATTTAGTTATTTAATTGCCTACAGCAAAACCACTATGGCTGCTCTATGCCCCTCTCTAGTAACGAAGAGGGCTGGCTGATCCAGGTGAAAATGCAAAGGTTGTCTTTGGGGCACCCATGCATAAGATTTGCCTCATCCTATGGTAGCATATAACACAAACCTTATCCCTATTGACAATTACACCTTTACACGTTTCTGGTATATCTTATTCCAAAATCAGAGGCTGCCTCTCTTTATATGGGGCTGCCTCTCACCTAAATTACTATCAGGCTTCACTATTCTAAAAAGATTTTGGAGTGTATATATCGGAATTTGAGTCAGCTACTGATATTGGACGAGAAGACCTGACTCACTATCGACATTCCAGCTTTTCCCAAAGGTTTTTTATAAGCTTGAGGTCAGGTCTCTGTACAGGCCACTCATGTTCCTCAATCAATTCCTCACTGCTAAATCATGTGTTTTATGAAGATTGTAAACATCTAAAAAGTAGTTGTATTCTGTGACACAATAAAATATGATAGCACACTACTAAGATGACTAGGGTATAAAAGATAACTGTAGATTTTAAATGGCCCGGCAGCCTTTTATTACCAACATAACTAACAAAATATAATATATATCAATCATTAAACAGACCATTATAGATTAAAATGAAGGTCAATAAAACTTTAATGATTAAAAAAAATGAAGGTCCCTTGAAGGCAGTTATCCAGCACCCTGTATATGCATTACCCAATACATAGGCCTCCAGTCGCACATACAGTCAATTACAATAAAATGCAGGTACCACCTTACAGAACTAGTCCCCTGGCATTCCCACATCCTTAACAATGGTTTGGACTCTGTATTTATGACAGTCCCTTGACAGTTTTAATGAAATGCGACAACCAGATTCATGGTCCGCCTTCAGAAGATTATCAACATCAGTTTTGTATGTACTCAACATATAGTTACCAAACGTTAAGCTCTGGTTGTGTAAAAGATTGTTCAACCATTTCATGGTGTAACAAGGACCTAATTAGTGTTGAGCTAGAATATTCGAATTGCGAATATATTCAACGTAGATTCCCCATGTATGAACCCCATCCCTGCCTCAAGGTGATGGTGCCAAGCATGTAAATATCCCTAAATAAACTGTAAATAGCCCCTACTGGCTTGCCTGGACCTTCATTTATTGGGGTGCGAGCGGAACCTGGAAAGTGGACAGAGGACATCCAACCTTAAAGAACCTGGTGCTGTGAGTACTTGTACACTACAGGGAGTGCAGAATTATTAGGCAAATGAGTATTTTGACCACATCATCCTCTTTATGCATGTTGTCTTACTCCAAGCTGTATAGGCTCGAAAAGCCTACTGCCAATTAAGCATATTAGGTGATGTGCATCTCTGTAATGCAATGCAAAGCTTCTGAAGCGTGATCATTGACACAATCAGCGTTTCATCAAAATAGTCACAGGGTGCAAGAAGTGTGTGGAACAACAAAGGTCGCAAAAAACTGCACATGATGCCACTTGCACCAGTTTGGCCATATTTCAGAGCTGCACCATCACTGGAGTGCCCAAAATGACAACGGTGTTGCAATACTCAGAGAAGAAAGGCTGAAAGACGACCCACCATAACAAGACACACAAGCGAAACGTCACAGACTGGGCCAAGAAATATCTCAAGATTTTCTAAGTTTTTATGGACTGATGAAATGAGAGTGAGATATTGATGGGCCATGATGGATGGGCAGTGCTGGATGGTAAAGGGCCAGAGAGCTCCAGTCCGATCAGACGCCAGCAAGGTGTGAGGTGGATGTACTGGTGGGTGGGAGGGGGGTCTTTTTTTTTTTTTTTTGGTTTTTTTTTCATAAGCAAAGTAACTTTCTTTTGTTTTAGGATTGCGTGGTGGGCTCTGCGTGCTCCGGCGGTATTTGCAGTTTGTTTCTGGCTTGGCTCTCATTTTCGGGTTTTTTCGTTTTGTTTTTAGGATGTTTTTTGACCGATATGGTCAAAGCTAATTTTTACTTATTTATCTTTTTTTTTTTTTTTTTTTTTTTTTTATATTTTTTTTTGGTCTACTTGCTTTAGTAGTTTTTGTTTTTTGTCTCTGGAAGAACCTTCTTATAGCAGTTTTTTGTTTTTTTTTGGTATCAGGTTTGTTGAAGACAGTCTTTTAGACTTTAAGGATATGTTAAGTCGAATCATTCAATTGTACTGAAAAAACATGATTTTCTTTATTGCAGGACAATGCCTTTTTTTCCATACACGCGGTCAACAGTATTTTTATGTTTCCACAGCCCTGTTGTTGCTGGCTACAATCTTTTTTAACGGAATTTTTGTTTTACCACTTTTTTTTTTTTAAGGGCTTTTGTTTTACAGAAAGGGATGGTATGTATTAAACGAAGATTTTTTTTTTGAAATTAAGATTTTTTATTCTTCTTTTTATTAGAGAAAAACTAAGGTTACCCTGGCTTTTTTTTTTTCTCTTTTCTGGTTTTCACCTGATATTTTGAACCTCCATGAGAAATGTGGTCCATCATCAAAGTGTGGTTTTTGAGTTACATTAAGGAGGCTGTCTTGAACACAGTATTTACACAGTTTTTTTTTTTATTCTGCAAGTCGTTCTGGGATTTGGCATTTTTTTTTTTTTCTTCCTTCTGTGTTTTTTCCTTTGTTCTTTTTTTGGGCTTGGTTTTCTTCCTGTGTTGGGTTTGCCATTGCTGTGCCTGCTGCTTGACGCTTGCTGTGTTCACGTTTTTCTGCACACGCAATGTTGATGGTTGAGCATTTTTTTTTTGTATCCATTTTTCAACACACTTTTGCATCCCCCAATTGCTCAGCATAGTGCCCTTTATGGATTTTTGGCAGGTTTGAGGGTGTTACTGCACAAGTCTATCTTAATTTTTTGTTATTTTTTGATATATTGAAACTTCCCTTGTTGTTTAGAAAGATTTTTTATGTTGTACTTAGTTGCTTCTATATTTTGGTTCATTCTTCTTCTTCTTTTTTTTGATCGTTTTTGGTTTTGTTTTTTTTGTGGTTTTTGAATGCAAGAATTTGTTTCTGCTTATTTTATTTGTGAATTTTTTTGTTTCGAGATGTTATATTGGTTTCCACTGGCTTTTTATTAAAAAGAGATATAATGTTTGGTGAAGATGGGGAGTTTTTTCAATTTTAGGAGGGGTGTTTTTGGGGAATTTGGGGCCGCCGTAATTGTTGAAGTAGGTCATATAGGATGTACAGATTTTTTTTGGGCACCCTTTTGTGGGTCTTATATTTGTCACAGAGAGCCCCGAAAAGAGCGAAACGATAATGAAACATAGAAGCCTAAAATAATATGGCCAAAAAAGAGGCCAGGCGGGTGATAGTAAAGGGCGGGGGGGGGGGCATGGGAGAACAGGGGGGGGGGCACAGAAGCAAAAGGAGTCCGCAAAAATACTACTGGCCTTCCTTCTTAATATTATTCTTGCACGCCTTGGTACATACTTGCAGGGTGCTACAGAACTTTTTTGATAGCATGGTGTGGTTTTTATGATAATTCTTTGTTGTATCTTTTTTTTTGTTTGTGTCTTTAGCCTTTACATCATAAGTTATTTGTTTCCTCAAGCCATGTTCCCTTTTTTCGTGATTATTTTTTGTAAGACTTTTTTTTTTCTATTGCGTGAATTATATCTTTGTCTACTTGATTTTTTTTTTTTGATTTTTGTGCACATTTTTGTTTTTAAACACAATGTGTTTTTATTTGTTTAG
Source organism: Ptychadena robeensis (assembly GCA_036250615.1). Classification (NCBI taxonomy): domain Eukaryota; kingdom Metazoa; phylum Chordata; class Amphibia; order Anura; family Ptychadenidae; genus Ptychadena; species Ptychadena robeensis. The sequence continues at coordinate 29,891,361 of CM070038.1, read as the reverse complement.
AGTTCTTACTGTTTTTTTCAGTTTGTTATTTTTTTAATAATTAGATCTTTGTGATTTCAAGTCTTTTTTTTTTTTTGCTGGGCGGAAAAAAATATATTTTGTTTTTTTTATCACGACATTTACAGAAGCTTATTCTGGGTTTTTATCGTTTTCTTTTTGGTTTGATGCACTGTTTGCTATTCTTTTGATTTTTTGTAACATTGTTTTACAATATGTCTTGTATCAATAATTTTTAACTCTTGTTGCCTTCTTTGTCCAAAAGATGTGAAAAAAAAGCACATGATGGGCGTTAGGTAAACTGACTAAATATTAATACAGTAGTAATGTTAATGCCATTTAAAGTTTGGCAACTTTTACATTAGGCTCATCATTAAAAAAGAAAAAAAGGAATTAAAGAATTTCTAAATCAGCCACAAAAAAATACTATATAACCCAACCATCTATTAATCTATCATGTTTCATAATTTCAGGTTGTTGTTGGTGTGTTTACTGAACATTATTTGCAAGAAACTTTATAAAATAAAGAGTGTTTAGGGCCAAATAGTGTAACCCTTTTTTTAAATTACAGCAATCACAGTATCCCAACTTGCACAGTGCCTTATTCGGTGGATTTCACCAGAATGGTTAGCGCATAATCTTTATTTAGGCAACAGCCAGGTTATCATCTACAATTGTCATGGTGAGTGAGACGATTCATGTACAATCATGGGTAAATCCTGGTTGATTAAGCAGAAGTAGTTACGCAGCTACCCTTGTACAATGCATACCTCAAACTACTAAGTCTATACGGGCGTTGCAACTTTCAGCATGGGGGTGATGCTGTCAAACATCCCCTGACGACCATTTTCCTATGTGATTATGTTTTTTTTTTTTTCATCCAAGGGGCAAATTCATAGTTTAAACGTGACTATGTTGCATCTACCCTGCAATTGTCGGTAGATTGGCAGCAGCATTCATAAAAAAGAGGTGTGAAATTTTGCCTAAGGCCATATCAACTCCTTCTGCTTTTTAGCCTCTCACCTTGATTTCTTACAAATTCACTATAGTTTGGAATCGTGGGAAGGGGAATATGGTCCTTTTTCTCTGTCTGCAGAGGAGACAACTCTCAGAGGAAAGCAAAACTCTTGAACCTCATGGGCATACTGCCATGATGCGCTTTATAAAGAGGATTATCGCAATTCTTTTGCCCCATCTCTCCTCCCCTACTATGGGGACGTGCTGGAAAAAAAAGTACACCGCCTCCATTAAATGTGGTCCAGTGCGGCACCTATTCCAACGTTGGCTCTCCATTCAAGTAGGTAATCGAGGGCAGAGCCCATATAAGGCTGGAAGGTCACCCCATACAAAGGAAATGTCGGGGGGGACTTCCACTGGACAGGTGAGTATGCACAAGGTTTTAAACTCGGTTGCGTTATTAAACAAAATTGCCCAAAAAGCTAAATCGGACGAATACCCAGGAGTTAAGGAGGGGGTTTTAAAAAGAAAACAAAAAGAAAAAGGACACTTCGTGCCACAAATAGACAACTTTCTGCATTATCACTGAAAATTAAAGGCAAATAAAAATCATTCAGAGGACGTGTACCACATTTCCGTCATATAAGATGACTGGTGTGAAAGAGACCCCCAACTTTTCCAGTTTTTAAAATATAGAGTTTGGGATATACTCGCCGTATGAGACTACCCCTCTTATCCACTGCATAGCTCGTGTCTCTACATACCATTTAATTAAAATTGTAAAAAAATGATTTTTATCCAGATTTGATTTCAATATGGGGAATGTTTATGTTTTAATATGGCTGTATGACATGGTTGTTCTTTCAACCAACTTGCCCTGCAAGATCAAAGGATATATTCACACAGTATAAAATCATTTGTCCATTTTTTTTGCGCTCGGATCGGCAATGGATCTTTTTTTTTTGGCACTGGAACTCTTTACTCCAAGCCTTTTTTTTTCTTTTTTTTTCTTCTCCCCTTTTCTCTTTTTTCTTGGTTGGGCTTTTTGGCTGGCTCTGGGGGCAAATGGAAAATTTCTCTTTTTTTTCTTGGCATTGGAAACAGTTTTTTCTTTTAGTTTTTTTTTGGAAACAGCAGGGACAATTATGGTTTTCCTCCCTTTTCTCTTTTTCTTTTTAATTATGCACACTCTGACTTTCAACCCCAGATCTCTAACAACCTTTTGTTTAAATAAAATGATCTCTCGAGTAATTTACATTCCCATTTTTTTGCATCCCTAACTGCATTACCTAACTAACTTCATGGTTATAAATGTTCCCTAGTTGGTTAATCCAAATGACATTAAATGTATACATGTATCATTAAACTGAATGAAAGAAAGAAATTGGCAATCTAAAAATTTCACTTCCGTAATACATAATTGTGAAGGATTTTTAAAAATTATAATTTTGTATTGGCTGCAATACGAGTTTCAGCCAACTGGGGGGGAACAGCATATAGTGAACCGAATAGCTTGCCATCTCAACATCATAGGGGGAGGGAGAGGGGCGTGATGGGGGATTGAGGGGGGGGCGGCAGATGCGGGGAGCGCGGGCCGGTAGTGTGACAACCAGCGGGGGGAAAATAGGGGGAGGATGGGAAATACCAGTGGGGAAATACAGTATATTAAAATAGATACAATCTACAATTATTTTTAAATTTTACTATAGCTCATTAAGTAGTAAGTAAAACAAGCAAGAAAGAAATTAGTACTGCAACAAAAATCCCAGTTTATTGCTTACCAAATTGGGGGCAAAAAAGTGCTGCATCTGTGCATCTTATACGCGGTGCGTCCTGCGACCACCGCGGCCACTCCTAGATGTCAATCCTAGAGATTAAAAATCTATTATACCTGAAGACTAAGATTTGTGTTATGTTAGGACTTTAATTGGTATTTTATTTTTATATCTTGCCAACACCTCAAAGTAAACTTTTCTCTGGGATGTGGTGAGGAATCTGATGGTGAAAAAAAAAAATACAATTTAAAACCATTCTGTCCATTTTTGGAGAGGGCTGTGTGTTGTAAAATATCAGGACGACTTTTGAACACAGGAAAATGTGTGCAAAAGTCGGGGGTCATCTTATACGCCGGGGTGGGTGCCGACCTTCGGGGGGGGGGGGGCAGATTGCCAATTCTTTTCACAGTTTTTATTGTTTTAAATTACTGTATACAATTTATGTCCCATGAATAACATGAATAACTATGAAAGTTTGTGATAGGGGTGTGCAAATTGGGAGTGTAAATTACTAATACAAAAAAAAGATTGGACTTCGAAGAGTGTTGGAGATCTGGGAGGAAGTCAGAGTAGAAATGAAATGTTTTTATTTGGTTGGGCGTTGGAAAAGGGGTGGTCTTATACGACGTGAATATCCCAATCTATAGTTTAAATCTTGAAAGTCTCTTATTACGAGGAAAATACGGGTACTTTCTGGATGCACTTTAGAAAGTGAATTAACCGTTACAGCCTTAGTCTTATCAACCTGAAAGTGAAACTCTACGTTGGATAAATGTGATCAAGTAATTCTAGAAAATAAGTCATAAGCAGACAATGGTTGTGAGTAAGTGCAAAATTTCTTCTAGCGCACTTCGGCTCGCGCAGTCATCCCCCACTCTTTCATGTGGCAGGAAAAAAGTCTCTCATTACATGAGCCAGGATTCTTCCCTTGCTATATGTTATAATTATTTATCAAATGTTGAGTAGTTACAGTGGGGAAAAAAGTAGTAGTCCCAATTGTGCAAGTTTCCCCTTTAAAGATGAGAGAGCCTGTAATTTATCATAGCGTCACCTTAAGGAGTTAACTTATGAGTGACAGGAAGAGGTGAAAGATCCAGAAAAGAACATTGTTTCATTTTAAGACTCATTTGCAAATTATGTGGGAAAAACGAAGTAATTTTGCTTAATATAGAAAAGTTCATCTCAATACTTTGTTATATCTCATTTTTTGGCAATGACAGAGGTCGATGTGTCTGTAAGTCTCACAAGTTTTCAAACACTCTTGCTGTAAAGAAATAAATGATGGGAGCAATAATTAGGAAAATGGAGGCAAAACAAGACGCCCCACACAGATATCACCCCTTGCGGTCAAAATTATACAAAAGAACGGTGAGCTAGATCTCAAAACAATACTGGGGGGGGGGGACTCGTGAGTGACCTGACAGAGAGCGAGACCAATGTAACACAGATACCATCCGTAACTCATACGACCGCCAGGGCTCAAATCGCAGAGTGCCAGACGTTTTGTCCCCTGCTTAAGCCAGTATATGTCCGGACCCGTTCTAAGTTGGCTAGAAAGCATTTGGATGATCCAGAGAGGATTGGGAGAATGGTCATATGGTCAGATGAAACCCAAGTTAGGGAACTCAAAGCAAATCAATTCAACGAGTTGCGTCCAAGAACACCATACCACTACTGTGAAGATAGGAGTGGACCTCTGTCATGATCTGAAATCAAAGGGGATATAACAAAGATGAGCTGCATTTTTGATTATTGAGCAAATTCTTATTTCACTTATTTTGAAAATTAGACCATGTGATTTCCTGGATTCTTTCACCCCATTCTTGGCTCTCATAGTTGAGGTATAACTATGATGAAAATTACACTCCCCGCTAATCTTCTAAATGGGAGAACTTGCACAATTGGTGGCCTAAAGAACGTTTTTCACTGTATATAGCACTGGCACAAAAGCCTTTTGAAGTGTCAGGCAGAATAGTAGGGACCATCGTTACAACACCAGCATAGTACATCATGATATCTATGTATTTATATAGCGCCGACATATTACGCAGCGCTTTTACAGAGCATATATAGTCATATCCCTAACTGCCCTCATAGGGAGCTCACAATCTATGCCCCTACCATAACATGTAATGTCACTAAACACAGTATAGGTCACATGTTAAAAATACATAGGAGAACCCTTGTGAGGGGAAGCCAATTAATATACTGCATGTCTCTGGAGTGTGGGAGGAAAACAGAGCACCCAGAGGGAGGAAAACGCACACAGACAAAGGGAGAACATAACAACTTCTAGCAGATAGTGCTCAGGCCAGGATTTAAACCTAGGACTCTAGAGCTGCAGGTTAGGTACTTACATGAACTTTGCATTGTGTCCCCAATGTCTGAACTGGGTGTGAGTGGGCCTCCTTCCAGTGCATGACCTATATGCACAGATTATACAACATGGAGCATTTAGTTAATAATACATGTGAGAGTTCAGGTTCAGCTTCACACATAGTCAGCCGAGTAGAGTACAGAGGTATTATATACAAGAACGCTATCATGTTTCAGGCCTGTGCCTCCATAGACAATTTACTGACACAATAACGCGAAAAACTTATGAGATGCCTAACAGATGCAGCGCTCACAAACACACCAGTTTATGTCGACTGTCTGTGCCCAAGCTTATTCCAAGACATTCGAATGTAATGATGTAAAAAACTAGTTTTTTTCATGTCAGTCAGGAAGTATTCCACTTTATTTTTTCTGTCTACAAATACAAAGAAAATAGATTCCTAAAAGCCAAGGAAATAACAAAAAGAGGAATCCTATCCAAGGGTTGGCTCAAAACTATCGGTTGTATTTGTCTTTCATATCCAATGCATTGTAATTAGCAGACGCATTGGCATGGAACTGAGAACTTTTGAAATGTGTAACGTGTTTGCCCAAGTGCCTATTAAAATGAGGCCTAAGGGAATTTTCGCTGTAAAATGGTTGCCCATGTTGGAAATTTTACCTTAAATGTAGAAAAACAATACCACGACAATATTCTAATTGTTGTCAGCTTATTTGGTAAACAAATTTTAACGTAGTTTTTTGTTGAAAAGGCAACAATGTGTTTAAAACTTCATATACGGTAGATGTCTCATAACTGTCAATTGAAACAATAGTCAGGTATTGTTTCAGGCTATGATTCTTTGCAAATAGGCGACTCAGGCTTTCAGCCAAGCATGTTGGTTTGATTTTTAAGGAGGACTAGGAAGGAAGGATAAAGGGTGGCTTGCTAAGCTTACCTTCTGTCTCATCCAAAAAAACACACTCTCTATAAAAAAAAACAAACATGTCTTATCTGTATAAAAACAGCACGATATGTCGGGAGTCATTTGCAATAATGACAGAGGGAATATGATCACTACAAATTAAAGGAAAAGCAATGTAACTCAAGATTATCACCTAAAATTACCCATAAGTCAAGCAAGCGAGCCACTTTTGCATTATAGTTTTCGATGACTAAGGCTCAAGTTACACTGCGGCAGCAGCCAGAGAAATGGACCTGTATATGAGCCTGCCAAAATTGTGCAGGCACTCAGGGGTCATTTAGATAATGACCACAACAGGTCGATCGGGCGAAAGAATGAAAACCGACCGGGGACACCTTATGTGCATGACTTATTACTTTGTTACTCTCTCTTTTTCTTATCCCATCCACCTTCAACTTCTATGCTCCTTGTCTCAACCCTTCGGTCGGCTATGTTAAGCCCTTCCCCATACACGTCTACAGGGTGCAGAATTATTAGGCAAATGAGTATTTTGACCACATCATCCTCCTTTATTGCATGTTGTATACTCCAAGCTGTATAGGCTCGAAAGCCATACTACCAATAAGCATATTAGGTGAATGTGCATCTATGTAATGCAAGGGGTGTGGCTCTAATGACATCAACACCCGATAAGTAGGTGATGCCATAATTATAGGCAATTCCTTTCCTTGGCAAAATGGGTCAAAAGAAGGACTGAAGACTTAGAAAAGTAAAAAATAGTAAGATTATCTTGCAGAGGGACTTTGCAGCACTCTAAATTGACAAAGCTTCGCAAGCCGTGATAATCGAACAATCAAGCGTTTCATTCCAAAATAGTCAACAGGGTCGCAAGAAAAGAGCGTGTGGAACTGTGAAACAACAAAGGGCAAAATAACTGCCCATGTGAAACTGAGAGAAGTCAGCGTGCAGATGCCAAGATGCCACCTTGACACCAGTTGGCCATATTCGAGCGGCAACTCATGGATGCCCAAAAGCAACAAGGTTGCATATCAGAGACAGAAAGCTGAAAGACGACCACCACTGCACAAGACACACAAGCTATGAAACGTCAAGGACTGGGCCAAGAAATATCTCAGATTTTTCTAAGGTTTTTATGGACTGATGAAATGGAGTGAGTCTTGATGGCCAGGTGGATGGGCACGTGGCTGGATGGGTTTAAAGGGCAGAGAGCTACAGTCGCGACTCAGACGACAGCAACCCCCCCCCAGGTGGAGGTCGGAGTATGGTTTGGGCTGGTTGGTATCATCAAAGATTGCGTTGTGGGGCTTTCGGGTTGAGGATGGAGTCAAAGCCCAAACCCCGTCCTTACTGCCAGTTTCTGGAAAGACACCTCTTCAAGCAGGGGTACAGGAAGAAAGTCTGACTTCAAGGAAAACATGATTTCAGCAGGACAATTGCTCCACACACGCGTCCAAGTACTCAACAGAGTGGCTGGCCAAGAAAGGGTATAAGAAGACAAAACTTAAGACATGGCCCCTTGTATACCACCTGATCTGAAACCCCATGAGAACTGTGGTTCCCATCATCAATGTGTGATTTAAAAGGAGGGAAAACAGTACACTCTCTGAACCGTGTCTGGGAAGCTTGTGGTTGGGTTTGCTGCTGCCAGGACAATGGTGATGGTGAGACAGCATAAAAACAATGACAGAATCCCAGGTGCAGGCTTTTGAGTGTCCCTTGCAAAGATAAGGGGATATGGTCACTGATTTGTTTTTGTTTGTTTTTGAATGTCCGAAATGTTATTGTGAATGTTGAGATGTATATTGGTTTCACTGGTAAAATTAAATAAGTTGAACATGGGGATAAATTAGTTTTTGTTAAAGTTGCCTAATAAGTATGCACAGTAATAGCAACTCCTGCACACACAGAGATCCCCGTAAAATAGCTAAAATAAAAAAAAACAAACAACTACTTCCAAAATTATTTTTTTTTGGTCAAGGCTTTTGATATTAATGAGTTTTTTGGGTTCATGGAGAACATGGTTGTTGAATAAAATTATTCCTCAAAAATACCACTTGCCTAATAATTCTGCACTCCCTGTAGATTTTCTGTTCAATCAACTTAAAAAGATCAATTTTTTTGGGGATCAGGGAAATTGGGGATTGATTGTATGTTTGCCAACTGTAGTAACAGATATTTGATCAACTTTTTCAGGATCAACTGAAAGTGTAATGCATTTCAACACAAACAATTAAAATTTACCAACACGTCAATCAATTTTTTTCTTGAAAGCTACTTTTAAATTGTCCAAGTCAAAATGATCCACCAACATTGAAAATGGTAAACATATACACTGCCTGGCCAAAAAAAATTGCCACTTAGATTTACCTAAGCAAATAAATATGAGCTTCCTATTGGATAATTACTGCATGGGCGATGATCTATTTGCTGGCAACAAGTTATTTAACCCCAACTGGTGCAATATACTGAATGACCAGATTATTCTATTAACCTTCTGAGCGTCTAGCCCGAGTTAACTCGGGCTGAGTTTCATGCATCATGAAACTCAGCCCCAGTTAACTAGAGCTACGCTCTAGGTCTCGCCGGCTTTCTGCGGTGGTCGGGAGCATCGGCATGTATGCCGATGCTTTGGGTCCGCCCCCGATCGCGTCACCGGTGACGCGAAGAGTGCGGGGGTAGGCGGCGCCATAGACCTCCGTCCAACTGGAGGGGCGTCGCTTTCTTACAGCATAGGACTTATGTTTACATCCTCCAGCTGAGCAGGAAATCGCGGCGGAGCATATTGTGCTCCGCAGCGATTGCCCGTGGAACGGTTATGAAAAAACCGTGCCAAGGGCGAAACACTCAGGAGGTTAATGGTTTTTTCTTCCCTGATGGCACGGGCATATTCCATAATGACAAATGCCAGGATTCATCGGGCTCAGATGTGAAAGAGTGGTTCAGGGAGCATGAGACCTCATTGTCACACATGGATTGGCCACCACAAATTCCAGACCTTAACCCCATTAAGAATCTGTGGGATGTGCTGGAGAAGACTTTGCGCAGCGGTCAGACTCTACCATCATCAGTGCCAGGTCTTGGTGAAAAGTGAATGCAACACTGAATGGAAATAAATCTTGTGTGTGTGACCTTTTTTTTGGCCAGGCAGTGTATTTATTCATCTACCGTCAGGTCCATAAATATTGGGACATCAACACAATTCTAACATTTGTGGCTCTATATATCACCACAATGGATTTGGAATGAAACAGACACAATGTGCTTTAATTGCAGACTTTTTGAGGGTATTTACATCCAAGGTGAACAGTGCCTCCCACTTGTTAAGGGACCAAAAGTAATTGGACTGAATAATAATCACAGAAATAGAGAAAAGCCCTTAATAGTAAATATCAATAATCAACCTGGTGCATTAAGGTGCATAATAATCATATATCAAACTTTCCCTTTTTACTTCTTGGTTGCAAATCCTTTGCAGTCAATTACAGCCTGAAGTCTGGAATGACTGGGTTCCATCCCTGGCTCTGCCAGACCTCTACTGCAACTGTCTTCAGTTCCTGCTTGTTCTTGTGGCATTTTCCCTTCAGTTTTGTCTTCAGCAAGAACAATGCATGTTCAATCAGATTCAGGTCAGGTGATTAACTAGCCATTGCATAACATTCCACTTCTTTCCCTTAAAAAAACTCTTTGATTGCTTTTGCAGTATGCTTTGGGCCATTGTCAACTGTCTAATCCAATTATTTCTGAAGCATGTGGCTGAATATGAGAATCAAATAATATTGCCTGAAACACTTCAGAATGCATCCTGCTGCTTTTGTCAGCAATCACATCATCAATAAATACAAGAGAACCAGTTTCAATGGCAGACATACATGCCCACGCCATGGCACTACCACCACCATGCTTCACTGATGAGGTGGTATGATTAGGATTCTTAGTTCCTTTCCTTCTCCATGCTGTTCTCTTCCCATCACTCTGGTACAAGTGGATCTTGGTCTCATCTGTCCATAGGATGTTGTTCCAGAACCGTGAGGCTTTTTAGATATTGTTTGTCAAACTCTAATCTGGCCTTCCTGTTTTTGAGGCTCGCCAATGGTTTACATCTTGTGGTGAACCCTCTGTTTTCACTCTGGTGAAGTCTTCTCTTGCTTGTTGACTTTGACACACATACACCTAACTTCTGGAGAGTGTTCTTGATCTGGCCAACTGTTGTGAAGGGTGTTTTCTTCACCAAATTTTTAATTCACCACAGTTGATTTCCAGGTCTTCTTTGCTGAGCTCACCTGTTGCTTCTTTTTAAGAATGTTCCAAACTGTTGTTTTGGTCACATCTAATGTTTTTGATGGGGTTGTTTTTTTTATATACTAAGTATATGGTATGTTATATTGAAAATATATAATGTTAACCTTGCAAAACAGGCCTAGCATGTATAGCAGAATACAATTCTGTACATTTTTGGCACTCGTTCTGTACATTTTTTACTTGTGGTAATTAAGATGAGGAATAAAGAAAAATAAGGACAGGGATATGTGATCTACTACCATTGCCTTTGTGGTCTACCACAACCCTCATTTATGGAATGTAATGCAATAGGCCAATACCTGAAATATTTTAGACATTTCCTAAACATTTGTATGAGATCTCCCAGTCTACAGGTTCAGAGAGGGGAAAGTAGGGTTTGGTGGGACACCAAGCTAAAGTGACACTCAAAACTGTCCAATGCTTTGACAGTATTTAGAAACACCATTCTAATGTTGACAGTGGTGAATCTATTAGGAATGCCTTGGCTTCCCGCCAGCTTACCCGGCAAGGAGATTAGCCGGGGAGCTGTCAGATGAGAGATCTCCCATCTGAACTGTATGATTGCTTAGAGCCCTGCTGATATAAACAATGAAGAGAGAGGTAGATAAACTGCCTTTTATCTTTCTCTCCGTGTCTGTGGAAGCTGCAATCACTCTGCAGCTTCCACAAACACAGGCACAGCCAGAGAGGAAGATGAGATCTGCAGCCACGTACCCCTGTTCCTCTGGATCAGTGAGGAAAATCAATGAGAAGGACGTGATGTGCTGTGATTGTACTGCTGCTCATGACATCTATTGACTGAATTTGATATTGCATTAATTTAATCTATTGCATTAACCCAACTAATTTAAAAACATATATTAAATAATTTTTTCCTGGTTTTCCTGCTCTCACAACTGGGTGCGTCTTATAGTCTGAAAAATACGGTAATGTTCTCAAAGATATTAAAAGCAAAATGTTCTGTCATTGCGACATCTAGTAGCAGAATATGAAATTACAGCTGCCGTGGATTCACATAAGAAAACATGTGAATATTGGCTTGAGAATATCGGCATTTGTACATGTAAATATTGTGTGCGCAATGCATTAAACTTTCCCCAGAATTGCAAATATTTGAGATGACAAAGATATAGCACTATATTCAATATCTTCACGAATTCTCTAATTGGAGATATTTGCAATAAAAATTTGTAATTCCAAGCTCAACATTATTAAGAAAGAAAGGAAATCTCAAACATTACATTTGTCATATGAACAGGTTGTGTAGAGAAATCCCTCAAGACACCTGTTCTGATGTATAACCCAGGATGGCATTTCCCTTACTTTGGAGATCATTTCTCTCTATTTTTTCCTCCTAAACGCAAAGTAGAATTCTATGCAGTGGGTACAGAGATGGCTCTAAAAACATAGCAAAGGTCTAACATCTCCCCCTAGATTTGAAATTAAAATAAATCTGAAACTAAATAAAACTAAAAATAAGAAAATATTGTTTAAATGTGCCTTTTATGTCCATGTTTATTTACTCATTTATCTTTTATCAGCCTCATAAAGCCAAATAATTCCTGGATTTAGATCTAGCCCAGTGGGAGATGGGCGTATACAAACAAGGGATTGTTTCCACCTCACAAGTTAGCAGAGAGAGTTGCAGCCCAGCACTCCATTGGGGGTTCTATGCTGACAAATTTATGATGATGAAGTGAGGCAGGGAAAGGAGTGGACGGCAATATCGGCATCCAGTTAGTGGGGTTTACTATACAGCAGCGTTCTCTATACTCCGCAGTCATCCTGGGTGACCTTTACATTAAAAGAATGAGGTGGATCCCTCTATACTAATACACATTACACATTCCTCAGCATACAATCATCAGAGGTGATGCTAAGCCTGACATCCACTCCTTGCATAACTTTCTGGCTCTCTACAAACTTTTATATCTTTATAACCGAAAGTTACGATGTTGTGACTAATCCAGAAAAATATTTCGCTCGTGCCAAGCTGGATGATGTCTGACTGAAGTGATATGTTCTATTCCCATTATTTCGTCATTTAAACATAACAATATAAAACATGAGCTATCTTTTTTCCTAAACTACGACTTAAGGGTTGTCGAAAAGTGACGTCCAATAGAACATAAATTTTTTATGGATCACTATGTCCAAATGAAAACAGTTTTTATTTTTACTACATTACTCCAAGGACCTAGATATGGCTTATTTACTCTAGAAAATGTCCTCATACCTGCTGCGATCCATGTGAGCACCTCTTAAGGTGCCCACATGGATCAACCAATCCATGTGAGCAGAATTCTTGATCGGCCAGACTGACATTTTGGTAAATGCCCGGCCAATCCCATTACTTTGGATGGAGACCAGCGTCTCCATTCAAAGTAATGACCGGCACACAAAGGGTGCCGGGACAATCCTAGGCACTCCTGACCGTGCATGATGACATCATCATCACGGCCAGGAGCTGTCGATCTGCCAGGCAGTTCTAAACGTGTGTGGACACCTTAAGAGGTCTGGGGCACCAGCACCTTTACATTCACGTAGGACCCTATTGCCATCAAGCCATCCAGCCTTCCTGCATTCTGAGTCCCTGATAAAGGGAAGCTCCTAAATGCATTTGGCCTTTATTTTGTAGAACCCAACAAAGAACATCAAATTCACTTAATCTTATCACAGCCCAAGGTGAACATGGAAAACTTTGTGGTGCAGAAGCTGCCAAGCCAGTATTAAGATACCTGACATCCAAAAAACCTCAACCTAAATGGTCCTCAAGTCAAAACAAAAACATTTCAATGCTTTAAAATATATCATTATGTCCTACAATTCTACACTAGCAACAGAAGGATCATCAGACCCTGAATTTGACTTTATAGAGCACTGGGTTTTGAGAGTGGTTTATTTTCATTGAAGTATAAATCGTCAGAAAAAAAAAAAGAGATGGTTTTAGCCTTTTATGGTACAGTTTTAAATGATATATAAGGCTGCTTTAATATATAGAGAACCTAGCATAACAGACAAGAGTCAGGGGGGACATGGGGCTCACCAAACAAAGAGCCCACCTTGCTGTTAAATAAAAAATTGGTTAAAGTGTTTTCATAATTTCACATCACTCTTATTTTTTTTGATCATAAAGTTTTTTTGAAGTTTTTAAATTGCAGGATAACTGAGATTACCTGCAGTCCAGGGTTTGTAATTATATGTTCCAGGGAATGCCTGCATATTATAAATGATTTCTTACATGTGCATCTCTAGGGGGCAGAGAAGGAACAGAGATTGCACATTATTGTGGGGTAAAGCATTTGATTATCAAACTGTAAAGCGCCTGGGCACACAATCACAACCAACACCAGAATACCATTCAACAGTCTTTATTGACGTAGTCCAAAACAAGGTCAAGGCCATACATGAGAATGAGTCCAAGGAAGTGTGGTACAAAAGGATAAGGCAAGAGACTTGGTAAAACAATCCAGGGTCAGGGCAAAGAGAATCCAGTCAATCAGGCTGTGTCACTGTTGGTGGCAAGGACATGTGCAGACAGACAGGTTAACAGCAAACACAGAAGGACACTCAAGCACACTGCTATACAGAGGCTATAACAGGCAATGATGTGCATTAAATGGGGAGCCTACCCAATCACATCATGCCACCTAGTGCCATGGCATTGGTGGACAACAGCTGGTGAATATCCCGCAGCTGGTTGGAGCTGCAGTAATTCCCTCTGAACACTTCCACCTGGGCTTGCTGAGCAAAACATGTCCACTGCCACCCTGGTCAAACACCGAGTCAGCCAGAACTGCACCCACCACCAGGGGGCAGCTAGACATGCCTGCAATGTGTAGAACATGACCGCAGGGACCCCGGGGTGCCATTTGGAGAAAAGGAGTGTGAACAGAACAAGGAGATGCACCATGATGCATGTGCTGAGAATGTCTGCGATACCTGGGGTCACCAATGTGGGATCGCGGACCGGGCAAGTACCTTACACGAACAGGATTTTTCAGAGGTCCCTCCCGATTAATTATTAGTGTTTATCTGGGCAGGGCTAAGTGTTATGGAGATAAATGTAAATTAATTTGCCAACAATGCTTCTTGATGCTTCTTTTACAGATAAACATTACAATATCAATTTTAATAAAACTCGCCATTACTTTATTGACATTGGAAAATGTTGGCCACAGCTTTAATGTCCTTTAATCTTTCAAAATATTAACAGTTAACATAACAATATAAACATAAAACAACCATTAAACAAAATAGGTCCCTGACAGTGCCATATTGCCAATGCCATGAGCATCCGTACCAACCAACTTCTACTACAGCTTGGTGGTTTTATTTAAGTTTTTACAATGCTGATACCTAGTTCCCCGCTCTGTTTTATCAGCTAACCTACCCTCCTTTTACATCATCTCCTCATTGCTAAACAACCTTTTCTGATCTCTGGTCCTCCTGGCAACCCAACCAGGTCAAGTGACCCCTCACTCAACGTCCACCCAGCTCAAGTTAATCATTCCTGTAGACAAAATATGGACAAGGAGCCAACACTAATTCTGAGACTACAGTTCAGAAGGACTTTGTTTAAACTGTTTGAAAATAGCAACATCTTAGACAATAAATCACTCTGGCCAGGACTATGGACCAGTGAATGCTTCCACCTTTGGCTCACTAGGGGTTCAACAAACATTCTTACTATGGGTTCAACAATTTTCTTTGAAGTTCACTGATCTGCGTGAAGCAGAGAACTGGGATGCCCTTAAGGTTTGTGTATATGGCTTATAAAGTGGGTAGAATGTATGTTTGTCTGGAAATGTCATACCCTTCCCTATTTTTTTTGATATTTTTTAGACAAAATAGGGTAAGGGGGTTGACTAAAGATTTTTAACTTTTGTTTAAAAGAATTAAAGCCCTAGCAGTGGTGTCAGTAGCTGCATTGATAACCCCCAGAACTAACATCAGATAGTAGCTGAATTATTAACCCTCAGCACTGTTATCAGATTGTATGTGCAATAATAACTTCCAGAATTGGTGTTCAGCCTCAGAATATAAACTTGGTGTATACACTTATATGATGTTAGTGTGAAACCCTATGTATATGTAGGGGTGAGAAATGTTTTGGATTAAGTATAGGACCGTATAGGACCTTGCTGTACAACCTTGCTCTAGGTATAAAGTGGGTAAATATTAAAGTTTTCAGGGAGATAGCGTTACTTGAAGGTAGTGGGGGTAAATCATGCTTTGGGTTAGTATAATACAAAAATTAGGCATTCAGGACGGGGTTTAAGGGATGGTCTATGTAAGATTTCGAAGGACGGTATAGGAGAGCTGGGCATACACAGGTAGATTCCCGTGCAATCGTCCCCCAATCGTCACCACGTTGTGATTGATCGGGGATCAATTAAACGGAAATCAATGTGCACCACATGGGCAGCCAAACAGAACACAGCCTCACAGAGGCGCGCTGGCCCTGCCCCCTTTAACTGAAGCGAGGCTGTTGACGTGTTGACAGCAATTACGGTAGGGCCTCTTTTCTCTTTATTTCTTCATTCTCGTCTTCAAGCCCCATAATTTGTGCATCAACACTACCAGCATGGACCCAGAAAGCAAGTATACTCTAAACTATTAGACTGAACTTCTAACTGTAAACTGTGTAAACTTAGTACTGGTACTGTTCACGTTTACTTCCCTTAGCACCCACTAATGCTTCCTTTCCCCTCTACTGTCACCTCTATCAGCCAAGACTATAATTTGACAAGTCAAGTTGAAGATCAATCTTCCTGACAAAACGATTTACAGCAGTGGGGGTTACTGTACGGGAAGCATTTCAGCACTTTATTTTATACTGCAAAGATCTTTAAGCGGCCCAAGCAGAGCCCCCCTGTGTAGTTAAAAAGTGTTTGGGTCATGTTAGTGGGGCCCAACAGGGGATACTCCTTTGGGCCAGTCCGGCCCTAAACAGAGTTAAACATGAGCATCCAATTATGAATGAGTAGTGAATCATCATTGTAGCAATTCCTCCTGATTACAAATATTGCTACGAATCGCCAGAGGAAAAAAATGCTTTATGACCACGTAAGTGTTTTTTACGAAGCTAAGCTGAGTCTCTCAGTGAAATACATATAAATAACTTTAATGTACAGCTTTAAAACAACTGTTGCTTTTAATGTCTATAAAATGATTGCTGAACCCATTCTGCCCTCTGGACTTTGTTCTCTTTCTAGACAAATTCTACATCTTTTCTCCAGATGTGGCCTGGTTGTCCTGTCAGTCATCCTCATAGCGAGCGCACACAGCAAGCGCTCAGACGTCATAAGATGCTGCAATATGCAGGCAATGGAGGCCTCTATAAGGCAAATATAAAAGACATAAATTAATAAGGCTTTGTAATCATTAATACATCATCAAATGTGTTTTTTTTGAAAATGAAACCAATGTTGGTTGTGGAATGTGGTTTGGTATCACCCTCTTAAGGCTTTTTTACTGATCGACCACTGTGCACGCTCACGAGATCGATCGGCGATCAATCGGATTCTGCCCACCCTGAACGATCAACCAAACAAAACCGGAATCAACTAAAAATCGGTTTGGACATTTAACCAACATATTGTTTTTTTTTTTGGTTAATCTTTTGGCAATCAGAGGAAGTTGGTGGACTCACAGCCCTATGCAGCAGCCTTTCCGATCGATGGATGTTGTGGAATCGGCCATTTTGGAGATCGGCTCATGTCAAAATCAGCCACAAATCAGATTCCCAAGGTGGTGTTGGATCGATTCCCGATCAGATCAATTGGTGATTCCAGATTGCCTGAAATGATCGGATCGGGAATTGATCGGCAATTGATCGGTGGCAAATTGGCCCGTGTATGGCTACCTATAGCCTTATGCAGCAGCCTCTCCGATCGATGGATTTTGTGGAATCGGACATTTTGGAGATCGGCTCATGTCCAAATCAGACACAAATGGGATTCCCAATGTGGTGTTGCATCAATTCCTGATCCGATCAACTGGCGATTCCCGAACGCCTGGAATGATCTGATCGGGAATTGATCGGTGACAAATCGTGTATGGCTAACTTAAGAAGCTCTACAACAGAACTCATACTGGACGAGGAGGAAAAAGAAGCTTAAAGAGCCCTATAGTTGCTTTTCAGTGGCAAGGAACATGCTAATATGAGGAGAGAGCAGAATGACAGAAGCTTTTTGTTTCACTCTCCGTTCAAGTGTTGTTTTAATGTGAAGAAGAACAAAATTTATCAATAAAATAGCTCCTGTATAGGTGTAACTGACCTTTTTTTTTATAAATGATATTTATCCTGCAATAGAGTAACAGTGCCAACATCCCAATCTAAACAATATACCAAACTGAAAAAATATACACTTTGTCCTCCAGAAAAGGATCCCAATACAATGCATAATTATACAGTATCAATTTCAGAACATATGGACATCATCTTTTTAGCGTATGAGTCATTGAAGCAATCACCCTTGTGTATACCTATGAAGTCCCCTAGTCCCTTTTAGTAATTGTGTCTCCATTGTGGAAACATATTCACTCATAACCTGGGGTTAAAATCAGAGGAAATCCAAAATTTGAATAGCTAGTGATGGCCGAACATCAGCCAGGTCCATTCGCGAACAGAGGGATCGGACTTTTAGAAAAGTTAGACATCCACCTGTTTGCGGGGAGATTCAAATTCCCTGCCTGTTTGCAGATAGTGATGTACCGAACTGTTCGCCCGCGAACTATTCGCTGCGAACATCGCATGTTCGCGTTCGCGCATTTTCGCAAACATATGGCGAGTTCGGTTCGCCTCCTATCTTTTAACATTGGTGAAACTTTGACCCCTGTGAGTCACAGTCAGCAGACA
>CM070038.1:29850467-29866978 GCA_036250615.1 Ptychadena robeensis | reverse complement strand
CCAAAAAACTTCATTAATATCAAAGCTGAATATTTTTGGAAGTAGTTTTGGTTTGTTTAGTTTAGCTATTTTAGGGGGATATCTGTGTGTGCAGGTGACTATTACTGTGCATAATTATTAGGCAACTTAACAAAAAACTAATTTATACCCATTTCAATTATTATTTTTACCAGTGAAACCAATATAACATCTCAACATTCACAAATATACATTCTGACAGTCAAAAACAAAACAAAAAACAAATCAGTGACCAATATACCATCCTTTGTTTGCAAGGACACTCAAAAGCTGCCAGCCATGGATTTTGTCAGTGGTTTTGATGCTCACCATCAAACATGCGGTGCAGCAGCAACCAAAGTCTCCCAGTACTGTTCAGAGAGGTGTACTGTTTTCCCTCCTTGTAAATCACACATTTGATGATGGACCACGGTTCTCAATGGGGTTCAGATCAGGTGAACAAGGAGGCCATGTCAATTAGTTTTTCTTTTTTATACCTTTATTGCCAGCCACGCTTGGGAGGAGTCCTTGGACGGCGTGTGATGGAGAATCCTGCATGAAAATTGTTTTCTTGAAGGATGCAGACTTCTTCCGTACACTGCTGAAGAAGGTGGTTTTCCAGAAACTGGCGAGTAGGACTGGAGTTGAGCTTGACTCATCCTCAACCGGAAAAGGCCCACAAGCTCATCTTTGATGAGACCAGCCCAAACCAGTACTCCACTCCACCTTGCTGGAGTCTGAGTGGACTTGGAGCTCTATGCCCTTTACAATCAAGACCGTGCCCAGCCATCTGACCATCAAGACTCACTCTCTTTAATCAGTATATAAAAATTAGAAAAATATTGAGAGATCTTGGCAGTTTGACGTTTAGCTGTGGCTGATTCAGTGGTGGGTCGGATTTCAGCCTTTCGTCTCTGAAAGTTTAAATTGCACACCTTGTGCTTTTGGGCACTACGTGGATTGTGAAGCTTGAAATAGGCCAAATGGTTGGCAAGTGGCATCATGGGCAGTTATTTTGCGCCTTTGTTGTTCCACACACTTTCTTGCGAACCCTGTTGGACTATTTTGAAGAGAAAACGCTTTGATTGTTCAATGATCACGTCAGAAGCTTTGCATTGCAGTAAGAGATGCACATCACCTAATATGCGTAATTGGCAGGAGGCTTTCGAGGCCTATACAGTTGGAGTAAGCAAATGGCATAAAGGAGGATGATGTGGTCAAAATACTCATTGGCCTAATAATGCTTGCACTCCCTGTAGGTACAAGTATCAGCACACCAGGTTCTTTAAGGTTGGATGTCCTCTGTCCACTTTCCAGGGTCCGCTCGACCCCAAAAATGAAGGTCCAGGCAAGCCAGTAGGGGCTATTTACAGTTTATTAGGGATATTTACATGCTTGGCACCATCACTTGAGGCAGGGATTGGGGTTCATAAATGGGGAATATACTTTGAATATATCGCATTCGAAATATTTCTAGCTCAACACTAATTAGGTCCTTGTTAACATGAATGGTTGAACAATCTTTACACAACAGAGTTAACGTTTGTTAAACTATAGTTGAGTTACTACAAAATGATTGTGTGGATAATCTTCTGAAGGCGGCCATGAATTTGGTTGTCGCATTTCATTAAAAATTGTCAAGGGGATGTCATAAATACAGAGTCCAAAACCATTGTGAAGATGTGGGAATGCAAGGGAATAGTTCTGAAGGTGGTACCTGCATTTGATGTAATTGACTGTATGTGCGACTGGAGGCCTAGGTTTATTGGGTATGCATTATACAGGGTGCTGGATAAACTGCTAAAGGGACCGTCATTTTTTTTACTCATTAAAGTGTTATTTGACCTTCATGTAATTCTATAAGTGGTCTGTTAATGTTGATATATATTAGTATTTGTGTAGTTAGTTGGTAATAAAGGCTGCCGGGCCATTTAAAATCTACAGTTATCTGTTATACCTAGTCATCTTAGTAGTGTGCTATCATATTTTATTTGTCCCAGAATACGAATACAACTACTTTTAGATGTTTACATCTTCATATAAAAACATGATTTAGCAGTGAGGAATGATTGATGGAAAACATGGTGGCCTGTACAGAGACCGACCTCAAGCTTATTAAAAAACCTTTGGGAAAAGCTGGAATGTCGATTAGTGAGTCAGTCTTCTCGTCCAATATCAGTAAGCTGACTCAAAATTCGGATTATAAATCCAAAATCTTTTTAGAATAGTGAAGCATGATAGTAAATTTAGGTGAGAGGAGACCATATAAAGAGAGGCCAGCTCTGATTTGGAATAAGATAACAGAAACGTTGTTGTGTGGTAAAGGTGTAATTGTCAATAGGGATAAGGTTGGTTATTTTATCAATAGGGATGAGGCAAATTATGATGGGTGCCCAAAGACAACCTTTGCATTTTCACCTGGATCAGGCACCCTTTCGTTATAGAGAGGGCATAGAGCAGCCATAGGGTTGGCTTGTAGGAAATTAAAAGTAAATAAAAAAACTAAATACAAGCAGGTTTTGTGTAGGTAAAATAATAAATGATCTTATGAACATGGTTTTACAATCATTTTACAATCAATGAAATGTTAGGGATTCCATGGTGGGACAGAGGAAGGAAATGACTGGCTCTGCGTGTCACCAAAAAGAATGTACCTAAGAGCAGACCCAGAGGGATAGTGGGTGGGAGAGAGGACATGACCAGGTTGGTCGTGGCAAAAAAGGATGGCAGGGTAGGTAGGGGAGAAATGAGAGAGGAGATTGTGAGGGGGGTGGGGTGTGGCTGTAAGAGGGAGGAGGAAACAGGAAGTGAGGGACTCTTTGGATCTTCAAGACCCACCATCCCTTTGTTTTGGGGTTACAGTAGTTTGTTGCCTTTTGTTTTATATTGTGTTGCATTTGTTTCTGTCCAGAGGAGGTCCTCGTCAGTGCCCAGAAGGTTTTAATGTATAATAGTATGGTGGTAACGTGCTTTTTGGGATGGCAGTCATCAAAAGTGGAGAAGTGTGTGTTTTATAGTTAGAGGGCTCAGGCCATAGGTTTAGTATATGTTCTGTCTTAAAAGGAGGTTTATTTAATTGGAAGTACATGACCGTGATGGATTCAAAAGAGCTTGGTGGTACAGATGGTTTTACAAAGTATTTAAAGTTATTAGGTTTAAATTAAGGTTAATGTTTTAATGTGTATTGTGTATTAAATAATATGGCACGTTGAGGGGATTTCAGTATTTGATGAGGTGTGGCCTTTTGAACTCCAACACGTTAATACATACAATGTCAAGAATCAAAAGTCTCTGAGTCTTTATTCAGGGTTGGGGAAGTCAGCACTGCTGGTGATGAAATTTAACAGTTCGGGGAGGTGTTATACAAGACGAATTAAAGAATAGTGTTTGGTAAGGGCTATTGTCATTTAATGTTTCCATTAAAAGGATTTCGCATCTCACTTTGCAATATTCAAAAACAGTAGATATATCCTGAATATAATACACTGTTTCCCAAATGATAAGTGTCTTACATTTTTGAAATGCCAAAAATGCCCTAGGTATTATGTCAGGGATGTCTTTATTATGGATCACTCTGTTGCATTCATTTGTCCCCTTTGATTCACTCTGTGCCAATCATTGGCCCATCTGATCACTCTATGCCCATAATTGTCCTTTCTGATAACTCTTTGATATTCATTGTCCCATTTGATTCTCTGTATGCCAATTCACTGGACTCACTTTTTTTTGGGTTCTACCAGTATGGCTAGGAACTCTGACAAGGACTCTGTTATTTATGGGCAGGGGTCAGCAGCTGCTTGTCATTAATGGCGTGGGAGGTGGCGGGCATGTGCACTGGCCTTTGTAGGGGGGAGGGCGGGGAGGGGGGGTGTCGGAGGGGGATGGGGGTGGGTGCTGGGGGGGTGGGGGGGTGGGGGGGGGGGGGATGGGCGGTTGGGCTGGGGGGGGGGTGCGGGTGGCTGGCCGCGTTGGGGGGTAGGGGGCATGCGGGCGGTGGGTGGGGGGGGTGAGGGCGCGGTGCGTGGGGGGGCGGCGGGGGTTGCGGGGTGGGGCCCGCGGGGGGGGTGGGGGGGGGGGGGCTGCGGTGGGGGGGGCTGTGGCGGGTGCGGGGGGGGTTAGGGTTGGACGGCGGGCGCGGGTCGGGGGGGGGGTGGGGGGGCGGGACGGGAGGGGGGGGGGGGGAGGTGGGGGGTGGGGGCGGGGGGGCGGGGGGAAGGTGGTTGGGGGGGGGGGGGGGGGTGCTTCGGGGGGGGGGGGGGTCGCGGAGCTGCCGGGGGGGTCGGCGGGGGGGGGCCGGGGGGCGGGTGGGGGGGGGTGGGGCGAAGGCGGTACCGGGGGTGGGGGGGGTGGGCTGAGGGAGTGTGCGGGGGTGGTGGCCTTCAGGTGGGGGCCGGGGCGGGGGGGGGGCTGGGGGCGAGGGGGTGGGCGGGGGTGGGGCTAGGGGGGGGGGGGGGGGGGGTTGTGTCCGCCGGGCGGGGGTGGTTTGGGGCGGGGCTGTTGCGGGGGCGCGTGGCGTGGGGAGGAGGGGGAGGGGGGGGGTGGGGGGGGGGTGGGGGGGTTGGGGGGCCGTGGGGGCGGGGGGGGCGAGGGGGCGGTTGGCGCTCGGGCCCGGGTGGGGGCGCGGAGGGGGAGGGGCGGCGGGGGCGGGCGGGTGCGCGGGGGCGGGGGGTTGGGGCGGGGGGGTGGGTGGGGGTGGGGGGGCCGGGTGGGGGTCGGGGAGGGCTGGGCCGGAGGGAGTTGGGGGGGTGTTGGGTGACAGTGGTGGGGGGGGATCTGCGGAGGTGGGAGGGTGGGGTGGGTCCGGGTGGGATGCGGGTGGGGGGGGGGATTGTGGAGGGCCGTCGCGGGGGGCGGGGGGCGGGCGCGGGGGGGGCGGGGGTGGGGGGGGTTGGGGGAGCGGGGCGGAGCGGGTGGGAGGCGGGTGGTTGGGTGTGTGGGTGGGAGGTGGGGGGCGGCGGCCCCGGGGGCGTGGATTGGGGGTGGGGGGGGCGTGTGGGGGGTAGGCGGGGGGTCCGACGGGTGGGGGTGGTGGGGGGGGGGGGGGCGGGCGGGCGGGGGTGGTGGCGCGGGGGGGGGTGGGCGGTGCCGGGTTGGGGCGGGGGGAGTGCGCGGCGGGGGGCGGCGGGCGGGGGGGCGGTGGGTTCCCGGGGGGGCAGGGGCGGGCGGTGGGGGCCCGGTGGGTGGGGGGGGCGTGGGGGCTGGTGGGGGGGTAGGGGGAGGAGGCGGGGGTGGGGGGGGGGGCGCGGGCGGGGGGGGGTGGTCGCCGCCGGGGCGGGCGGGGTTTGCGGGGGGCGGGGGGGGGGGTGGGGTTGGGGGCGTGTGGTCGGGGGGGGGGGTTGGGGGGGGTGTCGGGGGTGGGGCGGGGGCGGGGTAGGAGGGTGCGGGTGGGGCGGGCGGCGGGGTGCGCGGGGGTGGGTGGGGGCCGGGGGGACGGCGGGGGGTGCCGGGGTGGGGGCGGGGGGGGGTTTAGGGTGGGGGGGGTGGTGGGGGTTGGGGGGGGGGGCGTGGGTAGGTCGGGGGGGCGCTCGGGTGGGGGGGGCGCAGGGGGGGGCGGGGGGGCGGCGGGTTAGCTCCCTGGGGGGGAGGGGGCGGGGTGTGGAGGGGGGGGGGTGGGGGGGTGTGGATAGGGGGGTCGGGTGGGCGGTCGGGGGGGGGCGGGGGGGGGCGGTGGTGGTCTCTGGCGGGGGTTGGGGGGTGGGGGCGGGGGGAAAGGCGCAGAGGCGTAGGGAGGGCAGGCTGGGAGGTGGGTGGCGGGACGGGGCTAGATCGAGCGGGGGGGTGGGGGGGGGGTGGGGGGTGGGTGGGGGGGTCGGGGGGGGGGGAGTGGGCGGCACGGGGGCAGGAAGGCACGAGGGTGGTGGGGCGGGGGGGTTGTCGGGGGCCGCTCGGGGCCGGGCCGGCGTGGGGGTGGGGGAGTCGGGGGGGTGGCGTGGTGGCCGCGGGTTGGGGGGGGGTTGGGGGGGGGGGTGGGGGGGGAGTTGGGGTGCCCGGGGGTTCGAGCAGGCGCGTGGGGGGGGGGGGGGGGGGGGGGGGTGGGCGGGGGGGGCGGGTGGCCCGGGGGGGGGGGGGGCCGGGGGGCGTGGGGTGGGGGGCGCGGCGGGGGGGGGTGGGGCGGGGTGGGGGGGGAGGGGTGGGGGGGGGCGTTGGTGCGAGGGGGTTTGGCGAGGGGGAAGGGTGTGGGGGCTAGGGGGGGTGGGGGGCGGGCGGGGGGGGGGGGGGGGGGGGGCGTGTGGCGGGGGGGGGGGGACGTGGGGGACGGGGGGGGGGGGCTGCGGGGAAGGGGCGGGGGATGGTGGGGGGGGGTGGGGGGTGGCGGGGGCCGGGGGGGAGGGGCGGCGGGGGGGGTGGGAGGGGGGTGGTGTGAGGGTTGGCGGGGGGGGGGGGGGGGTGGAGGCCGGGGGGGGGTAGGGTGGGGGGCGGGGGGGGGAGGGGGGGGGAGGGGGGGGGGGGGGGGGGGGGGGGGGCGGGGCGGGGGGGGGGGCGGGGGCGGGGGGGGGGAGGGGGTGGGGGGGGGGGGAGGTGGCGGGGGGGGGGGGGGGGGGGGGGCGGGAGTGGGGGGGGGGGGGGGGGGGGGGGGCGGGGGGGTGGGGGGGGGGGGGTGGGGGGGGAGGGGGGGGGGGGGTGGAGGGGGGTTGGGGGGGTGGGGTGGGGGGGCGCGGGGCGGGGGGGGGGGGGGGGGGGGGTGGGGGGTGTTTGGGGGGGGGGGGGGGGGGGGGGGGGGGGTTTGTTCTTTACTGTTTTCTTTTCGTTTTGGGGGGTGGGTGGTGGTGGGGGGGGGGCGGGTGGTGTCTGCTCGGGGGGGCGGCGCCGGGGCGGGGGTGGGGGGGGGCGCGGCGGGGGTGTTGTGGGGGGGGGGGTGTTTGTGGAGGGGGGCGGGTGGGGGGGGCTAGGGGGGGGGTAGGAGGGGGTGGGGGCCGGGGGGTGGGGGTGGGGTGGGGCCTGTCCGGGCGGGGGGGGGGGGGGGCTTGGGGGTGGGGGGCTGGGGCGTGGCTGGGGGGTGGGTGGGGGGGGGGGGGGGGCGGTGGAGACCGGTAAGGGTGTGGGTGGGGGTGGGGCCGATGTTAGTGGTGGTTTTGTGGGGGGGCGGAGGGTGGGGGGGGGGGAGGCTTGGTGGGGCGGAGCTGGGGAAGGGGGGGGTGGTGGGCGGGGGGGGGGGGGGTCGGTGAGGGGAGCGGGGGCGGCGGAGTGGGAGGGGGGCGCGGGGGGGGGGGGGGGGCGGGGTGGGGGGCGGTGGAAATCCTGGTGGTGAGGGTGTGGGGGGGGGGTGTGGGAGGACGGGGGTGGGGGCACGGGCGGGTGGCGCGGCCGTGGGGGTGGGCGGGGGGTCCGGTCGGGGGGCGGGGCATGGGGGGGGGTGGTGGTCGTTGGGCCGTGCGGCGGGCCGGGGGGGGGGGGGGTGGGAAGGCGTGGGGGAGACTTGGCGGTGTGCTTGGGGAGGTGGGGGACGGGGGTTCGGGGCGGGGAGTGCGGGGTGGGTCGGGGCCGGGGGGGGCGGTGCGGGCGCGTGGGAGGGGGCGGCGGAGGGGGGTGGGTGGGCGGCGTGGTGCGGTGTGGGGCCCGCGGAGTAACGGGGGGGTGGGGGGGACGGATGGGGCGGGGGGGGGGGCGGGGTGTGGGGGGGCGGGTGGGGGGGGGCGGGAGGGGGTGGGGGTTGTGTGTTCGGGGGCAGGGGGGGGTGGGGGGAGGGTGGGTGTGCCGGGCGGCGCCCAGGGTGCAGGTGGAGGGGGCTCGTCAGGAGGCCCGGGTGGGGGGGGGCCGCGGGGGGTGGGTTCGGGGGGGCGGACGGCGGGGGGCGGGGGGGGGGGCGTGGGGGGGCGGGGGGGGCGGGGGGGGTGGGGGGGGGGGGGCCGCGGGTGGGGGGGGGGGTGGGGGGGGGGGGGTGGAGGGGGAGGGGCTGGTGTGGGGGGGCTTTGCATGGGGGGGGGGGGCGTGGGGTGGGGGGGGGGGGGGGGAGTGCTGGGGGGCGGTGGGTGGAGGGTGGTGGTCGGCCTCTGGAGGGGCCACGGGTCCGGGGGGGGGGGGGTGGGCATGTTGGGTGTGTGCGGGGGGGGGGGGGGTGTGGTGGAGGTCGGGCGGGGGGTGAGGCTGTCTTTGGGTGGTTTCGGGGGGGGGGTTGTGGGGGGGGGGGGGGGGGGGGGGGGTGGCTTTTTGCGGCGGGGGGGGGGGGGGGGGGGGGGGGGGCGGGGAGGGGTGTGGGGGGGGGGGGCGGAGCGGGGGGGGGGGGGGGGGGGGGGGGGTGGTGGGGGGGGGGGGAGAGGGTGTGGGCCACGGGAGGGGTGGGGGGGGGGGGGGTGGGAGGGGGGGTGGGGGGGGGGGCGGGGGGTGTGGTGGGCGGGGGGGGGGGGTGGGTGGGGGGGGTGGGGGGGTCGGGGGGTGGCGGGGGGGGGGGGTGGGTTGGGGGGGGGGGGGTGGGGGGAGGGGGGGGGGGGGGGGTGGGGGGGGGGGGCGGGGGGTTGGGTGGGGTGGGGGTGGGGGTGGGGGGTGGGGGGGGGGGGGGTGGTGGGGGGGGGGGTGGGGGGCGGGAGGTGTGGGGGGTTGGGTGGTGTGGGGGGGGGGGGGGGGGGTGGGGGGGGGCGGGGGGGGGGGGGGGGGGGGGGGGGGGGGGGGGGCGGGGGTGGGGGGGGTGGTGGGGGGGGGGGGGGGGGGGGGGGTTTGGTGGGGGGGGGGGGGGGGGGGGGGGGGGGGGGAAGTTCACTTCCTGCTCCGCTCGGCACTGCGCCAGCACTGACAGAGTCCACGGAGGCACACAGTTACCCATTGTACCACCGAATGGGAAGATTGGACAGTGAGGTATGGTGGGTTCGGTGTTTATTTGTTGGGGTGGCTTATTTTAAGTTTTGGGCAAACATAGGGAGGGTAGGATTCATAGGGGGAAACCGGGGTGGGGGGGGGGGGGTGGGGTGGTCAGAAAGGCAAAACGTTTACGAGTGACAATCCTACAGAACTGCTCTCTAACACTCTGATCATCCTCTATACAAATTTAACAATCTAAATCATCAAAGACAGCATATTATACTTATTATATTAAACATGTATTTATATAGCGCCACATATTACGCAGCGCTGTACAAAACATTAGAGTGGAGATACAACAAACAATAACACACAGGTACTGGAAGGACACAGGGAGGAGTAGGGACCCTGCCCGGACGGGCTTTACAATCTCATAGGTTGGGGAACAAGGACAATAGGTGGGGGGGAGGGATGGGACTGGCATGGTGGTGATGGTTCAGGAAAAAAAATTTTGGGAGAAGACGACGATGGGGTTAGGAGGGAGAGAGGCTGAAGAGGGGGTTTTAGAGCTTTTTTGAAGGTGGCAAAGGTGGAGCAAGTCTGATGGGGCGAGGGAGGAGTTGCAAGAGAGTAGGAGCGGGCCTAGAGAAGTTTGGACCGTTGCATGTTGATGAGGTTATGAGTGGGGCATGGGGGATGTCTTAGTAAGTCACTGGAGGAAGAAGAGCAGAGGGGGGCGGTTGTTAGGGGTGTATTTGGTAACAGGGTTGAAAGGTAAGGAGGGACAGGAGGTGGGAGTGATTTAAAGGAAAGGCACAGGACTTAAATTTAATTCTCTGGACAAGGAGCAGGTGCAGAGATGTGCAGGAGGAGGAGAGAAAGCAGATGTGGAGCGGTTAGGAGGAGTAGATGAGTCTAGCAGCAGCATTTCATGATTGACTGAAGAGGCGGAAAGTCTAGTTAGGAGGGAGACCAGAGAGGATGATTGTTACAGTTAGTCCAGACAAGAGATGATTGATTGATGAGTATGTACCAGGACTGTGGTGGTATCTGGGGATAGGAAGGGGCAGATGTTTGGAGATGTTGCGGAGGTGGAAGTGGCAGGATTAGTGATGTTCGAATGTGGGGAGTAAGTTTAGGTGAATCGGAGAGCGCAGAGAGGGTCGAAGGTGACACCAAGGCAGCGGAGCTTGTGGAATGTGGAATGGGGGAGCTGAGAGTGGATTTAATGTAAGTGAGATGTTGGGGGGGGAGGCTTGGAAGGTTGATGAGGAAAGATGATTAGTTCAGTTTTGCTCAGGTTGAATTAAGGAATCTGTCGGCATCCATGAAGAGGATGGCCGATAGCCACTGAGGATGTTGTCAAGGAAAGAGGGAGTGACAGGCCGGGGGTGGAGGTTAGTTGGATTAGGTTAAGATTTGGGTATCGGCAGCAATTATAGATGTATTGCAGACCAAAAGGATGAGAGGGAGTTTGCCAAGGAGCAAGAGAGGAGGTTTTTATAGAGGGAGAATAGGACCGGGCCAAGGACTGAGTCGTGTGGGACGCAAACAGGAAGGGGGGTTGTTTGTGAAGAAGAGGAAGCCATTGAAGAGGTTGGAAAGGATCGGTCAGTCAAGTAGAGGAGTGGAATACCAGGAGAGGGCGAGTCACGATTACCCAATAGAGTGGCAGGGTCTGTAGAAGACGAGGGTGGTCAAACAGTGTCAAGGCAGAAGAGAGATCCAACAGAGGAAGAAAAGAAGCAAAGAAAAGTTGCCTTTGGCCTTGGCAAAAGTGAGCAGAGAAGGCATTGGCAACTTTAACCGGAGGAAGCCGGATTGGAGGGGGGTCAAGGGAGGGGAATTCACCGTCAGATAGTCGGTGGTGAGTCTTGTGGTACAAGGCGTTCAAGCAGTTTGGATAGCAAAGGATCGAAGAGAGATTGGTTGTAGTTGGAGGGAAGAGAGGGATCAAGTGATTGCTTCTCAGCATGAAGTCTCCTGTATACGATGTGTGGACACCCCAAAAATATTTTGCTTTATTTGCTGAACATCACCAAAAGAAAGAAAACATAATTGATCTACTGCTGTTATGTAAAGAGGAAGTTTGATCCAACGTATGATTGCTGGGGCCTTGTAAATACCATACCCTCCTATATGGGTTATATAAGGATAAACATAGAGACATCCTTGGAGTGTAATCATAATTGCAGCCTGGGTTGGTGCTAATCTCACTGAAAGCTTAGTTTAAGTTCATTCAGTGGTGGGGGAAGGCGGGCCCCCCATATTACGGCCCACCCCCATAATAGGACACCCTGAGGTCAGACAGGTTAGCTGCAGTGCATCCACTTGGCTCTGACCTTGATGAGGGCTCCTGACAGGCACATGGAATGCATTTGGCTCAAGTGCCAATAAATGGAAACACTGACACAACAGTAAATATAAGGGAGGCAAATATATGGGGAGGGGAATTCTGTGACCCGCTAATCATGTGGTACGCCTGGTGTTAAACCACAATCCTGTGGTCTTAAAAATGGGGCTTGGGTAGGGAAAGCTGGGGAACGTAACGCCATATGTAAACATCTATGCGTTAATAGCACAACAATTATTTTCTCTCTTTAAAATAGCAAAAAACAAATGTTCCTTTTAATTTGAAAGTTAGTGATGTAAGATTAACATAATGTCGATATTGTTTATTTGTGAGAAATAAAAGACTCTATTTTAACGAGAAAAAGGATAATGGTTTGTTTGACAAGGCAATTTCTATGAGGCGCTTTTCCCAAAGTAAAAAAATATGCTTTTAGGCCATTTCACACTTTTAGCGACACTGCAGCACCAGGGTTCCATTGTTTAAACTTCTGATCATGTTGCTGTATTTTCTGTTGGGATTGAGGTCTGTATTGTTAGTAAAAGAATATTTTTAAGGCGCATGCTGATCATCACTTAGTTGAACTTGATCCTGACACCTCACTGTGTGAAATGAGCCCTCAAAGCAGAATTGAACAGCCTTGCCGCAGGGATAAGTTTGCTTCGAAGATTAAGTTTTAGTGGAAGGAAGTCACATCTCTGCAGAGGTTCCAGCGGCCAGCTGTGCTCAGACCAAGGAGTGATGCATAGCTATTGCTGACTGTAGAACTGTAAAGTCAGGAAGGATAAAGGAAACGGAAAACTGCCTTGTTGAAAAAACCTAGGAATTGTTATAATGATATTATGCTGATGGACCTACCAATACCAGAGCCCTCTGTTTTCACCAGACAAAACTGTTAGTGGTGACAACTCAAATGTTCGAGCCCAGTGACCAGTGAAATAGGCAAAGTCAACATGAGAATGTTTTTCCGTAATATGTCGCCTACAAACAAAAAGGTCACATGTATGTATTCGGCTGCATGGCGGTGTGCATTTGTTTCAATAAACTATCTGCAATATCACAAAAATATTTCCATAAAAATCTTGCACATTGATGGGATGGTAGAGGGGTCTGATCGCTGCCCCAACGCCTTCTCCAGCACATCCACAGGATTTTCAATGTGGTTTTTGGTCTGACTCTGTGGTTGACAAATCCATGTGTGGACAATGGTTCATGCTCCCTCACACAACTCTTTTCACAATCTGGAGCCCAATGAATCCTGGCATTGTCATCTTGGAATATGCCCGTGCATCAGGGAAAAGAAAAAATGCATTTGATGACCTGTAATTAAGTTATTCAGGTAGGCAGCTGACTCATTCTTAGGGACATATGTTGCTGAAACTGACCTGAAACCAGATTTATCCAACAGGAAGGGCTCGTACCTATTTGCTTATTCGTTAAATCCATGGTGGCGACTTTTTTGTTTGGCAAAGGGCAGTGATAATCTTGCCAAAGGGGGTCTAACCTGTCATTGGTGTCTGTATAATCCTTAACAAAAATTAAAAAAAAATATACTTAAACGGTTTAACTATGGAGTGAAAGTGAAAGTGGGATGTTGTACTTCATGCAGCAATCTGCCGACAGATCATAAACCGTGACCTGGATTTTGGCTGTAGATTGCCAGATTTTGCTTTGTAGTGAATCCAAAGTGATGTTTAGAACCAAATAGTAAGGCTGGCAAAATATCAACAATGATAGCAATGTTTGCAATAAGCAGAAGCCATCTAACAAATATGAAAAAAAAATGTTTGTTAGCAGAAAGAAACAATTTCCCCCTTTAAAAATAGAAGGTATAGCTGGTTCTTGCCAGTTTTAGAAATAATTCAGTTGCAGCCAAACCACCAAAATTGTACATCATGTTTAAACAACTTTAAGATGTAAAAGAAAGGAAAAAAAGGCCAAGCCAGGAGGGGTGTAATAAGTGATATTTGAATGAAAGAACCTGTGTTTGGCAATGCATTTCACCGAGTCTCACGCAAAAGATTCTCACGTCTTTGAGGCGACAATCCGCACTGGCACCTCGGATCTGATTAATGATTAACTTCAATGAACAAAGACAGAACAAACGGTTTCTTATAGTCGGGTAGTGCAGAGCCAGGTCCTGGAGCTCCGGGGCTCTGGAATGTATCCTGGAATCTAAGATGAGGATGAAAATCTCGCACCTATAACGTTGCATGATCTGAAAATAATTTATACATCCGAGGCCTGGAATGTGAGCTCCATGTTCCTTTGTATTGTATGGTGTTTCCATGTCATTATCTCGATTTTTTTTGTTTTCTGCAACACGTCCCCTTGACACTTGAAAGCTTACGGCTTGTAAGGTTAGCAGGGCAGTCACTTTTTTTCATGTTTTTCACCTTTTTTCAATCCTGGGCGCTTGGAAAGTGAACAAATAATATGACAGTTACTGTGGAGAAGATGTGGTGATGGACATTTAAGCTTTTTGGGGCGTTCATGTTTAGATTGTGCGAGATACCCAGAGACCGACAGTTCAGTAAACACACGTGTTTAAGACACATGGACATGCAGAGGGGGACTGTGTGCCATTCCAGCAGAAGAAAAGACAATTGTGGCTGAAAGGTACAAGCACAACTTTTAAAAAATGGATGCGATAGGGAGACCGTGGGTACCCTATAAGGACTGGTTGAGCTTCATCTGCACCTAGACACCACTGCTTTGGTGTGCGATTACAATAACATAAACATTGTGTCTTGATACCACAGTAGATCATACAGTATAATCTGCAGTCGTTTGTTTTTGGAATATTCTATTGCAGATTGTTGTATTGTGAATATTGGCAAAGATCGCGACAATAGAGCTATATCTTCATAATCACAAATATTCGATTTTTTCTGGAATAAGATTATCATACCCGGAAATAGAGATGGTCGAATAATTTTCCACTTGCTAAAACCTGGGTAGATGATTGAAAAGTCTCTGAAATGGGTTATCATCAAAAAATTCTGGAAAAGTTTCTTAGCGTCATGAAATTTTTGTATAAATTAAGTAAACATTTTTACTTATTTTGGACCTAACTTGTGTTGCAAATACAGTTTGGGTTAGAGACTATAATACTTGCATTTGGGTAGTGATGCCATAAATCTCCAGGCAAGGTTAGCTACGTTTGAAAAAAAAATTCGACATCTCTACCCGGAACTTTTGACCCCATGCATTGGGAGCAGGAACGGATGACCTTCCCGGCCGGCGCGGTGGAATAGCTCAAAAGTAAGGCGGGTGCCTAGGCGAAAAATAGGAGATAGGTACAAGGGCACGATATGAGCAAGGGTACAGGGGAACAACGAATTCGGGAAATCAAAGAATTGCGGATTTATATTTTGCAAATTAATGACTAATCACTGATGAGGGAATGTGGTTTTGGTGGAATATATATTTTATTTAGGGATTTATTTGTGTTGGAATTAGGACGAGGAGAGCAGTATATGAAGAGTCTCCCTCTTATTTTGTAATGAGGAACGAATGGAATTCAAAATTGTTTTCCGTTGTTAACAAGGGAATAGTTGAGGGGTAGAGATGATTGAACACTTTCGTTTTAAATTTCAACTAGTATGAAGTGGGTTAATGATAAGGACATCTCTTCGTGAAAGCCTGTTCATCACCAAAATGGATGGAGATCGTAGTAACGCAGAGATGTTGGGAAAATTACAAAAAAAACGTATCTGTAATTAAGTCAACGTCAGACAAAAATTTAATGTTAAACTGTTGATTGAATTTGAAGATTTACTATACCATTTTGGTGGAATGTACCTTATTCAGAGGAGTTGCAATTTGACTTCCAAAATTATTGTGTTATTATGTGGAAGTTCGCGTTCGCCGTTCGCGAACATCAAATTCCGGGTTCGCGCCATCACTACTTGCGGACAGTTCAGCTATCACTATGAATAGCATGAAAGGAGAGGAAATAAAATGACTTAATATAGAGAAAATGAGACAGTGGCACAAAATAATCTTCAACAATTTGCTATGGGGCCCAGTGAGTTGTAGCTACTCTAGCTACCTGGGGCATCACCTGCCCCTTAAGCTACCTACAAATTGTACTAAATCAGCTCAACTTTGCCCACAGCTTCATCTTGAATTGACCCACAGCTAGCAGATAATAGGATGCAACCTGCACCTCATCTATGCTTAGTTCTAAACTCACTGGCTACCGCTGCCTCCTCAATGGGGATACATACCAAAATAAGAACTTGACAAAGTTTAAAACATAGTTAGATACAATAGACATTACTTCTGTTAGTGGGTTGCTGAATACTTCCAATTTGATTAGTGTTTGATAACAAAAGTCTATGGCCCCTGAAATAATTACACGAAAACACATGGCGATACTTTTAAAGCTGTGTCGGAGTTAAATAAAGATGTGTGAAACATCTGCGCCGCAGAATGTCCTGTCTGTGTATTGTACATACTCCAAATTTGCAAAAACACATTCTAGAAAAACAAACCAATTATACTTTAGACAGAAAACAAAACCAGAGCCTTGCAAAAGTTAATTTTGTATAATAACATAGGTAAAACCAAACCAACCCACGCACCACTTGTCCCACTCATATCCTTGAATCTATTGCAACGCTAACTACTTGGAAATTTGTCCTTTTGTGTAGTCTGGAATGAAATCACATGGACCTTAAGGAGAAGATGTCAATATCATGTCAAATAACATGTCTGGTTTACCAGGATTAGTAAAAGTAAGTAAAATATTTCCACCCACCTAATTTAACAACTGCCTTCTACATTTATAAATCAGAGTGTATTGCTAAAGGTAACACAGTCCAAGGAATAACATATTTAAATAGACAAAATATCGGCACAATGATGCAAAAGTTTGTTTTGGGTTAGGTGGTTAGGACAAGGTTGATTTTTACTTTTTGTCTATTGTAACTGGCAGATTTCTGTTCCTTTCCAAGAGATACAGCAGGATCCCTTTTTAACTAAAACAATTGTCACAAAAGCAAATTTAACAATAGTACAATTTCTCCTCACTTACTCTTTCTGATGCAACTGTAAAACAAAACATTTTAACCAAATCTGTTATATTAACCTTCAACCAAAGTCCCCATATGCATTTCATTCATAATTTACCATATATTTACCACATCTGCTAATCTTTCCTTTGTCACCCCAATTTAAACAAGGGACAATGATGGGCCAAACCCATCATTCTTGAGTAAAAGGAAAAGAGAAGTACTGTAAGGTTCCACCCATCCTGGGTATCAACACCCCGTGTTCAATAACCGAACTGTGTCCAGGGGATACTGCCCGGGAGTCCCCCCTACACGCTCCACTTATCACTAGTCATACCTCATTGCCTCTACAAGACTGCATGCAGACACAACAACGTCTTTCAAGGTATAGTCACCTTGACTTTATATCATAC
>CM070038.1:29809235-29826301 GCA_036250615.1 Ptychadena robeensis | reverse complement strand
CTTGTAAAATTTGATTCTATATTTGCGAATATTCCCAATCGTGCACTGTTCGCAAGATTAAAATCGCCTCATGGTTACCTTTAAAATGAATGGTCACATGTGCTACTTATATCGCCGAATATATTCTAAATTCGAATATTCGACCTCAACACTACATGTAAATACCTTCTGTTTTAAGTAGGCTTGAATGTGCTATGCACTGCTTGAGTTGAGGGCTTTTCGATTCTTTTAATCCCTTCTCACCATAACCTTCATGTTTGATCCTCTAAGCTAAGACAGAAAGAACAGTCCAGGTTTCAAGTCTTACTGAAGTCTTCTGAAGCCATGTATTTTTGTTCATGTCTGTCCTGGTGTTTGAGAGTCTCCCTACTCTGTGCATGCAGGCCTGGCAGCATTTCTCAGTGTATTAGTCAATTCAATAGCAAATAGCATTCATAGTTATCTGGACAGGTTGCAGCCAAGATATCATATCTCCAGATACCCGTCAACATTCATACCTGACTCATCAGCACATCACCACATATCTTAAGTCCATGTGTCCACCAGTAATGCCTGTAATATGAAACATCCTATTAGACATCAGCATTATTCAACCATTCAGCAATGTAGATCACTAGATTTCTTTTTTTGTGCAATTTCCTGACATTCTTTTCTTTGTGTAGACTGCCTACAGATTTCTTTCCTGCTTCCAGTATTGGATTGTGAATTTGGTCTTAGTGAAGAAATACATTTGATAAATTGATGAAGCAAGTAGGTTAACCTGCCAGGTTTAGCTCTTGTTGGGTTCACAAAATTGTTTTTTTTTATTGTATTTTTTATTAAATGAGAGGGGTTCTGCTTGAATTCCAACATTTGTGGAGAAAAGAAACGATAGTTAGTGTGTACCTACCGCCTACCTATACAATATTAGGTCACATATGTTGCAAATGTGGCCATAAAACCCCACAATTCCTTAAAAAAATGCCCTTTATTAAGAGTCAGTAGTAGGCCTTATACACATTCTTCAAAAAGATGTAACCACATACCGTACATTTCTATATAATATTTTATTTATGTCTTGGTAGTAAAAACACATAATTTATGTAATACAGTGGGAGTAAATCCACTTCAACTTGACATATAGCAATTTACTCATATAGTTTCTAAATGCTGGCTGACATCATTGACCGAATTGATCATTACTGCTCCACTGGGGATTTGTAATGTAGATCCAGTATTGTGAGCGGTAAACATCCTTAGGCAACAGGTCATCTTGACTGACATCAAAGGACAATATGACCAGTTGATGATTGATGCTACATTTAATTGTAGGGAGGTTCAAGTGCTTTATTTTGAAAAAAATTAAATCTGGGGTTGTGGTTGTATAAATGGCCTTCAATATACCATCACTGGGCTCCCAACATACTTCAAAGCCTTTGCTGGTCATCCAGGCTTCATGACTAAAGGAAGGCTAAACATAAAAGGTCTACACTTTTTTTAAAGACAAAAACCGTGTGGGTCCCCATTACTATACCACCCAACCATTTGACCAGATAGGTAGAATGGATGATGCCACCTGGCATTACCTAAGCTATGAATGCCATTTATTTACCTAGCGAGAGGCCATATACTGCATTTGATGTATATTTTGGATCATGCCTGCCATAACTACCATATTTTCCCCAGATCTTGAATATGCTGGATCTGGGTCAAACCCATGGTGGTCCTGAATATAAACTTCAAGCTTTATCAAGCCTGATTTTCAGGGGATTATGGGAAGATATTATAGAAAGATTCTGCACAGCTGTACTAGCAGTATTTCACATATTTCATGTTGCTTTTTAATAAAAGCCTAATATGTCCAAAGGCTGTTTTTTAATTTTTTTCTGGAGTGTCACTTAGGTATTAGTTTTATCTTTTTTATTAGCATTGGCTTACCTCAAGACTTTCAAAATATGAAGTACACATGCACAAGATAATGTTTCAAGATAACATCGAAAATCCTGAAGTTAATTAAATAATAATACAATAAAAGGTTCTCTATACAATACAGATGACAGATTACAGTTAGTGGTATAGTAATTTCAATATGTTTTGTAAAGTTGTAACTTCAATACAAAAGATGCATAGGATATAATGTAATGCATTAAAACTGATAGGTAGGAATGGGGCCTTAACTCAAATTTTCATTTCTAATGACACAGGAAACAACCAGACGACAGAGGCAGCTGTTGATTGTGTAAAACTTTTTATTAGACGATCACGAAGGGATCTCAAAATACGGGCAACCGTGGTGATTATAAGTCCTCCACACTTGGCCAACTAAAGTCCAACTAGAGTCCAACAGGTAGGATTTGAGATCAGATCGGGGTCCGATTTGGATGGGGATCGGCAACCAGTATAGATTGGGATCGGATCAGCGATAAGCGCCTTAGCACAGTCCCTTAACCCAAGGAAGGCCACAATAGCGTCACCAGTCCCCACGGCGGGTAGATACCGGATGGGGGTCCGACTGGCGGGCACGGTTCCCAGGAGCAAGTGGTCAGCAGGTAGGCAGGCGCAGCCCAACACATTCCGGGGGGATGCCACCCCACTCCGAGCAGAGTACTCTATGGAGGCAGGGGGACAGGCAACTGGCAACTGGAGAGCTGTGTACTATTCTTCTCACTGGCTGTATGCACGCTGGTGCTGGATGCCGTACTGTCCCAGCAGGACAGAGGGGCACAGGGCGAACCTGTCTTTCTTCCAATATCCCCGGACTGAGCCCCGCCTCTTCCTGGTAGCCTTGTCTTATCTCCTCTGGAGGTCCTGTTGCATGCTGGGCCGCGGTCTTTAAGGGACCTTCACCCTGCGCACACCACTGCTCTCTGCTACACATTTATTTGTGTTTTTTGTGCTCTGTGGTGCTTTGAGCAGCTCTTTTAGATGAGAGAAATATCTCTGTACTGCCCAGTAATGGATAGAGTAGTAACATCTATTATGAATGCCTACCTACTGCATTTTTAGGATCATGGAAATTTGTATACATGTGTTCCCCCCTCTCTGTTTAAAGCTTGGTTCACACCTATCTATTTTCACGCATGTTGACCAATGCATATCTACCATATACAATGTCCGCATTATGTTAACTGATGAAAAAACTGCAGGCCCATTACAGGGTTTCTTCAGTAAGGAGGAATCCAATCTAGCAATGATCTTCTTAGTTTATCAAGGTCACACAGTTATCCCTTTAAATGTGCACTGGACAAAGTGTGTTAATGCACATCCAACAAATGCACATAATATTCAATGGGCTTGATCATATGAAAATGCATGCCAATCCACTCAATATTAATAGGTTACATTTTTCCCTAATCATTAAAAAAATAACAGAGGTTTTAACTCTTCATTTTTTTCTAAAACTAAACATAAACTTTTAGTTTGGAGTTGGGTGTCAGGCACTTAACTGCAATAGTAAGACTCTATGGTCGACAGAGTGTAGAATTTGTTTCATAATTAACAAGCTCACATGACACGGAACAAATCACTTGCGAGCTGATGAGTGACATGTGATAATTAATTGCTAAACATGCTTGGTGCCAAGTTACAATGTTGCCATTTTTCAGCCATTGTTTCAGACTTGCTTGCTGGGATTAGATAAACACTGGCACTGAAATGTTTCTCATTTAGCCGACTCACAATCAGTTTCAGATGGTTTCTCGTCAGTTCCAGGTTACACTAATCATATATGATATGGTTGGAAAGCTCAGGCACTTTATAACGAGTTTAAAAACCACAGATGCTAAATAACTTCCAAATTTTATCGTAGATGTTAAAAAGGATTTATGTATAGCAGGAAAGAGAACTAAAATGTGCTTGGCAGTCATTTTCAAGGTTGGGGTATATGTTGGGTACATGCCCCAGGCAGCTCAGTACAAAGGACCACCAAAAGACATAAAAATTAGTGAAGAGTGGCATAGGCAATAATCCATTTCACAATATTTCACAAGTAATTCTACTAATATTCAATTTGATAGTTGTGAATATTCGCGATTTGAATGTATTGCCATGAATTGCAAAACTTATAATCGCATTGTGATTACCTTCAAAATGAACATGAATATAAAATTGTATGGCCATAAGCTTCCCAATGCATAATATCGCAAATATTCAACATTGCGAATATCCGCTATTATATTCTATCTATCATATTCAGGAAATTAGCGAATTCTGGAATAGCCGATATAGTTTTTCGGTGTTACAGGGTTAATCTTACAGGTTTCAGGTGTTCAAGATTAGGGGATTGGGTGGGTTTAGATGGAGTGGGTTAAAACAAAACTAACCTCCCCAATCCCCTAACCTTAACCTTCCAACCCCCTAACCTTAACCCACCCCAAGCCCCTGTCCTTAAACACCCGAAACCCATCAAATTAACTCTGAAAAAGTAGGGCTATCTGCGCATGCACAGTTGTAAGGGTAGGGAAATATCTAAGAACACCAGAAAACGCACCATAAGGCATCCCCCGGTAACCTTATACACACTGGGGTGGGTAAAGCGCATGTGTGAATGATGTTAGAGATGAGATTTTAGTGACTGAATTTAGATTAACATTAACCTCCTGGATGTTACGCACAAGGCGCAGTATTTTTATAAACTGCAGTTCTCTGCCCACCTGGAGGTCCCATGCACAACTGCGGCATCACCGAAGACACCAGAGTTGTGCTGGGAAAAGGCAATGCCCCCTCCATTACATGGAGGTCTATGGTGCCGCCTGCCCCCTTCGCACACGCCGATGCACAGAATATCTCCAGAGTTAACTTGGGCTGAGTTTCATGATGGATGAAACTTAGCCCAAGTTTACTTGGGCCAAACGCCCAGAAGGTTAGACCATAAAAATACAAAAATGCATTAAATGTATATTATCTCAGGTTTTGCCTTTTAAAAATTATAAAAGTGCAGAAAACATCCTATATTGCAGGCATATTAATCTACAGACAATCCTGTAATTAGTAGTGTTGAGCACGAATATTCAAATATTCGCTAATTGACATTTCACTATATTTCATGAAAGTTGTATTGCGAATATCCGACATACTATGCTGCAAATTTGTTTACTGGCATACATTGCGCATATTTGTGTGCATTGCGAATGGATATGTGCAAAAAGAAGAAAGCTTGGACTGGTTGAGAATGAAGAACAGAAAGAAAAGCTGGTTCGTGAATCTTCGTACATAATTGTGAATAGCTACACGCATATACCATATGCAGCTCAACACTAATAAGTAGTACCTGTAAATCCAACCATGTCACTCTTTCCCTCCAATGATTTGCTGTTGCGGCACTGGCTTTCCCTATCCACCAAGTAAAGAGAGGTTTGGGAATGAAGATGTCACTACCTTAATGATGCACCATTGCATATTCACTTGGGGAATATGTTTTAGCATCCAATAATATTTTCTGATGCCATCTTTTGATCATTCGCAGTGGTGTAGGAAGACATGTCACAGGAAAACTGGCAACTTTGCCAATACTACAAATGGGAACTGCCAGAGCTCGAAGGGACAGAAGGTAAATATATTTTTTTTAGGATTGTGGAGTACCTCTTCCCCATTGTGCCATCACA
The DNA here is from genome assembly GCA_036250615.1 of Ptychadena robeensis. Taxonomy (NCBI): domain Eukaryota; kingdom Metazoa; phylum Chordata; class Amphibia; order Anura; family Ptychadenidae; genus Ptychadena; species Ptychadena robeensis. Next base: position 29,820,719 of record CM070038.1, on the reverse strand, counting down.
GGGGTAAGTAAACGTCTAACATAATATGCTTTTTGTTTAAAATCAAGATTGATCCACTTTAATGCATTGGGCTTTTATTGTTTTTGTGATTTGTCAAAATAAGGAGCTCAGAGAATACTCCCCTGCTGTAACACTCAGGACTGTGACTCTACACTCCCGATGTACACAATCTTACTATAGAATCTAACACTAATTTTGAATAAAACATCTAATATTTTTAGACTTTTTACATGTGAATAGATGACTTTTGAGGGTCTATAATGTATCAAATTGCTGTGAGCAATGCTAATCATTCATTATGTTTTCGTTTTGTTTTGGTTAATAGGTTATCATTGTAACAAAATATGCTGTTGACCTATGGTGCTGCAGAATTACAGTAATTTGATTTAAAATGTAATAATCACCCAGGTACTGACAGGAAGGCAATTTGATTACACAGGTCACTGGTGTAGCTGGGAATATTTAGGGCTTCTCAAATGAGAAAACACATTTTGAAATGAACTTTTAAGTTCCTCTCCTGATGGCTCATGTTATTGTTCTTAATGGGAAGCAGGGCACGATAGCTGACAAGACTGACATCTGTGGAAAATCTGTTGGATGTTGAGGAGAGTCATTGTCTAATCTTGCTTGTACAACAGCTGCTTTCACCAAAACAACACTGTATTTGTCCACGGCATTATTTATCCCTTTTGTCGTCATCAAAATCTTCCACTTTCCAAGTCCCTGTGAAGTAATAACTCATTGTCAGGGATTATCGTGGAGCAAAATGCGTCGTAGCTAACTATGAGATATAAACATTATCATTCTTTATAAGGAAAGTAAAAATACAATAGCTGTGGGTGTCATACAGTTAAACACTATTTACATTTTAGCTGAGTAAAGTCTGTACAACTAAATAAATCATTGATGTCTTAAAGCTGACTTATCGCTTGCCTCTTTACATGATATTATTGGCGCTTCTGGTCACAGTGACATCTACCTTCCTAAGTCTTTTTTCCCCTGGCATCCTACTATGGTGTCAATGGAGAGCTGGAGCATTACCGAATCTAAATGCTGATTGGTGGACAGAAACCGCCATCTTGAAGATTACAACACCAGATCCAGTAACTATGGCAGCACCGATGCCAAGAGGGGAATGTTAGTATATGTTTTATAGGTTTGCTAGGGTCTAAACTGCTGAAAGGAAAGTAATGTTTTGGGGTTTTTGATCTTTTTGTCTACAGTACAAATACAACTGTTGGGGCTTGTTTCCACTACGTCTATATCCTCATTTGAATCACTTCGTTATCAACTTGGGATCTCATGTTGTAATTGTGGCGATGCTAGGGGTCGCTGTCAGTAATGAGTGATATTTAATGGACGTATCAGTGGGACACCTAAAAACTCTTGCGTGTTTCCGCTAATGCGGCGGTAATACCCCTCATTTATAAAACCACGGGCAATTACACGTTTGGGCAACATACATCACTGACCTCGTCTGACAATAATTTCAAGTTCCACCCCGATGCTGGATGATCTCTTACACATAATTGTTTGGAGAATTGAAGCAATATAAAGTATAAGTGCATTACAAGAACACCATTGACCTCTTTCATGGCCAAAATATTAGGGGCTGGGAGAGTATGCGAGAGGCAGAACATCTGATTGGAAAGGGGTAATCCTCAATACCTAAGCACAGTTCTGGGACCAATATTTGGACACCCAAGAAGAAAATTTTATAGTATGCTCTTCCTCACTTCTATGTTTTAGTGGGCAGAGCTTACAACCTCCTATATACCTTTGTCAGTGCAAATTACAGAAATGACAGCCATGCTGTAGTTATGAAGTATTTGTTTGAGGAAAACAACATTGGAAAGGTGCTGTGCCATAGATAAACCAGCACGATGGAATCCACAAAAAGATGATTATTATCTCATTATTGAAAATTGTATTTTCTATCTGAAAACTTAAGTAGTTTATCTAATAAAGAATTGGCAGAATACTAGAGGCTAGTTCTCCAATTGCAAACTGTTCCTCGCAGAAAGCGAGGTACTGGGACTTTGAGGCCACCTATTAGGGTGATTGTAGTAGGTAAGTGAGTAGATTTTTGGAAAAGATCACAGTGACAAAAATCCTTAAGCAAAATAGGTCGATCGTAGAGTAACAACTCAGTGATCAGACTGACATTTCAATAAAAGAATACATTTTAATAAATAGTCCATAAAAAGGTTTAGAATATGGCATTGTATATAAGAAGATTATATCGTCGGGCATTAGAGATGCCTGCTGACCATAATTTCATGTAAACACTGTTGTAGGTGGGATATATACACCTCGACGCGCGTTTCGAAGAAGCTTGTCTTTTTCAAGAGGTGTAGCCTATACTTGAGTAAAAAAGGTATTTGTGGAGTATGGTCGCCGACGCAGGACTCTAGGACAAGAACGGAGGGGCACCAATATGGGGTATACACGTGGTAATCATGGGGATGAACGTGAAGATATATAGGTATTAGATGTCCGTCTGTCGATGTATTCTGCCAATTCTTTATTAGATATATAGTTGGGATGTTGTCCACCGTTACTTGACTAAGTGATATACTCTATATAGAACTTAAGTAGTTTATATCTTATTACATTCCCAAAATTCACAAATTCTTTTGATATTCATAAAGGAATTTAAATTATAGTGCAAACTATGTTTCCAATAGTGTTGAGCTCAAATAGCCAAACTCTCTCATAGCCGTTATTCATCGAATATATTCGCAATCCGAGAATTCACAAATTTCGCAAATATGGCGGCGGATATTCAGAATTTCGAATATTCGCAACATTATGCATTTGGAAGCTTATGGCCATTATTGGAATTTTATATTCGCAATGCGAAAATAAATACCACCATTTATTTTGACAATAATATAACGCCTGTAATGGCAGCTGCCATACGCCGCCACAGCCTCCCTACTTACCGTTGCAGATCTGGGCGCCCTGTTCAGCCGTGATTTTGTTATTTCTACACACTTCCTTAAACACCAGCATGTGTAATTTCCTGGGATTTAAGGTATTCATCATGTGACCTGGCTGACCAATAGTAGACCTCCTGCAGCTATATAAGGAGCCCTGCCCTCTCAGTCTTGCCTCAGTATTAAGGTCTCTGTGTTATGCTAAGAACTGCCTGCCAGTGCTGTTCCTGTGATATAGAGCCTTGCCTGTGTTCTGAGACTGATATCTGTTAACCCTTACAGGGTCCACAGGCCACAAATGTCAACTTTATTCAAGAATGACCAAAGAGCAGCTCCACTGATAACATTGGGAGAGTTTTTTACGTCATCACACACGTCCCATCCTTCAGAGATTTGCCATGCACCCTTTGTGTACCGGTATGTACTTACCATCCAAAGTTTTTTTTTTATCCCACTTCAAAGAAAAGGCGCCCGTCAAAACAAAATGCTCATTTATTGGTAAGGAGTAAACTAAAAAAATTTAAAAAAAACCCTACGGAATTTGCAAAACCGGATGGGAAGGACAAAGCTGCCTAGACAACTGGTCTCCCATAGGCTACATGAGTTGGGACCTTGAACTAGAGGACCGAACACTGAGTGGGCACAGTGTACAACAATTCTCCCCACTCGCCATTTTACTGCAAGCGGTTGTTGGGTTAACAATATCCCCCTGTAGGGGGTGAGTGAGTTAAAAACCAAGTAAGTGATTGATCACATGTTCATTTTTAATTAGTTACTGTACCGCTCCTCAATTGGTTCTGACCTGAGTTTTTCCCCATTCTATCTCTCTTCTTTTTGGGGAGTCCTGCAGACTCACATGTTTTGTGGGTGAACCCCACACAGCTCCTTACCCAAAGTAATGCGATAGACCAAAAAAAAAATGGGCATGTCTGTTCTTTGGCTGATCGATCTTTGGAGTGCCCTGGATCAGTCGCTCGAGGTGGGCAGCTTCGATCTGTGGGTGAATTTCGTCCAAACGAATGTCGCATGCACGCACAGATCAAAACGTCTATGGCCGGCTTTAGCTGTCAGTATGACCTGTCTGTCGTTAATAGGATAGGAGACCATGTACTTCAGGAGGAGAAAATATGTGCCCCTTGTCCAGAAAAGCAACCAAAGAAAGGGCCTCATCTATATTGGGCTTGCCTAAGCATATTCATACCATAGCCAAAACTCTGAAGATGTGTGAAAATGTCCCATGCCAAAATAAACCTATTTAATGATATATCTTTGACAAAAAAAATATTATGTGTATAAAATATGCCAAAAACCCCATGCCAAAACATCTGCTCTAAATGGAGCTTACCTATTTTGCCCTATTGGACAAGCTTCATGCTGACTCAGTCTACCAGAAGATTGAACCTCACACATTTTTCTGTAAGTAAGTCAATCTCTGTTCCCCCAAAGCCTTATCCAGCAAGTTCTCCAGTGACTGTAGTCCAAAGCCCTTATACTGCAAAGTAATTGCAGCTTTTTTTTTCATTAGCTCTATAAACCAGAAAATGATTGGATTAAGCTGTTAATAAAGTTATAGTACTGTTGTGGGTACATTTTAATTCGAAATGTATCAAAATCTTGGCTCAGTTGGTCATGACAAAATATGACCTCTGAGCTCCAAAGCAAATATTTGACATTACAATAAGTTTGGCAAGAGGATGGTATTAAGACGGGGATATTACCGAAAGTATTCCAGCGGAAAAACACATGACTCACATCGTGTTCATTCCTGAAAGAGAGAATGTACACATTGCAAAATGGCAAAACATCCAGAATATATAATTTATATATAATTACATTCTACATAAAGGATGAAATGTGGTTGCAATGGACCTGTCATTCATATTCATTTTGTACAGCTATTTTGTGAGCTCAACTACAGAAGGTCACTTTATTAAATAAACAAAAGAGATGAGCGTGAAATGCCTTGGGAATTTGGAGTTAAATCGAATCATATGTTATCATCATAACATTTGCAGGAGAGGTTGGGAATAGAAATTATATTGAAATTGAAACTTGTTTAAATAATTTATTGGACTATTATATGCTCCGATGTATAAGATACAAGATGCACCTTCGTGAGTGAGATATTTAAAGCCTTTATTTTGATGATTATGGCTTTTGAAAACCCCAAAATCAAAATCTCAGAATTTGATTGGCCAGCAAACTTGCCTGACCTGAACCCTATAGAGAATCTTTGGGAATCTTTGCCAAGAGAAAGATGAGAGACATGAGACGGAACAGAAAGCTTAAGGCTTGAAGCATCCTGGTCTTTCAAAACACCTGAGCAGTGCCATAGGCTGATAGCATCCATGCCACATTGCCGCATTGAGGCAGTAATTGATGCCCAAACCAAGTACTGAGAACATATGCATGATTATATTTTTTCCAAATTTTTCAAATTAAAACCTTTGTTTTATTGATTTCATGTAATACTCAAAATTTCTGAGGTTTTGATTTTAGGGTTTTAATAAGCCACAATAATAAAAACTATAACAAATAAAGGCTTAAAATATCGCGCTTTGGCCTTTTGCACTCCAAAGATCGATCGGCCAATGTTCAATTTTTTTCGCAAATCATGTGTACATGGAGTGTCTAATTGCTGAAAGATACCTGTGAAAACTTGCTTTTCTGTGGATCAGAGCTCCATGCTCCGTCTGACAGAGTGGGAGTTAAAGGGGGTGGGGAAGCTGTTCGAGGCTGCCTCTGACAGCTTCATTGCTACAGTGGCTGAGTGTGCCTTAGCACTGACCTTCTATCTGCCTCTCTCATTACAAAACAAAATTGATCTAGCTGTTGTAATAGCTAAAAACCGCTATTAGAAATATTCCCACACCCCTTCTCAACATCTCCAGCAATTTTAGTGATGACACCTCAATGAGCCCCCAACCTTTAGACCCCCACAAAACCAGCCGCATTGTGGGAACTGGGAAAGAGACCCCCTATTTTACCCAGTGGTCTCCTCCTCTTTAAGGCATGGCATAGTTTGGCTCAGAAGGGGGCTAAAAGCTTGTGAATAGAGATGGGCGAACACCGGCCCGGAGAGTCCGCGAACAGGGAGGGGTCGAAACTTTAAACAAGTCCGCCGTCGCCTGTTCGCGGACACATTCAAATTCCCCGCCTCTAGGCGGGGAATTTGGGAATCGGAAAAACCGGATGTGACGTCAGTGACGTCAATCGTTCCTTGGACCGCAACTGGAACGCATAGTTCCTGGTTACGGCGCAGATGTGAGTCACTGACGTCACTTCCTGCTGGCAAACCGTTTTTTCAATACAGACCGGCGCACGCCGGTTTGTAATGAAAAGATTCATCCTCCGCACGATCACAACAGGTTCGATACTGCGGAGAGGAAGAATTTGGATCTTCTTTGGCCGGCGAACAAGTAAGGGTCGAACACCCGTAATGTCCGCGGCTGGAGGATCGGCGAATGCCGTGTTCGCGGCCGAACTGTTCTCCGGCGAACAGTTCGGCCCATCTCTACTTGTGAATCCCACATTCCCTGGTTGGTCAAGTCTTCTACAGTGGAGCAGGGAAGCACAGGTGCTCGCTGGTCACTCCCTTTTCCTGCCCAGCCAACCTTTGTATTTCATAAACACTGAACTAATAAATCAATCAATTAAACTATGTCTATGTTATGTAGTCTCAGTTAAGTTATGACTTGAAAGTGACATTGTAAAAAATTGAGATGTGGCTTTAAAAAACGGGTTTCGCATTTGGAATCTTATTTTAATTAATGGAAATCTACATGCTTTAATACTTCATTCATTTACTTCAGAGTGGTGCCACAGCCCTGACCCCCTAACTAATTTTGGTTCAAATATAATTGTATCAGGGACTTTGCTGATGGTATACAAAAACAATTCCCTTTGAACCTGATTTTTGCATAAACTACATGTACTAGAACAATACTATCCCTTGTGATATATTCCCCCAACCATTCTCTTCCTCTCCTGGTGACTATGGCATGTTTAGTAGAGATGGTCGAATTTTACGACTTGCTAACTTAGTAAGCTGATTGCAAAGCCTCTGAACATGTTGACATCACCAAAATTGCTGGAGATGTAGAAAAGAGTTGGGGGACATTTGAAAAAAAAAGTTTGGTCTAGCAAGTTTAGTTTTTGCATAAATTACAATTACTTACATTTTTAATTTGTACAAAAACAGTTGGTGTAAGAGACATACTTTCTTTTTTAAAGTGTACCCTCAACACTTCTGTACATCTCCAGCAACTTTGGTGTTGATACCATGTTCAGGGGCTTTGCAATTAACTTGAAATTGTCGAAATGGTCGGATTTTTGAAAAAAAATTCGACCATCTCTAATGTTTAGAGGCTTTACAAATCAATCTGGACTGTAGCAGTGAAATATACATTCAAAGTTTTTTTCGAGTTTAAACTAAACTTGGAAGACAAATTTGAAATTCTGGTTGAATAACATTTCTGAATTTTGATTTTCTGTAATATAATGCATGAGCCACACTCCTGGGATATGCCTCTGAGCTTTTTTTTTTATATCATTCAAAGGTTGTATTGAGCAGTATTGAGCAGTAGATCCATAATTACCCCCCCACTGGGAGGTCTGAAATCATAATTCACAGCCCCTGTACATCTTTTGCTGGTGGGAGTATCCATGGGATGCTCATGAAGAGGGGGTCCCCCTGGCCCAACGCCTCACAACAACCGTAAGTGCAACGTTAAGGCAAAAATACGCCACAAGTCCCCATTGAGTGATCTCACAAATGGGCACTATACCATTAAAAATAACAAGTCCCTGAGGACTGAGAAATCATCAATTGACATCAACAATTGTGGATTTAGTGGGCTTGAGTTGGTGTAATTTGTACTCCCACTCTCTTGAGTAACCTCTAGAACCATTGGGACAATGAGGACCCAGAGAGTTACACATTGGTATAGATGTCTTTAGATGTATGATGTATATTATACTATGTTGGTAAGTTCTCCCACGCACCTTTATGTAAGGGATGAACAATCATTTTTATTAGTTATTAGTTTTATGTATAAGTGGTCAGCACAAATAAAGACCATTTTTAGCTAATGTTATAATTTGATAATTCTTGTTGTGCCTAAAAAGCCCCACATTTTGCCCCACCATTTGGTGCTTTGTTTTTGCTTGAAAATATCTGTAATATAATAGTAACTGTTATAACAGTTAGTGATTCCTTTTAAACTTATAATGTTTAACCAGCCAGACACTAGCTGAAAATAACTAGTGGATACTATGGACTTTAGTTGAGAGTAGTGGGAAACCAACAGCTACCACCCATCTTTTAATCTGGACCTTTTATTAGCTTAATTAATTTGCTAATGTTTATATTAGAGATTATTGTAGGGAAGTCATATTGTTTTGTCCTAAACATGATATTCTTTCATTTGTTTGTTTCAAAATTATATTTATCTTTTTCTACATGGTGCATCCATGGCATAACTTTGAGAAATAATCAGTGGTTTTCTAAAAGGAGATCAAGACAAGTATCTAGGCATTTGGATCGTTTGGATTGTATGTGATAAGACTATGGAGCATGTGCACCAATCCAAGTAAAGAAATCAATCATTTATAGATCACACTGTATGGTGGTACAATCACTCTATGTTAAACTAATGATCAATATTTCAATCACACAAGCTGATTTAAGATCAATCAAGCAAAAGTTGAACCGTGTATGGCTATCTTCATAGTATAGAAAGTATAAAAAGTCCAGCTGTCATCAATGCATTCTGTGAGAAGTCTGAAATGAATAATCCAACTTGGCTTTCTCTAAGTTGCTGATCTATTTACGTCTTTTTGGAAAGAATTAAGGGCATTACAGGTGATTAGGCTTTGGGTTAAATGTGACTACAAAAATAAAGCAATTCATTTAAAAAATCTGATTACATTCATACTGTGTTTCCTTCCTATGACATCACAACTCATGGAAATACGGAGGAAGCATTTTATCTATGGTCTGTGTTATAATGTTATCTTATGATTACTTGATAGAGGTGTTCCTGGTGTAATGGAAAGGCAGTTTTATAAATGACAACGCCTGATAAGGTTTAGGGCAGATGCAGGAGAGGAAAGAGGGGGTATTACTTTATGTTGAAAAGATTACATGTGCTTACATATCAAGCAATTAATTTACAAAGTAAGGAAACATTCAACTATCTCTATCCACCAGTAAGGGTTCTGGGAATGTTGCTGGCCTTAAACTTTCACATATAAAGTAAAATTCCAGAGAGAGAAAACAGTAAGTAAATCTTTCTGTCAATTTTGTATTGCGTCTGTATTCTTGAGGAGACACTTTCTGTCATTTTGATACTAACACAAGATATTAGGATTTAGGGTTGGGTGTCACAGGTACAGGAAGGCACATCCACAGGTAAAAAATATAACTTCCTGTCACAGTAATGCTGTTTAATAATTTTTCTCATGTGTTTAACCACACCGTACATCATTAAGTGATGCAACAAATGGGGTTGGATTTGGCTCTGAGGGAAAGGGGAAACATATAACAGCAAATGTTCACTTTTTTGTCCTGATAGCCAAATAGATAATGATATGTCAATTATGAGAAACATTTCTCCATGAGATAGTTGTCTCTGGAATAGCTATCCCCACTGGAAAACTTTTTCTGACCTCTTCTGGTAAGAATGGTTACATTTTGGATTTCCCCTCATTTGCTGACTGCAAAAATAGGACACACAGACAGGGCCAAATAACTTCAATAGATAAATGTATACAATTTCTCTCTTCTAGTGTTCTATGTTACCACTAGGCAGATGTTCAAGGCATGCTTCTGACTCATAATATAAGTGTGCAAACAAATGGCTGATTATGCTATAGCAGGCTTTTTGGAATTTTAACTGAAAAAATTTGAAAATTAAAGACCAATACTATCTACAAATACTCAGAGATCATTAAGGTAATAGAGGAAACCCTTAACCTCACTGGCAGCCACCACAAGTGTTGTTAACAAATAGCTGTTAACCTCAGGGTAGCTTGTGCCCTTCTCTAGTAACGGCATCCCTGGCTCTTCTTCTTGGAACCATCTACTCCACATGACATAGTTTTGAGCTTGAATATTCGAATTGCGAGTATATTCGGCGAATATTGGCTATTCGAGTATTGACAAATTTTGCAAATATGGTGGCAGATATTCGCAATTTCAAATATTTGCGATATTCTGCATTAGGATGCTTATGGCCATGCTAATGACTATTAATTAATTTTTATTAATTTTGAAGGTAATTGCAAGGTAATTATATTTGCGAATATAGAATCGAATATTAGTAGAATTATTCATGAAATATCGCAAATTCAAATATTGCCTGTGCCGCTCATTACTAGTGATGACACTGAGGTGGTGGGTGAAGGGCCCTCACCATTCGCCTGTACGTAAATACAAGCATAGCTAACCTGGGTCCTTACATCCTCGGCATTGATGTTTATATTTCCTGTACCTCTTTTAAACGAAAGCGTCCAGGGATGGCCCATTAGGGAGGTAAATAACTGCATGGTTCTGAATGGGCCTGGAGAGACTGGGTGAGTGCTGTATATCTTCTGATGACCATATCTTATTTTGAAGAATAGCAAACATTATTAAATTTGATTTCTTTAGCAATTGCATCTGTTACCTATTTACTATTTGTATATATTCTCTAAATAACTTTGAGAATACATTAAAGTTAAGTATACAAACTGGAATCTTTGTCTTCGTTTATAGACAAGGACATCACTAGTATTGAAAGACAAGGGAAGCTTAGCTCCCAGGGTTGTAGGAAGGAGAAGGAGTTGGCATGTATAAGAGGCTCACTTCATTTCATTAGCTTCTGTGGAAGAGCCCCTGCATTTGGCAAAATGCTTATAGGCTTCTCTTTTTTGTTTATTAGCCAAAGCCAGCAAATGCAAAAAAAATTGTTGACTGTTAGGAAAAAAAAGAAATGACCAACAAAACAAATCATCTCTTTCTCTTTAAACCTCCACCAGTCTTCATTGTGTATGCTTCCCCAGCATCAGCTCTGTTGAGTGCTGCTTACCCCTCTATCCAGTACATAATTTTAATTAAATAAAGATTTAGCTGTCCATACACAGGTCGATGAATGATCGCAACGTGGTGACATGACTAATCGCTGAACGATCGGCGAACCACCTTTGGCAATCGATCCCTGGCTGATACTTTGTACCATCGCTCCCTATCCAAAGTAATGGTGATCGAACATGTGGGATTCCTATTCGACCAACATTTTCGAAAAGTCTAATCCATCACTCCAGGTGGGCAGCGGTTGATTCCCAAACCATCCCTGCGGACTTGCACTCGCTCGACTCGTGTAGGGACAGCTTAGCACTAGACTATTTTTCATTTCCATTTGTAGTCTTGCTTCTAATAAATGCTTACCTGTGCTCAGTGTACAAGTGCTCTTGTATGAAATGTATGGATATATCATATTAAAATAATAACTGTGATAATAACTATATTTTTCAGGAGGGCTTGGAATAATTTGGGAGGGGGGGG
>CM070038.1:29794471-29805620 GCA_036250615.1 Ptychadena robeensis | reverse complement strand
TATTGGTTGGTTTTAATCGATCCTAATTTTTATCTCAGAGTGTATGGCCAGCATAAGGCTTTCCATAAATGTGATTGAATCATTTAAAATCTGTTTTCTACAGTTTATCCCAACCACTACTATAAACTACTGATAAAGCTGCCATACACCTTTAGATCTCTCTGTCAGATATCCTTTAGATCTACCAACAACTATGTAGGGCCGGGTCCTCTGCGATTGAACACAGGTAGACTTGATTGTTTAGAAAGTCCCTCATATTACCTGGTTTTGGTAAAACAAAAGGAGATCTAAAGGAAATCTGACAGAAATCTAAAGGTGTATGGGGAGACTTAAGGTCCCTATATACATTTTGATTTTACCATTCGATGGACATAAACTGATCAATTTTAAAGTCGATCAACCATAAAACGATGCCTGCCCACATGGTTTGATCGACCTAGATCGATTGAATTTGACCAAAAGTTCAATCAAAAAATGATTGGACATGTCGGAAAATATTGATCGAGTATATATCGAATGTTATTTTGATGTGTCTGACCGATTTTGGTTCGACTTAAATAAAAAGCATACGTAAACAACTTTTGGAAGACAATTTGGTGTGTTTACAATCGTCTTCCTTCGATTATGCTTTTGATTGATCGAACCAAAATTGATCAAATATCGGTACTCTATGTGGGAGGTAGTTCGATCGTACTTTGATCGATCGAACCAACGTCAATCATACATTACGATTGAATCTGACATTGATTGTAGGGAAATTGAAATGTGTATGGGGGCCTTTAAGCTAGGCACACACAGGTAGATCTGTAAAAAGTTTCAAGTACAATCAATCAACGTGCGCGGTCACGGTACTTGATTGTACTTTAATCTGTTTACAAATCTACCCGTGTGTGCCTTCCTTCGAGCAGGATCCCACTGAAAGAAACTCGACGTGAGTCTCCATGCAAAGTATTGGAGCAGCTCCTGCAGCCTGGACCCGCTGTCAGTGTGAAGGGGGCGGGGCCAGCACTTCTGTCTCTGAAGCTGTGAGGCTGGCTGCCTTTCTCCCCAGCTCGCAGCCCGTGTTGTGATTCAAATGTGCTGTGAGCTAGAGAGAACAGGGTCCCCAGGGTTCCTATTGAACGGGAATCGATGGAAATTGGGGCACATTGATTTCCATTCAATTGATCCCCGATCAATCACAGGCCAAAGGTGGCCTGAAGGACTAAACAAATATAAAGACAGACCACCAGGAAAGGAAGGATGTAGGGGCTACATAATATGAGGAATAGTCCCCCAAGCATTTAAGGGGTTGAAGATTGCAGGCAGAGGAGGAGGGAAATATGTGGTCTTACAAGATTGGAGGTCAAGGTCAGATGACAGGAGGAGCTGCAGTGAAAGTGCTTGCTGGGGGCTTTTGGAAGTTCTTTCTGGAAGGATAGAGGAAAAGAAAGTTGGAGTGCAGCTGGGACAATGGTTATGTTTTGTAAATCCTTTAGGCTAATGGAAACAAAAGACCCCTTTTCTCTGGTATTTTTGTTAAATAAATGTTTATGGTTTTATGTCTATAAGTTGTTAAGAAAGGGCTGCTGTGGCAATTTAAAATCCATGTTGCAAAGGCAATGTGTTTTGAGGATCTGAGACAAAATCCATCAATCATGCCAAGAGTAATTACCATATTTTTTGGACTATAACACGCACCGGACCATAAGATGCACCCAGCTTTTAAAGCAGGAAAACCAGGAAAAAAATATTTGATTTATAATAGTGTTCACATCAATTGGGTTAATGCAATTGATTACATGAATGCAATATCAAATTCAACCAGTAGATGACACCTCTTCACTGATCAGGAGAAGGGGGGAGGCTGCCCAGTCTTCTCTCCTCTGCTCTCCCCTCCCTCTCTGGCTTTGCCTGTGTCCATGGAAGCTGCAGCTTATTGCATTTCCCACGGACATGAAGAGAGGGATAGATGGCAGTTCATCTATCTTTCTCTTCATTGCTTATACCAGCAGGGCTCTGTTGGCATAAGCAATTATACAGTTCAGATGGGAGATCCAGCCGTGCGCTAATCTCCTTGCCGGGTGAGCTGGCAGGGAGCCAAAGCGAGACCACCCGTGGCCGGTCGCATTCGGACCATTTTGGGGGTCAAAAAGTGTGTCTTATATTTTGAAAAATACGGTAAATTAAATAACCAATATTGGAGCAGCAAAATTCGAAATGCAATTTTTTTTGCCTTTTCGCCAAAGATCTCAAATATAGGGCTATAGCTTCTTAATTGGTAATATTAGGGTCGATTTTCCATTGAATCTTTTGGGAATCGAATATTGAAAGAACTGTCTTCAAGTGAGTTTGATATCGTCGTGACATTGAGACCACAATATTCGCATGTAAAAGTGCCAATATTCGCAAGAAGTAAACAGGAGATCTCAAATGTTTTTATTTACTTAGAATATTTGGAGAATAATTCAAATAACACAAATGTCATAAATTGTAATATTGACTATGCTGTTTATCACTAGTCTAGTAGATAGAAGTTCACACAGTCTCTGGTCCCAAACAAGTGGCGCATGTGCAAATTGGTGAGATCCACTGACTTTGCTCAAACAGGTGAGATATTGGATTTGCACTGCCGGAATGGCGACAGCACCCACAGCAGTTAGGTCTTCCATTAAAGCTGTGGGCAATTGGGCACCCCACGCACAGGCTCAAATGGTTAAACATTCTTATCCACCTATCTTATTAGGTGGATCTTCTCTTAGTTTCCTAGGTGAGGGTGGGGCCAGATAAATATACAGACCCCCTAAGGGATTGTGTGAAATATCATTAAAGGGGGCACACTGGATATCCCCTGGCAAGCGAATTCCCTATGTAATATGGTACATGTTGATACTCTTTATTCAAACATGTGATATAATCTTATATAATTTTACAAATAGTTTTTTGACAACCAGATCCCCCCACCCTGGGGTAAGGGTATGGGGGGTAAAGGAATTTTAAAGGCACTAATTCAGAAGACATAAAAGTAATGGGTGGTTTATTTTCCACATTTTAAGTCACATGATTAACAGTATTCAATAGAAACATCATTTGTAGTCAACATGATTGTAACGTTCTTAGTCAACGATTTTGATCGTTTGAAGTGTCAAACCCGAGTCGTTTTACAACAATCGCTGAAAGACACAGTGCTACTTTCCCTCGACGCATTTCACGATCATAACAATAGCTTCAATAGGAGTATGTTTGTAGCTTTTTTTCTCTGTAGTTACATGGTGTAGGTTGGTTGCACTAATAGGGCCGGTGCCCAGATAGGGTGTTCCCTCTGGGGATTTTTTGCCCTCCAGGTAGAAATCAGTGAGGAAAAGCTGGAAGGGGCACAGGGGGTGTATTTCATTATTTCAATACATATTCAGTAACAGAAGTTCTCTTTACTTAGCGTCTATTCACTGTCCATACGTCCCTTCTGCGCCATGCAGCCACTGCTGTGCATCTGGAAAACCCCCTGCAGTGGTGCAACCGACCCACACCGTTGTTATGAACGAGAAACACGTCGAGGGAAAGTAGCATTCACGATCAGACTGCGCCAGTACTTGCTTCGGGCGTAACGCTAGGGAGGTTAAACCAGCCATAGACGCTATGCTTGGCGGGCGTTTATCGAACAATCGTCCGCAGCATGATGACATCATCATGCCATGGTCAATCGTTCTAAATACACCATTTGCGATTCGACAACCAATACTTTGGATGGGGACCCTTGTTCCCTTGTTTTCTTTTCTTTTGATTTGGATTGGATAAAACATTTATCCAATCCAATCAAAATAAAAAACAAATGTAAACTAATAAAAAAATAAATCTAAGAAAACATTTTTTTTCTGTACTTTTAAATTTCCCATCTCCCGCCCAGGCTGTGACGTCATCAGGACACGAGTGCCGATCACGGAAATCGCCGGAGAGATCGGCTATTTCCGGAGGCACTCGTGTGCAGCCGGAGTTAGATTCATCTAGCAGAAACGCTCAGCGGGAGAGTTTCTGCTAGCTAGATCCACTTTTGAACTAGATTAGAGAAAGACATTTCTCTGATCTACTCCAAAAGTAAAAAAAAAAGATATTTAAAAAACGAAAAAAAACCCAATTTCTTTAAGACCGGGTCCCGCCTCCGTAATGTCACTCGGGGACCCAGAAGAAGCCGGCGAGGAAGTCGATGGAGGCGGCAGCCGGACTAGGTGAGCTCCCACGCTGTGCCCGATCCCAGTTCAGGCAGATCGATAGTTGCTGCGTCCCTTTGCCCGAACTGGGTTCGGGCATATCGCTAGGGAGGTTAAAAAAGGATGTGGAAAATAAACCACCCATTACTTTTACATCTTCTGAATTAGTCCCTTTAAAATCCCAGGGTGGGGAGATCTGGTGGTCAAAAAACGATTTGTAAAATTCTATAGTAGCTGGGATGTGGCACCAAAACATCGAAGATGTGATCCATTCCATAAGTTCCAATGATATAATCCTATAGCATGTATATGGCACATAAATCAATTATAAAATCCTCGAATTGTCAACTTATAAGGAATATGTGGGGAGGTAGCCCAGGTAGATGGTGGCCCTGTTGTGGGGAGGGCACCACCAGTGGGAGTTCTGGGGCAGAGAATATTAAAGAGGGTGAACCAGGAAGTTCAGAGCCTTCTTCCGGAGACTAGTGTGAGGGCTATTTGGTCTCTGGAGAGGGTAGAAACCCTGGCCTTGTGAGGAAGGTGAACGGAAAATCCTCATAAAAAGCTGGGTGCAAAGTCCAACCAGCTGCTGCTTGCTGACGCGGCCGCTGGGATCGGACCTGGCCTTCTGGTTACTGCCGCTGAAGACTGCCAGCGAGCCATACAGCCGTATGGTGAGAGAGCTGCCAGACTGATAAGAACCACAATAATTTCAAGGACTGGCTACGGCCATTAATTCTGAATTAGTTAGTTACCCTGTTATATGCTGAAAATGTTCCAGTGAATTTAATTGTTAAACACTATCAGTGTGTGTATCCTGTGTTCACTACCCTCGGGCCTGCTTTCCTACAACATATTTCTAAAAAAGGAAATACTTAAGTGACCATCATAACATTTGCAGCATTGTATTGTCTGTATTGTTCACCTCATCATTCATTATAGAAAAAAATAAACCTTTTAATTGATGATGACTGTGCAGGGCACCTGTAAAGACGTGTTTACTGACATCACTGACACTTATGCACCATCATTCCGCAGAGGGGGCCACGCGATTCCAAGATAACACATCAACATAACATTGCAACACCATGCTGGTTATATAGAAGTAGGTCTCCGTGGACCCAGAGACAGAAAGGTTGTTTATACAACTGACTGATAATGGTACAAGGTATGGAATTCCACAGATACATAGGGCAGAGTCTGCCTAGAATAACCAGACGGAATTTGACAAGAGATGTTGGGGGAAGAAATAGTTTATAAGAACATTCACAATGTAATGTACACAGTGGAACCTGAAGAATTATAAGAGACTTGCAAAACTATGTAAGACAATTAATTTAGCAAACATATTCTGCTACTTCAGCAATAAATTACTTTCAGAGACAGCCACACACTAACAGAAAATCTACCATATACCCTGACTATAAGAGACCACTGCTTCTCAATAATAAGACATTGCATTCAACATGTCCCTGGAGGAGTGTCTCTTTATTCAGTGTGCCCCCAATACAGTCTTTATCGTGCCTCATAATTCTTAAGGTTACTGGGGTCATTAACATATAAATAATTGATTCCCAGGATAGTATTAAGCAAAATAAGAAAATATATCATAGGTTTTAGAAAATATATAACCTGTCCAGTAGCAAACTGGGAAATATATGTGGAGAACAAGGCACTAACCAGTTGTGCTGCATGTATATGTACAAAACAATTGTATAATATTTGAAATTCGAATATATTCGAAGAATATCCGACATTTGAGAATTCACAATATTTCGCGAATGTGCGCTCAGATATTCACAATGCTGGATATTCGTCATATTATGCTTCAACATTGTTTACCTGCATACATCGTGCATATTTGTGTGCATTGTGAATGGATATGCACAATACGCACAGTTCTTGTACTGGCTAAGGTCACAGAATGAAGAAGAGAAGCTGTAAAGCTGTGGTTCGTGAATCTTTGCAAACAGCCATGCGCAATGTACGGCAATAGAATACAGACGAATCGAATTTTACCAATTTCGAATGTTCCTTTATATATTTGAGAAATTATGCAAACTCGAATATACCATAAGCTCGACACTATTAAAAAAAATAATAGATCAGACGGTTGGGAGCATTGGCATGTATGCCAATGCTTCCGGGTCTGCCCCCGATCTCGTCACTGGTGACACGAAGGGGGCAGGGGTGGGCAGCGCCATAGACCTCCATATAAATGGACGGGCATCACCCTTTTTCAGCATAGCTCTGTGTCTCCAGTGACGTTGGAGTTATGCACGGGACCTCCTGCCGGGCTGGAAATCAAGGTGGAGCATGTTGTGCGATCGTTTATCAAAATCGATCACGCGATCAAATTGAATTAAAATTGAAGCATGCCAAAAGCGATCAAGCGATCGATTTAGTCAAAAATCGGACAGAAAACCGATGGTTCACAGATCCGTTCTGATGGATAATTTTTATAAAAAGCACATGAATCGAGTGCTGTTAGTTGTCTCATGCGATCATTTTAAGCGATCAATCTATGATTCTTGTGGAAATGACCTTTGTTTGTGTGCTGTTGGTCACTGGCCAGTTCTTCAGCTAACACCACTCCAAACCCATACATGTGTGCGTGCAAGACATACTGAGACTTTCAGAATAGAATTGTCCAGAAATTGAATGCATGGCAGTTTGCAATCGTTTTCAGAAATTAAGAAAGCCGACGACCATCCATTAACATGGAGTCCAATGGTGCAGACCCCCCCCCTTCCCCTAACGCGCCACAGTGACGCGATCGGGGCGGTGCCTAAACCCCGGAAATGATTGCCTAAATCGCTGCTGCTTTCCGTGGGTGTATCAGGTGCACCCAATGCCCACTGACTTAGCGGTTGGGATGAACCAAACACCGAACAACCACCTTCCTGCCATGACATCCCAGATGTCCCAGACATCCCAGACATGCCCTATGGGTGCGCAAACACATCTACGGTGTGTTCAAGCTTCATTGGGTTGCGTCTTTTTAAAACTGTGCTCCGAATGCACCCTGGAATCCATTCAATTGACTAGCAATGTCTGCACTTACAGTGTGTTAAAAGATGAGCTCCACGTTTTGTTTTTTGACACGGTGGAGACACGGCCTGCAGTTAAACCAAACACACATTACAGCTTCTGTGCTTATTGATGCAATTCAAGTCTGCATTTAATTTGCATGTTAATGTCAACATTGTCAAACTCATTAAGAATCTCTAAGTACCGGTTCGCACACATCCATATTAATGCACATTGAACGATACATTTTTAACAAACTCTTATGCAATGGGCTGCACACATCGGCTGGGCTGCCAACACATAGCAGATCGGTTTGAGAGGTCATTTCATAGATTTCTCATCATTAGATGACCAAAAACCCAAAAATGCTTTTTTTAAAAATCCATACAGAGTGCCCAGAACCGGATAACAGGAGGTGGGAGGGCAACATGACCCAGGTGATGGGCATTGGGGAGAGTCCAATCAGGGTAGGTCAGGGGCGGGGCTTAGGCAGTTAGTCTGGAAACCGGAAGGGGAGGGCAACCGGAGATCAGCAAGAGAGTCGCATCGCTGGACCGGGTAAGCGCCCCCCTCTTACTTTAAGCATGGATGCAGCGCTGGAGCTTCTATTCTCTCAGCTCAGGGAGCAGGCAGCCCGGAGGGGGGATGACTGGGTCCGCTCCCAGCTCGTCCCCGAGACCCCCCCCCCCCCCCCCCCGTCCGGGTGGCCCGACCGCCTTAGCCCCTCTTATGATTCCGCTCCTCCGCACGCTGCCCCCACCTCGGCCTGGCCAGCCGCGCAAGGCCTGGTCCTTGAAGGCGTTCTTGGCTTCCTGGGAACGTGCGCCGGCTGATAGTCCGGCGGCGGTCTGGGATGGCCAGCCGGCGTTGGGGTTTGCTCCGGGGGTGGCTGGTGCTTCGGTCTCCTCGGCGGCGGCATCTGACGCGCCTGAGGTGGCCAAGGACAAGCCATTGCCGATCTCTGACGTGGCCAAGGGGGCTGCTTGCACAGTGGCGCTGGGGCCAATTGGCGCTCACGTGCGCCAGGAGGTGCGGGAGAAGATTTGGAAGCGTGAGTTTCTCGATATCTTCACCCTTCTCCCGCTCGAGCGCTACGCCATTGAGAAGTATGAGAAGGGCAAGGAGCATCGGAAGGAGGAGGATGATGAGAGGCGGCGGTATCGCCTGATCCCCCGCACTTTTTCTAATTGGTTACATGCCTTTTTGATCCTGGGGAGTATGTCCATTTGGAGGTGTCCATTTCCTTGTTCCGTTACATGGAGGGGATCATGGACGCTCACAGGACGTATGGCGGGACGCCTTGGCTCAAATATGACGAGCAGTTTCGCCAACGTCTGTCGGTGTCCCCTGATACCCCCTGGGATCACAAAGAGGTTGATTTGTGGTTGCGTCTGATGACGGCCCCCAAACAGGTGGGGTATGGGAGTTTGGCGGAGGGGACGGCCGGGCAGGGTTCCCCCTTTCAGGCCGGCGCCGGCGCTTCCGCTGGGGGAGCGTCGGCCGGGCAAAAGAAAGGCGTCTGTTGGCGATTCAATGACGGGAGCTGCAAGTGGGCCTCCTCCTGTCGCTTCCTTCACGAATGCTCCGGGTGTGGGGGTAGCAATCACCCGCTCAGCAAGTGCTATCGCAAAGGCAAGGGTGGGGCGGGCCAGCAGGCAGCGGATGGCATGGGAAAAGGGGAGGACGCCGGTGACCGTCGCTCTGATGGTGCCTTGGTTAAATAGGTACCCGGATCGGCTCGCTGCGGATAGTATTTATTTTGGCTTTTGGGATGGTTTTCGGATTCCCTATACGGGAGGGAGGGGGCGCACGTCATGTGCCAATTTGATTTCCGCTCAGGAACGTCCAGCCTTGGTGCTGGAGAAACTTTCCGGGGAGGTGGAATTGGGCAGGATGGGTGGCCCCTTTTTGTCCCCGCCTTCCCCTGAGCTGATTGTGTCCCCGCTGGGCCTGGTCCCTAAGAAGGAGGCGGGCAAGTTCCTCATGATTCATCACCTCTCATTTCCGCATGGGTCCTCCGTCAATGATGGCATTGACGTGGATTTGGTGTCTGTGTCCTACACCTCATTTGACGCCGCAGTTGCGGTGGTGCGGGCGGCGGGCAAAGACTCCTGGTTGGCTAAGGTCGACATTGAGTCTGCATTTCACCTGCTGCCCGTACACCCGGACAGCCAGGTTTTATTGGGCTGTCAACTGCAGGGTCGGTGGTATGTGGACCGGTGCCTGCCAATGGGCTGCTCGCTGTCTTGTGCGCTGTTTGAACAGTTTAGTTCCTTTTTGGAGTGGGTGGTCAAACAGGAGTCTGGGATTTCATCGATCGTTCACTATTTGGACGACTTCTTGTGTGTGGGGGCTGATGGCACGGGTGCGTGCGCAGCGCTGCTACGCACGGTGGTCTCGGTGTTCACTCGCTTCGGAGTCCCCTTGGCACATGACAAGACGGAGGGGCCTGCGCGGTGCTTGAAGTTTCTGGGTATTGAGATTGATACCGTGCGGATGGAGTGCCGCCTTCCCTGGGACAAGCTTGTGGATTTGCATGGGATTGGCGGTTGTGGGGGGCCGCGAGAAGGTGACACTGCGGGAGGCTCAGTCGCTCCTCGGGAAGTTGAATTTTGAGTGCCGTATCTTGCCCATGGGGCGAATTCTTGGGGGGGTGCGCCTCCTGCACCATTTTGTTCGGATAACGGCGCTGGTCAAGCAGGACCTACTCGTTTGGCGGGCGTTCTTATCCAAATACAATGGGAAGTCCTTGTGGTTGTCGGATCCCACGTCCAATGTGGAGCTGGATCTATTCACGGATGCTTCCGGAGCAGTGGGATTCGGGGCTTACTTTCAGGGGGCTTGGTGCCAGGGCAGGTGGCCATCGGCTTGGGTGGCGGCGGGACTCACAAAGAACCTTGCCTTTTTGGAATTCTTTCCGGTGGTGGTGGCGGTCACGGTGTGGGCCCGCCAGCTGGCTAACCGCTCGGTGGTGTTCCATTGTGACAACACTGCGGTGGTGTCGGCGATTAATTCCCTTTCGGCAACGTCCTTTCCGGTGGTCAACCTGGTCCGCAAATTTGTGTTGCCATGTCTTGACGGGAACATCAAGTTCCGGGCGGTTCACGTTCCTGGGGTTCTTAAGGATGTGGCTGACGCTCTCTCTCGTTTCCAGCAGGCCCGGTTTCGGGAGTTGGCGCCGGGGGCAGCGTTGGAGCCGGTCCCCGTGCCGTACGCATGTCTAGGATCTAGGGGCCATTGGTGGCTTAATAAAGTGACGGTCGCCTTAATGGGAGCGCTCTTTGGAGCATTGCAGGTGGAATGTCGTGATGACTTTGAGGTGCGGCTGTCCGGCCTGGCTTTCTCCCTGTCCTTCTTTGGGGCGTTCAGGACTGGCGAGTTGGTAAGTCCGGGACGGAAGTCTCCGGGGGGTCTGCGCTAGCGGGAGGTGGCCTTGCGAGACACGGTTTTACACATTATATTTTTCTTCTCCGAAACTGATCAGTCGGGCACGGGTTACAGGTCTGTTTAAATGGGGTGGTTGGTTGTGTGTTTTGCCCTGTTGTTTGTTTTTCTTCCTTTAGGGAGTTCAGGCCGGATGTGGGGGGGCCCTTACTTTGCCATGCGGACGGCTCTTTTTTATCCCGGTTCCAGTTCATTTCTGTTTTTCGGAAATGTTTAGCCCGTTTGGGATCGGATCCCAAGCAGTTTGGGTCGCACTCCTTTAGGATAGGAGCGGCCACCGAAGCGGCGCGGTGTGGCCTGGGTCAGGCCGCAATTCAGCGCACAGGCCGGTGGGAATCTCACAGATTCCGATCTTATGTCCGCCCACATCTGGCCTGATCTCTGGGATAGTATTTTGCTTGTTGTTTTCCCTTCTCCTGCTGCGATGTCTTATTTTCCCCTGGTTTGCAGATGCATGTCGGTGTAATGTGTGGATCCTGGGCCACTCTTAT
>CM070038.1:29763982-29785503 GCA_036250615.1 Ptychadena robeensis | reverse complement strand
GAACATGCGATGTTCGCCGCGGATAGTTCGCCGGCGAACAGTTCGGGCCATCACTACAGGAGACTGCTAGAGATCATTGCCATTTCCTTTTGGAAATTCTGAATTTCCACTGTTGAATAGAGATAGTAAAAAAATGATGGTGACATTTTGACTAGCAGTCTGTGTGAGTGACTATATTTTCCCCTCATAAGACACACTTCCACCCCATAAAAATTAGGTAGGAAAAAGTTGAAATATTTTTAAGAAAATGGACACTCCGAAATATAGGGCGTCCTATACCACGGAATGCCTTAAGGTAATTGCAAAGCCCTTGAACTTGGTATCATTGGTAAAAATAGGATTGAACAGATTTAGAGAATTGATATGGGAACATTACAAAGAAATGAGAACAGTGAAGTTTTTGCATAAAGTTTAAATTTGAGCTCAATTAATGCAAAAACTACATGTGCTAGATTGATGTTTCCACACCCTGCTCTGCATCTGCAGCAAAGTTTGGTGATTATATCATGTTTAAGGATTTTGCAATTAACTTCCTAAAAAAAAGGGCAAAATTTCATGACCATCTCTACTGTTGACTTCTGGGGTCAGAGCTTTAAAAGGGAACCTTTGTTCTTCATTGACAAAATGAAACTTTACTTTATGGCAACAACTCTGCATAACATTATACCAATCCCTCCAATTGTCAGATTTTTTAAAAATAGTTTTCTTTAATGTAATTCCAGATTTTTGAAGCCATATATTATTAAAACCTATCCATGTATCCTCAGTAGACTCATTCCTCATCTTTGTCACTCTCTGGACATTGTCTTCTCCACATGTGGCATTGTCATGAGTTTGTCATAGAGTTTGAATGAATTTCTTTGTGAAGCTTTTCTGGGAACGCCCAAAGAACAGCTCCTCATTAGTACATATGGGTGGCTGGTTCTCTAAGCAGACAAAAGCTCTGAAAGAGGACGGTCCACTGCTCTTGGCTCCAGGGACTTGGCAGAACTGTGGTGGACACAATGACATTATTGGGGAATTTAAAGAATGCATACATTATGCCAATGCATACCACATGCCATACCAATGTTTGACTACATAGAGTAGTATACTTGAGAATTACATGTGTCTTCTGTATTTTAATAGCTGTCCTTTAAAAGAATTTGTATCGGATGACATGAGTTGGGGAAGGAGATATAAACCGAGCATTTACATAATATTCCTAGTTCAGCCATAAAGTCAGTATTTCTAGTGACCCTCTAGAGCCAGATATGCAAAATACTTTATTATTGGCCAATGTAAACCACAAGAATGCAGATCATTCCATTGACAGAGGATTTTATTTATGCTGATTCTCCTGGATCTCTGATTCCACTCTCTAGTGAACCTGAAACGACCAAACTTAAGGCTGTACTCCCCCCCCCCCCTTTTCAATTCTTGAATACTTTATGTGCAGCCATCTGCTGTCAGAGACCACAATCACATAAGGAGCAAAAGTGGAAGGTAAAACAAATGTGAACGAACCCATTACCAATAATTCCATTGTGGATTCTTTAGGTTTTTTGAACAATTCAGTTTTTGAAATGCCCAACAGTGCAAATATAGATAAAAAGTATTTTGCAAATGATTTGATTGCTATTTGATATTATCAGCACCATAGCTGGAAAGATAAAAAGTACAGTAATTGCATGGAAGCAGATTTCATCAGTTGCATTTGTTTCTAGGGAGCTCTCTATAACAAGATGAAAGACATGTAGGTTACTACTTGCATGACAGTAGGGCATCCACTGATTTTAGTCACAAAGGTTTAAGAGTATATACATTATGATTTTTAAGAGAACTTTGTCACTTTGTCCATTTTTGACCAAATCCCACTCCAACCCTACACACCTGCCGAAACACAGCTTAGCTGTCCTCCACAGCTGTGTTTCCCCATCAGGTTGGTCAGTATGGGAAAGCATAAGACCCTACCATGATGCAGTACCCTTAAAACTGATTGGCCAATCTATTGACTTAGGCACACTGAGCTGACAGAGAGGAGCAAGTAAACTCTGTGAAAGCTTTAATACCATTTGGCAGGGTGAGGATTAACTAAAGCTAGAACTTAAGTCTGCCATTGAGGAGCATGGTGGCTGGAAAAATAAAAAATTAGGTTCTTTTTTACAAAACTCTTTGCTTTATCCTTGAATGGACATAAGACAAGAATTTGGCTAAAACTCCACAATGCTTTGCCAATGCCCGACCAATTTGTAAAATCACCCTTTGATGGAATGCACACCATTGCGGGTATGCACCCATTCAAAATGAATAGAATCTGTGCCAAAGACACAACCACTACAATTTAGCTGTGTTTTGGCAAGAAATGGAGTTTTGGCCTTTCAGAGAGACAACATTTCTTATGTAATACAGAAGAAGTGAATTCCAGGACTAGCTAACAAGATAGCAGAATATAAGCAGTTTGCCTTATGGTGATCTTGTCAGAGTTAATCCTGACTTAACACTGTGATATACCAATATGATAGCCTGTGAACTGCTATGCATTAAATAGGAAAGTCAGCAGAACATCTGATCCACCCAAAATACTTCAGGTTACTACAGCTCTGCTGGTCAGAGCTCCATGGAGTTTAAGGAGGTGGGGAATCTGTGGGTGGCTCTCTCCTCTGCCTGTGTATATAAGCTGGGCTCATGCTGCCCAATGCTTTTGGCTCGGCTGCTGCTTTGTTTATCTAATACATAATCACTAAGGGATACCCCTTACTAAGTACCCTAACAGGGAGAAGAGGGTCATATTCCAGGTATTTTTTAAGCATGACATGCATACAAAGTGAAATCACTGAATGTTTGAATATTACTGATTTTTTACCAATTACAGTTACAGTACAGTGCAAGGCTCAGACCGTAAAGAAGCACGATAAAGAGGGTTGAAACGTGCTTGACATAAAAGGAGCTACAGTACTGTTTATTTTGCACAGATCAACATGATGAAATAGACTTTTTAATTATATTTTATGATATTTATATGTTATAATATTTGAACACAGTGATGATTTAATTATTAATTTGGTCCTATGTATGAAATTAAAGACCTTTTAATTCTATATTTATATTTTTTTATGTAAATTAATTTCATTGCCTAAAACCCCAATTAGGTTTTTTAGGGTGCAGAGGGCTGGTATATGACCCTCTTCTCCCTGTTAGGGCACTAAGATACTACTGCTTTGTTCATGTCAGTAGAGCTCCAGCTTCCTGCTGATATAAACACAGTAGAAAAAAAATCTGCCTATGGGATTACCCGCTTTGCCAGACATCGAAAGCACCTTTACACTATAAGACACACAGGTCCCGCCCCTTAATTTTGAATGTTTAGAATGTACTCCTTGCAGTTAAAAAAATACGATATACCTAATGAGCTGTTTTTAAATCTTTTGTTCCCTTCTCTCCAAGCCATTTTTGGCTTACATTTTTTTTCTTATTTCAAAGCTCAAAACATTTTTTGAAACAACTGTTAAGCAAATTCTAGAATCCTTTGTTTATATAGAGGGTATTTTTTTTTAATTCCCCTCAAAAGTAGTAGAAATTAAATTGCAATCACTTTTTCACTTGTTGCCCCAATCTAGATTTCATATTTGTAAGCCTCCAATCTATTTCTGGGGGGTTCTTCACGCCATTTCTCATGTGGTGACAGGTTCACTTTAAGTTGAGTGGTTGTCGATTGCAAAATGAGAGGAAAACAAATGCGCCTGAAAGCAGAGACACATGTTGAGCTTTTTAAACTTGGAAACTCAGCGGGAGCCAAAACTGTGCCGTATAAATTAGCAGATAAAATTAGTGCCGTTAGGATTTGGCAGGAGTGCTGGAAAAAGGCAAGAGATGTCTGGAGCAGCTTCAAAGCTACCAAGCTTTATTAACGCCAACACTAAAAGTTTGTACAAAAAATAAAGGAAGTGCTTTCAAAAATAAGGTGCAAGGGACGTGAGCGCGAGTCCTCTCATCTGCCACTGTTGTTTATACAGGGAATTGTAATGTAGATATACGGCTTCAATGAATTTCCATATATGGACGGCGTCTGAATGTATAAATACAGAATACATGGCCTGTTAAAAGAAATTCTTCATTGCGCAATAACTTCATAATTTCATACACATGGGAGAAGTGTGAATAAACCTCCTGGCTCGAATTTGGAATCTTCATGTCGGACAGATTGTATTATAAGCTTACAATTGCGGTCAAGCAATAAAACACGTTGATATGTTTACTATAATATGTAAGCTGGTTATGTTCGTTTTTACTGCAAATTGGAAATAAATTATTATAGTTTAATTGTCTTCCAAATGAAGAAGGGAACCATCTTTGTTTTTTTTTCAGGTGTTAAAGGGCCCAACCACCTAAAAAAGTATTTTTGTTAGCGATATATTAAGTGCTTATTTCCATATGTTTTGAAAACTCTAACAACCCTCCCCACCTTGGAATTTTGGTTGTCCAATCCTTTGTGTGTGTCTTCTCCTCCTGTTACATTTCCGTAACATCAAAAAGATCTCAAGTCCAGTAGGGGTGCTTGGACTCAGTGACTAGTGTTGATTGCACATTTTGTAATCATTCATTTTTATTGCTAATATCGGCACTCCGAGAATTTGTGAAGATCTCTAATATAGTGCTATAGCTTTGTAATCATGAAAATTTTAAATACAATGTGCATGTACTTGTGCTAAATTGGACAATGAAGGTAATCGATGGGAAGTACCATGCATTGCATGTGCAATATGCCCATGTACAAGTGCTGATTTGCAGATTGAAGGTGATAATGACTGAAGATCACAAATTCTGTAATTTATTGTAAATATTAGCCGAAAAAATTTATGATATTTTCCAAATATGAATATTGCCTATGCTGCTCATCACTGCTCATCACTGCTCTTCAGCGTGACGTCATAGGTTTGGTAACACCTGGTGCCACAAACCCATGGTGTCACACTATGGTGGTGCCTATGGCATTCTGCAAGTAATATGGGCATCAAATTGTGTGCTGACAATGTTGGACATATCCAAACATAACCCTGCTGGATGCTCCCCATAGGGTGATTATCACCCTATGAGAAGAAGTAGTAGTAGAGAGAAGAAAATGGCCCTACTGGCTCCAAAGATGTGAGAGGTACCCTCCCCCTGCCCTACTTTCCCAGGTTTACCTGATTCTAAATGGGACTTTTAGGGGCCGCTAAAATACTAATCACTTAAGCTGATTTGCAATAGTGTTAAGCTCAAATATTCGAATTGCGAATATCATCTATTCGAGAATTCACAAATTTTGTAAATATGGTAGTGTATATTCACAATATTGAATATTCGCGATATTATGCATTGGAAAGCTTATGGCCATGCATTGTGATTTTATACATATACATTATTCATACACTAGAATTGTGAATATGCACGAACATAGAATATTAGCAGAATTATTCACGAAATATTGTGAATTCTAATATTGCCGCTTATCAATCAAATTTGCATTATAAATACATAAAAAGTCTTTATTAATAAAAAGGACTAATTTCAAATCATGCAGTTACATATAGGAACAGTTCATTTAGAATTTATAAAACGGCCTCAAATCCAAAGGGTAAAGAGTGGAATGTCCTACAAATTGTCAGTCTTTCAATGACCGACGCATTTCACCCTGTACTGGGCTTCCTCAGGGACAGAATTACTGAAACTTACAACAAAGATATGCATGTAAAATAATTGCGTAAAGATTTTACTACTTGACTATTGCATATAAATCAAAGATTCTAATGAAACGATTTTACTTCTTGGCTGTGGCTTATACATCTATGTTAGTATCACAAGTTTAACATTATAATGTAGATATAATTCCGTAAGGGCAAATCCTTACTACAAGAGTAACAGATGAATATCAGAATTGCATCATAGGGGCTTACATCAAGGTTTTCAATGCTGGACATATATCTATATATATTGTTAACTTTAACTTTAACTCAACCCTGCACACACTACAGGGATCCAAGGATGTGCTTTAAGATTGAAGTTCTTACAAAAATATATGCAGCGATTGTATCATACACAAGGTGCATGGGGCAAGGCAGTGCTGCCACTGACATTTCAGCTGTGGTTCTTTAATGAAGACTGGAGTCATTTTCCTGACTGCCAAGTCTTTTAGACCTTGTTTAAAAAAAAGACCTTGTTTGGAGAGTTTGGAGACACTAGGAATGAAATGTTGTCACCCAATGCAGATAGCAATACCGGCACTGGGTTAGGGACACCTCTGTTTTGGATCCTATGTTATAGTATGCAAATCTAGTAAACTGACACACAGGGATCTCACTAATTGAGTGAAGTGATGGCCGAACATCGGCCTGGACTGTCCGCGAACGGGCGGGTCGGACTTTTAAAGAAGTCCAAGGCGAACTACGCCTTGTGGACAGTTCGGCCATCACTAGTGCCGGAGACAGAGAAAAGGAGGTTTAGCTCTCAAGTTTTTACTATAAAGGGCTACTATTTCCCATAAGCTTCTCTGAGATTAAAATATTTTGATGATTTCCCAGAGTTTGAACGATTTGTCCTGAAGAGAGTTGGAACATTTTCTTCATTAAGGGTACCACCTGGCAAAGCCTTTATTTTGGTTCCCACTGTGGTTTTCTAAACATTGGTATGTAGTGCCTGTGGGGAGTGCCTGTGCCAAGGTCACTGCCACCCAAAATAAACATGTAATCATGACTCTAAAAACTAAAGTTACCTAATTTCTCATAAATGGCATCACTGCTTTTGTCAACAATACAGCATTACAGAAGAAGGGGAGATGAAAGAAGAAACTACGACTTATTACTAGGAGTCAAACTGTCAGGTTGTCATAACATTCTGGGCTTCTAGTAGCATTACAATGCAAATCAGAGTGCTTACTTTTTGATAATACAGTAAGGAAAATAAGTAGTTGATCCCCTGCTGATTTTGCCCTCTGACAAAGAAATAACCAGTCGATAATCTTATGGGAGGTTTATTGTAGCTGTGAGATATACAATAACATCAACAAAACACCCTTGCAAACCCAGTGCAAAAAAAAGTCAGAGATTGATGTTAATTGCAATGAGGGAAAAAAATTTTATCCCCTACTAACAACATTTTAGGCTCTCAGAAGTCTTTAGAAAGAGACAGAGTGCTATTATTCCCTCCTTGTTATAGTACCTATGTCAGTGGTGGGCAACCGTGTAGATAAGGTGGGCCACAAGTGCTGCCCTCGGCATCAAAATGTATTTAAAATGACAGCAGACATACCTAGAAGAACTGAAATATTTAAACTTTTTAAATAACAAAACTTGTTTTAAACTAAACTTCAAGAATTAGAGAGCACTGTAGTGTGGTAATGAAAATTTTGTGTCATATATATCATCAAAGGTTATGGACAGTGGCGTAGGGATCACCATAAGGGCCCGCAGCTTCTGGCCCTTGGAACCACAATGCCCCCCTAAGCATGACACGCCAGTATAGACTTTTTTGCTATGGGGCCCAGTGAGTTCTAGCTACGCTCCTGCTCATAGATATCATCAAAGACTTTGAATCTTTGATTATACAATCATCACTAATTTGTTGGTGGAATAACTGTCTGCCGACTGCTCCAGCCTGAGCAGGCCCCTCACATCTCCTCTTCCTGCTCCAAAAAGATCCTGGGTGAAGACGCATCAGTGGGGGACTGGTGGACAGGTGAGTTCCAATGCCCTATGCATTAACAGTTAGGTTTCAGGGGTCGCAAGTGGAAAAGCCTGGAGGGGGGGCTTAAGAACACCCAAAGGGCCGCAGGTTGGGCACCTGGAACCTATGCAAAAGACACCTGAACACAGAGCTAGCTGGCATGGCCAAGGCCACAAGACTGCACACCTATATAAAGCTGGATGGGGCTGCAGGACTTTCTCCAAGACATTTGGTGAGAAGATGACAGTTTGCACAATAATTCATCTTTTCCAAAGGTATCAATACTCATTTTCCTCATAGCAATAAACAGCAATCTCTGGCTTTTGTGCACTGGGTCTGCTGGGGTTTTTTGTTGATAATCTGTCTCAGTGAACTCAGTGAACTACTCGCCAATGTTTATCCAATTGTCAAAGCTGACTTCATGCTGCTTGGTGGAAAAGCATGTGTCACTGTGCTAAAGTGGATATGATGAGAGTGCTGCTGTTAGAGATGAAAAATTCGACCATTTCGACGGTTTCGACGAAATTGCAAAGCCCCTGAACTTGGCATCATCCCCAAACTTTCTGGGAATATAGAGAAGGGCTGGGGGTATACAGCAAAAAAAAAGTATGTCTCTAACACAAATAGTTTTTTCACAAATTAAGTTCAAAGCCAAGTAAAAAAATGTAAAATTGGAATTTCGACTTTAAATTTGAACTTAATTTATGCAAAAACGAAATGTGCTAAAACAAAACTTTTTTTTTTCAAATGCTCCTACAACCCTTCTCTACATCTCCTGCAATTTTGGTGATGATACCATTTTCATGGGCTTTGCAATCAGCTCACAAAGTTAGGAAGTCGAAAAATTCAACCATCTCTAGCTGCTGTATGTATTCCAAATAAAAGAAACATAAATCAATCAATTCCAATGTCAAGTATGCGCTGTTTGCTAGGCTGCCTGTTCTGTAATACCATGTACAGCTTTAAGTCCTCATGCAACAATTAAAGCTGCAACCCCTCTCTCCATTTTACATTATATCAGCATTGGTACACCTCCCCCTCCGTATGAGTGATGGGAATATACAATTTTTTTGTCACCAACGGTTACTATTGGTTGATATTACCAATGGCGAATTCTGGGGACATTGCATTGTATAATGTCCCAAGGAACAAATATAAATATAGAAGATAAACAATTAATCCCTGTTATGTGGTTCTCAAAAGCTATTTAGCAGGCACAGGCCACACCACAGAGACACATCTGCTGCTCACTTCTAAAAACAATGTCGCAATAAGCGCAGAATTACATAAATGAAACATTCCTTAAATACTTTTTTGGGAAATGATGGTCAGGAACCGTTTTAATAAACATCAAAGCTTTTATTTACAAAACTGTGAATAATTCATCTACAGCTTTCAGCTCCGGGTCATATAAATGAGAAAATTATGTTTTGGCGAATGTTACAGTCCAATGTTACTCTGAGAGTGGAACAATGCTTCAACATAAAATGTCATGGAATAAAGAGCAACATAAAGCCAAACTTCATACTACATGATTACATAGTGGTACAGATTTGTTTAGGGTTTTCTTCTAATCAGAAGCCATCATTGCCATGGTACGATAGAATATATTCTATATTACATCTGAGTTCCTGTCAGATAATTGGTCATATATGATACGAGAGGATTCTGTCCATCTACGGTAATTCTGAGATTTACACAAACCTACCACAAGGGATAGGCCAAGGCAGGAGCAACAGAGGCACTTGCTGTGTTGACTAAAGCTAACTATACATGGCTGGATTCCCCTGTGATTGTTGTGTGATCGAGCCTACACAAAAATTGTATTGGGGATTATCTGGGAATCGATGCGCACCACCTTAGGGAATCATTCCCTGGACGATACTTTAAATGGAGATCAAGGGTTCCCACCCAAAGTAATGGCGATTAAACAAGGAAATACTGACATGTTGGATCTCTGTTAGGCTCCCATCCGCGGGTCGATTTTTCACTTGATTTTCTATTGGCGATCAATTGAGTTATGCCCACCTTAAATGATCGACCAAACAATATCGGAATCGACTAAAAATCAGATCGGACATGTTTTTTTTGGTCAATCGTTTGGCAATCGAAGTACGTTGGTGGACCCATAGCTCCTTATGCAGCAGCCTTTCCGATCGATGGATTTTGTGAAATCGGCCATTTTGGAGATCGGCTCATGTCCAAATCGGATTCCCAAGGTGGTGTTCCATTGGTTCCCGATCCGATCAATCCCCGATTCCACGATTGCTTGGAATGATCGGATCGGGAATAGATCGGTGACAAATCCCCCGTGTATGGCTACCTTTAGATTTTCCATTCGAGCAGGATCAATCACTCCAGATGGACTGCATTCGATTCCTGAACAAATGATCGGCATGGACACGCACAGTGAACGATCATTCAAGAATCAAGCGATAACTCAACCTGTGTATGGCCAGCTTTAGTGATATCTGGTGTGTTCATTGAGATTTATATTACCCATTTTTTTACTTTAGTATGATGCCTCTCTATCTTTCCTTTTGTTCCTCTGACTGCCATTAGTGTGTAGGGCCCAAGGGGGGGGGGGGTCTTTCCTGGGGGTCTATTATTCAGGGGTGTGTCACTGGGGTCCCTTATTTAGGGATCATTGAGAGGGAGGAGTCCATAACTGGAGTGTATATTACTGGAGTTTGGCACTAAGGGGTATTCCACAAGGGTTTGTCGTTGAGGAGTCTGTCACTAGGGGGATTGACACACACACACACACATTGTATATTTATTTTGTAATGCTTTTTTCTGTCTAAATGTTTGGAAATTAATGTACTTGTAATCACAATTTAGATCAGAAGCCAGAAATTGATCATTTTAATGCTCAGTGCTTACAGTACCTCAACCCACATGAGCCACTAAAGGTCCCCATACACGGGTCTGATTCCCAAGGGATTCCGGGACGATCGATTCCGGGTGTGTGCACGCTAATCGATCGTCCTGGAATTGCGTGAAGCCCACCTTGCCCGATCGATCACGTCCGATTGATCGGGGGCCCAGAATCGGATCTGCCAGAAAACCAACATGTTGGTCTTTCTGATCCGATTCAGCACACATCAGGGGGAGTTGCCATGTGTGAAGTGATCAATCGGGCACGGAATCGTCCAGGAATCAGTGGCCTAAGGTGGTAGGGACAGGCTTAATTGGGCGATCGATCGGACATCTAATTCCCTCTGGCATCGCGGAATCGATCGGATGGGTGATCGATCGGACATGGAATCGGAACATGTATGGCTAGCTTAAGACCTGAAGCTATTTTAAAGGGGCACTTGGACAACCAGATTCATTCTTAGCTCTGTTTTAAAACAGCACCCCACCTTTTGTTCTGGAGACAACTTAAAGAATGTGGGTTACCACTTTCCTTTTATGCAATCCACCTATATAATGTGTGTTAAAAATGACGTCTTGTAGCCTCATTTGTAAGTCTGTCAGGCATGGTAACAATACAAGGTCACAAGGAAACAAGGATAGATAGTTATCACCCTGCAAAAGGAAATGCTAAACCAGAACCCTAACTGCAGGAACATCGGAGAGTTTGTTAATGAAAGCTGTAAGGATGTACGTTTCCTTTTTACTTTTACTGAGTCACTAGAGTTATGAAACTTTCACAATATTTTTGTTTAACTCACTGCACAGAAAGTTCAGCTGTCACAAGGGCAACTTTCACTGACTGAATAACTGCGTCATTACATGAGTCGTGAAGTTCCCAGCTCCATATCCCAGGGATTTCTCGAAAATGACTTGGACATTCCAGATGAAAGCATTTAGATTATCAAGAGAGGAGTTGGGAAGCTGAAGGGTGGTTTTACTGTAATACACAGAGCATTCAAATTCTGTGCAATCTGCTTAAAGTCATTATGCACAACTCTCCCTGCGGCATACACATGAAAGTGATTCCGAATGAGGGAAAGTGACTGTGACCTCAGAAAGCCCAGCAACAATTAGAAGTGGAAATTAAAAACACTGGAATCTTGAGCATTTCCCTAAAAAAATTGAAAATTCTACATTGGGGCTTTGATGGTTTGCACTCCGCATAATGTGACATCAGTGGATCATGGGACTGCCTTAGGATCTTGAATGCAGCATTTCCAAATTTATTATTATTGTTCCACATCTACAGATATATCAGATGGTTTAGCTAACTGAAATAAGTAAAAGCACAAATTATACCTGTATGACTAACTAAGGGGCAAGCATTCATATCCCAACACTTCGTAACTTTGCAAACTCAACTTCTTTATTGATCTAGCTAATGCAAAACCAATGTTCAATTGTGATGTGACACAGCAAACTCTATAGTACCCTAAACTCACTATTTATCTTGTAGTAACAAGGTTCTTCGGTTCTCCCAGCATTTTTGCTATGAGGTCCCAGCTCTGCAAGCCTATTGAGCCCATTCAGAGTCATAACCACGTGTGGACTGACCTTCCTATGTGGCCATTTCTGGGGTTCTCAATATCTCTCTCCTTGCTTATTTGTTATGTATAAGCTCAGTTTCTTCTCACCAGAAAATAGTTATGATTTGAGATAAATATAACTTCAGTGCTTACTTGTAAGTAACATTACAACTGGTTGCCCAATGGATAAAACAAGAAGACTGGACCCAGAAGTAAAGGAAACAGACCTGCCATACCAAAGGTATTGAAGCTGCTTGTTTGGACCTTGCATCACTTTGACCTCAAACAATGCCTTGAGAAAATTGTCTTTGCATCTAGTAGTAAATGTGGACCAGCTTT
This sequence comes from Ptychadena robeensis, assembly GCA_036250615.1. Taxonomy (NCBI): domain Eukaryota; kingdom Metazoa; phylum Chordata; class Amphibia; order Anura; family Ptychadenidae; genus Ptychadena; species Ptychadena robeensis. Next base: position 29,773,039 of record CM070038.1, on the reverse strand, counting down.
AGCTTGATTTAATTATGATTTACAGCGAACCATTACTGGACTTCCTGCTAGGTGCTCTGAAGTTGTTTGAACTGTCTGTATAAGGTGAAAGGGTTGAACCCAGGAACATGAGAGGCCAGGAATGCAGGAACATGGATGGTTGGACAAAGAAAGCTCTGATGATCAGGAAATTACATATTAATTAGCTTTGCTGACTGTTTTCAACCTTATGTCAAGGCTTGTGTGAACTTTTTGGACTAATATTAAAAATGCACAACTTTAAATATCATTCAAAGGAGAAAGGAACTAAATGTGCAGGACTTGGCTTTTCCAGCAACAGCAAGAGAACACCTGCTGCAACAACACAATGTAAAACCAATAGTAATACATTAGCAACCCAAGGCCCTAGCAACAACTTATGAAAATAAAAAAACAATATACCATGCTTCACCACCTTAAAATGGAACCCAAGATATCCAAGAACTGAAGGAACTGAAGGTCAGCACTGTATAGTAATGTAGCGCACTGTATGGCTGTCTCTTTCCCTTGCTGCCCATTGACAGCTCTTCTTAATACACACACTGACAGATACTTGCTGGGATCATTTGTTTTTAGAGTGTGGGGTTGACACATAGCACAATCTCTACATTTGGCAACTGTAACCCAGATGACCAAGATTAAAGTTAGGAAAGACCATTATGTAATGTAAAAGATTAACCACCAAATGGAAATGGAATGCACAGCAAACTCTGCATTCCATATGTATCCAAGAGAGCGAAGGTGCCCACGTGGTCGATCACCTAGATTAGATTATTAAGATCCTTCTTTTTTTTATATTTATGACGTATTTACACTGAAAACTGAAACGAAGGCTCTATTCACACTGTATAACTACCGTTATATTAACAGAAGAGAAATTTTTTGTGCTCGTCGGGTCTGTATTAACTGATTTGTTTAACTGTTGGTAGATCTAATAATAGTAGCTCACAAGGAAAAAATAATGTGGCCACACTTGCAATATAAGGTTTTGGTTGTCTTAGCAATTTATTTGTTTCTTATCTAAAACATTACAAATATAATTACGGTAATCATAGGGAAATTTAGGTTACAGCAGTAATGCATTTGAGGAGAATGTACCAGGACAAAGGATGCTCAACTGTTGTTTCTGAAAGTACAAATGGTCCTTATATAATATTTAGTATATGTTATACTACAGAAGTCTATTACAGACTTTAGGCATACTCAAAGCGATGACCATTCTGCACACCCATTACAGATCATCTAATGGACAGGTCAGATGCTAGGACATCTTATTATGAGACTGTTGAAGCTGAAATCTAGTTGCAGCAAAAACATTATTTTTCAGCTACTGCCCATTATAAGGGTAATTTATATTATCTTTATCTTGCTGTTTGCTTGCTTCCCCTCTTTCTTTTTGGAAATGGGGCCTAGAATCTCTTCCATATAGCGCATTGAGCTGAGGGTACAGCTGATGTTGTATTGTACTGTAAAGGTCCCCATACACTGACAGATTCTCCTTCAATAGATGTGGGACCAACTGCAATGTGATGATGTCATTATGCTGTGTCACTTAGAGGACCAGCGGGCACCCTTTGTGTGCTGGACAAAGTAATGGGACCAGCCGTGAATTAACCGACAAGTCGGATCACTATGTGATCTGACATGCGGGGTGATCCTGGTCGATCTGACCAGGTGGGTGCATCTGATTTTCAGCAAAGCAAGCACCCAGCGATCAGTGGGAACTTGCGTGACGGTCGATCGGTCTGAAACTCTGGAATCGGCGGGAATCGGCCTGTGTATGCCCACCTTAAGAGATGTTGAAGGAAATTGCTACACTACGTTATCATTCTCATTCTAATGAAAGATCCACCAAAGCTCTTCTATCTGCACCACATCAATTTCACAGCCCAAAGAAAACAATATTTTTCATCCATCATTAATGAATTATTAAATTAAATTTCTCATCATTGCCTTCTATTCCATCTATGTGACCAGTGATCTCTGAAGGTGGTAGACCAAGATATGGAGAATTCTACCTTTGTTTCTTTACTTCACCACCAGTCATAGTGGTCAGTTCCAAATACCTTTGTAGTCAGTGACACTGCTCATCCTTTGAATGGTGGTTCGTAAACTTAAAATGCTTCAGTCTCTTGGCTTAAACCAACTGAGATGAAAAATGCATTTGTTAGACCACAAGATGCTTTTATTTTTTATTATCATTCACACCAGCAACTAAAAATCAGCTAACTTAGCAGCTAAGCCACACACTTAATATTATATCTGCAATATTCAAAATGTCAGTTAAGGCACACTTGTAACCTTTGTAGACAATGCTAGTGTGCCTCAATAAGTCACTCTACAATATCCTTTTGACAATGTAGTGTCAATGTTTGTTTCTTGCACTGTACTTCAATCACTGGTCAATCAGACTTCAGCAGGTGGACAGGTCTGGCTAGGCATGGAGATCTAAAGGACAATTCAAATTTATAATCTTCCTTAAAGGGCTTAGGATAGTTCTGGACAGACAGCCTTCAATACTAAATGCCCTGGGAAGCTATCACTTTCCCCTTGGATTACAAGCAGGGCTGCCGTCAGGGGGGGCAGAGGGCACTCCAGTTCCGGGCCTGAGGAGCTAGGGGGGCCTGGTGGTCAGCATCAAGGGGCCCTGGTGGCCGCATGCTGGGCTCACCGTGTCACAGTCTGCTCAAAGCACGAAGGGAGGTGTTGCTAGCAATCCTTCACCGCTCAACAACTTCGGCGGAAGAAAGGGGGTGTGGGATTTTCCGAGTATGGGACCCCAGGATTTCTGATAGCAGCCCTGATTACAGGTGCACCTCTTAGGACTAAGCCTTAATATAAAGACTAATATAAAGTCAGTTCCCTATCTCTGAAACCAGAGATAGTGCCAAGCCTGTATATATCCTGATTACTAGTAAAGTGAGACCCCAGTTAGAAGCATAACTAGTGTGTGGTCATTCCTTTATTAAGCCAGAAGATTGTGTATTGAATATGTTGATCAACAACAGATCTGAACCGGTGATCACCTGCCAGGTAAGGTGCTCCCTAGGCCCTCCTTAGCCAGAGTTGGGTTAGCTCCTCAACAAGCTTGCAGCCAGTGTGTCTCACCCTGATTTGAAGATGCAAGCTTCAAACTTTTCCTGGGTTCTCCCGCTGGCCGTCCCATTGCATTGCCAGGGATCCAAGGACCCTCATCCGTGGTGACTGAAAGGGTCGCCCCCTGGACCAGGACCGCCTTCTCTCAAGCATGCCCGAGTGGATGGATGTGGCTACCGGCAAACGCAGGATTCCTCCCTTCTCCACCTCACCTGGCCTGCTTTACCTATTGCCCTGACCGGACGTGCATCTTCTCTGCAGCTGGTATCATCTTTATTGGAGACAGCAGATCCTAAAGTGTGTGCCCCATTCCCAGGCTTGGGTCTGGTGGGAACCTGTACATATTCCTGCTAGTAAAGACTTGTACATATGCCCTACCAGCTTGCTTGTCTACTTTCTGGTGTGTGTGAGCCTCTGACGGTGTGTTCTGAGCATCCAAAGAACCTGGTCGTGCAAGAGGAAGAGAAATGCCCTCCATGACACTACATCATCATTTTCGACGTTGAATTGTAGTTGTACAATTGTACAAACGGTTAAAAAAAACCAAATGTATGTTTTAAAAAATCCCGGCTCTCCAAATGACACCATAAGATTGGCTTTTTTTCAGAGGGGAGAACATTGTCAGCAAAAAAGCTTTCATTTAAGTGAGCGACTCTTAAATTAACTATTTGAACATATTCACAAATCCAATACTGCTTAACAATGAAGTTAAAATCAAATTAACAAAACATTTTAATTATTTAAAATATACCTTTTCCAACATGAAAAACTGTTTATTTGAGGGATCTCCATAGCTGACACACCGTTTTAACAACTTTATGGGCTTCAATGTCATTCCTTGACAGGGATGTCCACATAGCCTATCCATATTACTTGCCTACCGCACCTGCTGTTTCTCCGATGTTGAGCCAGCCTGCCGGTTGGAAAGTTAACACAGTGCTCTACGTCGACTTCCAGCCTGCTGACCGGCTGTGGAAACAGTCGGTGCGGTAGGCTAGTAATATGGGTGGGGTATGTTCTCATCCCCATCAAGGAATACGCTTAATGCGGGGGGTGTCGACTGAGCCAATAGAACTGTGGAAACATACGCTTATTCTCTGCTTTACTCCAATCTAGACGGTTAACAGCATCAATTTCACTAAGTTGGGTGAAAAGGTTTAGTGGATCTTCTTTACGTATATCATATAAGTATATTATGAATTGAGCATACATTTTGCATTTAACAAAGCTTTTCTGTATAGCACAGATGATCTACTTGTCGAATATTGCTTTTTAAGTATGCTGACTCATGAATACTTTGAGAGGTCTGTTAAAAACTGGGAGGTGAACTTGTTTCTACCAGTAAGTGGGATGAGCTCCAAGACTTTTGCCAGAACAGCAAAAAAACGCAACTAATGAAAGTTAAACAAACAGTGCCAATGGAAGGGATACATCATTTCATGCACAGAAGATTACAGCATCCCAAAGGAGAAGGAGGAGGAGGGTGTATATGAGGAAGTCTTTGATCCTACACAAAGCACAGCTTTGGTTAGTGAGGCAACAATTTCTTTCCAAAAAACTAATTAGATGAGGCAGATAAAACCTTCAGTCCTGCTGAGGGACTACATTATCTTCAAGAGTTAGGGAATGAAACTCTGATTCTGATTGGTAGCTCTGAGGTTATATACTGTAAAAATCATCTGATTTAAGTCTTAAAAGTAGATAAGGAAAACCTAGTCAAACAAATGAAACACGGCTATTTTTCAGCAGCAGGGACGGGAAGTATGGTCAATGTTAATCATCAATGGAAACCTGTTTCAAAGTGCTTAGAATTTTTTACTGAGCTGAAGGATCGTCTTCAAACATGACAATGACCCAAAGCACACAGCAAACATAAAAAAGGAGTGCCATGAGACAACTCTAAATATCATTGAGTAGCCAAGCCAGAGCCCTCACTTGAACCTTATTGAACATCCTTAAGCAGGCCATACACGGGTCAGATTTTCAATCAATCGACTTAAAACTATCAATTTTTTAGTCGATTGATTGAAAATTGAGTTTTGCCCACCTGGTTAAATCGACTTAATCCGATCAAAATTGAGTGAAAATTCAGTCGTTTTTTGATCGGACTGGATGGTAAATTTTGATCGGTTGATTGAAAATTGGTTCCATATTTTGAGAACCAAGTGTGGTCAACCAATTTTTGATCGATTTTTCTACCTATTCTACCTCACTTCTGATTGAAATTTCAATCGGACTATTTTGGATCGATTGTTATGTCGATTGAAAAAAAAAATCAAAAATCTTGTACTACATATGGCCCATGATACAATTGACATACAATTTTATACCGACTTAAAAATTTATCGTTTTAAGTTGATTGATTGAAAATCTGACCCGTGTATGGGCTGCTTTAGAGGGACTTAAAATTGGTTGCTCACCAGGGATGTTTCTAGCAAGTTGTTGTCTAATACAGTTACAAAATGGTCTCAAATTCAGTTTTCTCCCAATTGTGGAGCATCCTCAAACAGAAGGTGAAGGAGCAAGATCTCTAACATCCACCAGCTCAGTGCTGGAGGAGGGTGTAATGGAAGAGGATACCAGTTATAACATGTGAAGCTCCAGTAAAATCCCTTCCCAAGAAAGTTAACCTACTGGGAAGTTCATGGAGGTGGCAATTTCTGTACTAAAAGTAGTACAGTCTTATGAATGGAGAAAGAAGCTAGGCATCAGGTGCTGGAGAAGAGGTGAGAGATGTTTCTTTACATTTTAACTGAGCACGAAGCTCAGGTTAACCTCTATCAACAAATGTTAAAACCCCATGATGACTAGCTAGGAGATATAAGGCTCCCATACACCTGACAAGCCAGGGCTGATAGACGAGCGATGGAGTGCAACGCGATTACGACATCCAAAGTAATGGCATTAGCCAGAGATTCATTGACATGTCTATTCTCTGGCCAACCGCCCTGTCACCACATGTGGGCACCCAAGATCCGTGGATGATTTTGCCGCCGACCGATGCCTGTGAGCCTTAAGAGATTGCTGAAAAAAACATTTTAAAAACATTTCACTTAGGAGTGTACTTACTTTTGTTGCCAAAGGTTTAGCCATTAATGGTTGAGTTATTTTGAGGGGTCGATAATTATTCACTTTTATCCAAGCTGTACACTGACTACTTTACATTGTATTAAAATTTCATTAAAATCTTCAGTGTTGTCTCATGAAATAATGTATAAACTACCACTTTTTATGTGGGGTGTAGTCACTTTTGTGAGATACTGTGATATAAAGTTTTAAGCTAGCCATACACGTGTCGGATTCCATGGCCAATTGATCACTCACCCAATTGATTCCGGCGATCTCAGAGGATCCGATCCGAGGATTAAGAGGATCCGATCGCTGCATACCACCTTGTCCGAGTGATCGTGTCCAATTGATCGGGGGCTCAGAATTGGATCCGACAGAGAACCAACATGTTGGTTTTCTGTCGGATCCAATTCTGAGCCCCCGATCAATTGGACGCGATCACTCGGACAAGGTGGTATGCAGCGATCGGATCCTCTTAATTGGCTGATTGATTGCAGCTCCCATTCCCGCTGAGATCGCCGGAATCAATTGGGTGAGTGATCAATTGGCCATGGAATCCGACACGTGTATGACTAGCTTTAGTTTTTCACTGTGTCTTGGCAGGAGGAGGATCATGGCTAGGCAGGTATTTTGTAGTGCCTGATCTGGGGATATGGGGTATGCCTGTTTGCTGCCACTCTTTTTATGCGCATGCAGACCCCATGCTTAGGGTGGCCTGGTAAGAACAGGAGATGACGCTCATTACCTGCCTCCCCTCTTTGGTCCTGCTGCTGTTTAGAGGCAGATATTTGTGAACACAGTCCCTTGTCACTTTACATGACATTGAGTTTGAATCTCGGTCCTGAAAGTACATACAACTTTTTTAGTAGGCTACTCATATGTAGCGTGGTTTGAAGAAGTGCTTTTTTCCTCACTGTCTCCCTTACTGTCCTCTGTCAGCTTCCTGCATGGTAAATTTTGCTATAGATGGACCTTCTTGTTCTTTATTTGGTGAGAGAGGGGGGCGAAGGGGGGCGGAGGGAGACGCTGCATGCTGGCGATCTCTCCCCTTAATGGCTGACAGCCAGACTCCTTGAGCATTACTACGCAAATGGGCTTAGTAAGAACAATGTAGGTACGCATAGCTTGCTTTTGACCCTATTTGAGTACTGGTGTACCACTAATGCGCAGCCCTGGCTATGGATGATACTTGAAATAAAAGATGGTGTCCTCCCAGATATCATTAAGAAAAAAGGTATTGCCAGGGGAAGCACAATTAACTCTGGACATATTACATAATATTATAAGTTACACACAATGTGTGCTTTTAACTTTAGAAATATATCTGATGCAAGTCAATCAAGTTAGGACAAATTTATACCTCAGTTTTTATTTTTACTATTCAGTCTAGTACAATCAGGGTTAGAGCCCTATAGAGTTGTAGGCCTCAGAATACTGACAACGTTCCCTTCTTACATTGATCTAACAGGCTGTTGCACCACCCTGGTTAAGAAAGCCACACAAGGTTACACTTTTTGTGTCAGTTTGTATTTCCAAGCCCTAACATTGTACCGTGGTTGTGACCAGGGGTCTCTTTCTACCTCCAGCAGCCCCCTAATCTCCGTGACTCGGTTCAATGCGAGGTCAGACATCACAGAAACTGTACTTTGGCTGCAGCTTTCCAGCTAGATCTTGTTCGGTGATTAGCACAGATCGAGTTTCCACTTTGCACATTAAAGAAAAAACTTTTAAAAGGGACTCTTTGTCAAGCTTCAATATGGCCCTGGCTGAGTTCGGCGTTCCCCGTTTGAACAAAATAATAGTTAATGGCTCAGAACTGGTAGGAAAAGGGCGAGGTAAAATTAAATCGAAACCTGCCCACAGTTTGAGGCGAGACTCCGGTCCGTGGGCCATTTAGAGTTTGATGTTACATTAAAGGCACAGAGCAAAGTGCAGGGAGAATGTTTGTTTTGTAGATTGCCTTACCTTAAGATCTGCCAGAAGAAGAGCACAGGGTCCTGCAGCCCTTGTGGTCCATAAATAAGAAGTTTTTCTAAAATCCCTATCTTCCAATACAAATTCACAATTTATGACAGATCTGAGATATATATATATATATATATATATATATATATATATATATATAATTCATTTAAAACATAAATGTAATGTTCTAATCTTCTGTCAATTGCCTGAATTCTGAATAAACTAAAGGCCCCCATACACATCTAGATTTTCCTTTCAATCAACTTAAAAAGATCAATTTTGGGTGGTCAGTGAAATCAGTAATTGATTGTAATGTATGCCAACTGTAGTAACAGATATTTGATCATTTATTTTTGAAACGGCTGAAAGCGTAATTGAATTAAGATTCAATTTCATTACAACCGATTAAAATTTTCCAGCATGTCCGACAATTTTTCGATCAAAAATACTCCCAATTTTAATAGTTTTCGGGTTAATCTAACCAATCAATCAACAACAAAAAAATTATTGAATTTGATGAAGTTGATTGAACGAAAAATCTAGATGTGTATAGGGGCATTTACTTTTGGATTAATAAGAAACCTCTGCAAAAGTTCTTAGAGTTCTCCATCTCTATGTTCCATCCTGTGTTGAATGAATTGCCAGTATCATTCATCCCTTTCATGTGAGCCCAGTCCATTATGGACCCACCCCCTGGGGGATGCGCTTCATCTTGCCAGTAAGATTTTCCAGTAGTGATATGTAAAATGATTGTAATGAGCTTCAGTATGTATTGCCACCACCACCTCCAGACAGGTAGAGGAAAGATCTATGACATCACTGACAACAGCAAGCAGACTAGAACTAAGGTATACAGAGAGTGCAGAATTATTAGGCAAATGAGTATTTTGACCACATCATCCTCTTTAT
>CM070038.1:29731298-29746120 GCA_036250615.1 Ptychadena robeensis | reverse complement strand
CCCCCCCCCCCCCTCATACTACCATTTCAACTATTTGATCTTTGCAGAGACCCTATACACCTACTGGCCACTGATATTACTTTTATGGTGTAACCACTGCTGACAGTTATGCACAGCTATGTATTACTATTTCTATGTTTGAAAATGCAAGTGCTGTTGTGGGCATTGGACTTTGTAAATAGTGATGAGCGGCATAGTCAATATTCGAATTTGTGATATTTCACGAATAATTCTACTAATATTCGATTCTATATTCGGAAATTCGAATATTCGCGGTATGACCATGTATTGCGAAAATCATATTCGCATTGCGAAAATAATATTCGCATCGCAAAAATCTTTAAAATGAATGGTCACATGCTATGTTTATTTTCGCAATGCGAATATTATTTTCGCGATACATGCCCATATTGCGAATATTCGAAATTGCGAATATTCGCCGACATATTCGAGATATTGGCGAATTCTCGAATTGCCGATATTTGCGAAAAATATTCGGCATTCGAATATTCGAGCTCAACACTATTTGTAAATTGTGACCTGCAACACTTAGAAAGGTCCAGCAAGACCCCACTTGAGAACGTGTATAACCTTGTTACAAGGCTATAATGTCAGTAATGTTACCAGCATATAGGTAAGCTGAATACTCAGTGATGCCATTGATCTAAAGTGAGTAATTAGGGCACATTCTTTGTGATGTTACCATGACTGGAGGAGCGTTGACTTGTTCCAGTTGCTCAAATTATATACCTGACATTTAAATTACTGTAAACTTAAATAAAGACACAACACAATATTTTGAGAAAAAAGTGGATAGATATTTTCGGCCCACAGCTTACACAATTAGAATATGAAACACCTGATCCCTGACAGTGCCCCCTTCTCAAAATGTCATAATACCACATAACACCAACCAACCACATGTACCAGCCACCAGCCTCACCTACACCAGCTCAGTGGGTACTCTGCCAAAGTTGACTCCTCCCACCACCATTTTAACCATCACCACCTTGGGTCATTGACCCTGTAAAGAGCTCAACGTTGTCCTCCAAGTGACTGCCCCCTCCACCAGCACGTCACCAAAAATAGCTTCATACCACTTCCTAGGCACTGCCAGGGACCCGCACACGCTGTGACAGGAAAGCTATAACAAAATAAAACCAACATTATTACAAATAATTAACCTTAACTGTTACAACATGAAACAATACAACTTACAGAAAAACAAAATTGCAACAAAAAACCCTGAAAAGAAAAAACAGCCCATAAAATTTGGGAAGATCTTTGACAAAATGGCTGCTGTCACTTCCACTCTGCCTTTTTCCCCCTTACCAATCCCACCCATGTGATGGCATCACTTCCTGTGACACTGTCCTTCCTCTGCAACTCCCCCAGTCAGGCACATGTACGCCTATGGTGCCCTGGCTGTGGGTGTTAGTCTCTAGATCAAGGGTGGGCAAACTTTTTGACTTGTGGGCCACAATGGGTTTTAAAATGTGATATAGGGGCCGGACCTGGAGCCTGCAAGGGTCCTAAGTCCTCGTAGCTAGGACAGGATATAGAAAAAAAGAATATGTAAAACAAATTAATAAATAGAAGCTTTTGATATAGAAGCTTAAACATTATATTGTAAACTATGGTCTCTAGGAAACAATCCAAACAATTATCCTCAAGGTGTTATCTTCACTTATTGCAGGGAATGAGGGGGAGCCAGGGAGTCTTGTCACCAAGGTAACAAAGGGCCAAATAAAAAGACTAAAGGGCCAGTTTGGGCCCCCGGGCCTTAGTTTGTCCATGCCTGCTCTAGATAATAGCTTCAGCTTCAGTGATGTATGGCTGATGTATAGTACAGCCCTGCGTAATAAGTTGGCGCTATATAAATAAATGATGATAATAATAATAACAGTGATGACACAAGTCTATAATGAATTGATAGGCTAAAATGTCATTGATGTCACTGATCTCTAGTAAATGGATAGACTACATTCTCATTATTTTCTTTTAAAATATGTAGTTCTGTCATCAGGTTTAAGTATCATAGGTTTCATGCCTAATGTCTACCACATATTATTCAATATATCTTACAAACTAGAAGTTGCAAGACGATAAGCGCACAAACATGCAATTTAGGTGATATAAGGCATGTAATACAAAACTGTCACAAAGTGCTTCCTTCTGTATAAATTACCTCCTGGCTTATTCAGGAAATCAATTCACACAGCCAAAATCTGGTTTACAATGATTTAAAATAGTGAATGCGGGGAACTAAGAAAACAATCACAGCTTGTGAATTGTGAACAATCATTGGTCCAACCGCTATAATGGTTACAAGTTGTCTCTGGAGAAATGTTCTCTCTCTATACTTATATTTGTTTGTTGGAATAAAGCATTACTAGCACATTCGAAGTCATCTTGCGTATGTAAACCTTTTTTTTTTTTTGAAATTGAACGAATGTTTTTTAAATTCCTATTGCCTAAATTTTCCTATTTGTGGATAACAATGTAAAAGTCAAACTCTAAGTGCAGATGAATGCATACTGTATATGGCAGCTGTTCAAAGAAATACCCTGAGTCAGCAGTATTTTATATTGTGCTGTCTGCAGATATTTAAATTGTTCCCCCCTACTGATAAACAAAGCCTTCTATCCATGCCACTATTGTTACAGAGTGCTGGACTCCTTACAGTAATTTCATTCCCATATTAGAGGGTGGCTGTTGGTGCTGGAGCTCTCAAAAGACAACTTTCTGCAAAACACACAAGAATTCATGAGCAATGAACTGTTTTCTTCTGCAGAGAAGGGGACAGGAGTCACACCGCTGCATCCTCCCCAAAAGTAAATGGACAGATGTTTTCCAATCCAACATCCTTGAACCGTGGATAACTGCAAAACCCTGTCCCCTTAAAATTTCATCTTAATGAAATAAAGACAGACACATAACTTCTTTGGAAAAAGTTGGATTTATATGTGTTAAATGTAAATACAGAAAAAATAGGCCACAGCCAATAAACGAAATAAGAGGATGACCAGACAGTGCCGCCAAATGAAACATCTTTAACCTCCCTAGTGCACTGCTGAGGTACAAATTTCTGTACCAAAAGCGCACCATAGACTTTTATGGAAAAAAAGGTTTTTACATTGTAAGCCTGTAATTTCCATGTCCATACAGGAGCCTGGTAGATATCCTGAATACAATAGCATGTTCAGATGCTTTGTGAATAACTCACAATATCAGATAATGAATATTTCAATAATTCACTTTATCAGGTAAATGAGCTCTGCAACCACTTGATGGCGCTGCAGATGTGCCAGGTTACATAGGAGAGCATGGAGGGGGGGGGGGGGGGGGGGGGGGGGGGGGGGGGGGGGGGAGTGATCCGTGCAGCTGCAGCTGCCTCTTCTATAGATGGAGACAAACGGAGCAATGAATTTGCTCTCCTGTGGCTCCGATCTCTGCCTGACGAACCCAGCTCCTCCATTGCTGTTCTGACAGGTCAGAGCTGCGCAGTGTAAAGGGCGTTCACTAGAATTTATGTTAGTTTTTTTAATATATATTGAAATGTATAATATAAACAGTAAGGGAAACAAGTATTTGATCCCCTACTGATTTTGTATAGTTTCCCTTGTAGCGTTGCCCAGGATAACTCAATGGAGCAACCAGATTCTTTTCGGACCTTTAGGATGCCTATGTTCAGATCACTGTCATTCACAACTTCAACATATAACATGATTGTCCACACAGCTGGTTAGGGGTTAACTTTTTACTAAAGGGATATATACAAGTTTATTTCACCATCACCCATAAGGCAGGGATGGGGTTCAAGGAAATGGTCTTAAGCAGGGTACACACATAAAGATATGGGCCAGATCAATGCGCGCTCACGGCCATCTATCTGGCCCATATCATATGCGGCCATCCCGAAAACTGGGATATCGGACATGACCGTTAATCACCGCAGGTCTCCATGCAAAGCATTGGCTGAGCTAGAGAGAGAGCAGAGCTGTCTCTCCAGCTCCGCCGATATCTGACAGCAGCGTGATGACGTCATCTTGCTGCTGCAGGGAACATCGGACGGCTCAAATTTCGAGCAGTGTGTTCCCTGCTTTAGGATCCCCATACACCTTTAGATTTCTCTGTCAGATTTCCTTTAGATCTCCTTTTGTTTTACCAAAGCCATGTAACATGAGGGACTTTCTAAACAATCAAGTCTGCTGTGTTCAGTCGCAGAGGACCCAGCACTACATAGTTGTTGGTAGATCTAAAGGATAGAATACACAAATCACATACAGGAATTATTGGGCTTTTAAGGCACGGAACTCATAAAAGATAAACAATAGAAATATTTATTGCAAAGGAACAACCTGTACATATAGTGGTTGGTCCTTTATACACCCATAAACAAATGTCAGTCCATGATTAAAGAATGAACAAAAAAAACATACTTGTCTTCAATTTCAATTTCAACATGTTTCGCCCGAATAGCGGGCTTCTTCAGGATCGACAAGTATGCAGTCACAATTTCTAAGGTAAAATAATAATATGAATTATACAATGCAGTCATGAATATAGTAAAATAATACATACAAGTTATGTAAGCTTCAACCAGTGTTGCTTTTTCTATCGATACCCACACATATCACAGTTTTTTTATATATGGTCTATCTGTTATATTGAAAAATATATCTCGAGTAAATCAGGGACTTACCACAGTCACCACATCTAAAGGATATCTGATCTAAAGGTGTATGGCCATCTAAAGGTCTATGTTGCAAACAAAACCTAACCAGCTGCTAAATGGAGTGGAGGCTGATGGCTCTTACCCAGAATCGGTGGAACAAGTGGTCCATCTGAGGCAGAGAGGGGAGGTATGCTTCTACTCACCCTGGCCAGTATGGCATTCAGGTGTTCATTGGGAGACTGCAGGTGGGCCTGTACATGTGCTGTCTTGAGCAGGGGAAACCTTGTGGGTGCTGCAAGATTTGTCCTTTACAGCGTAGTGCATTGCCAAATTGTCAAAATTGCCAAAGTTCTTGGTGGCTTTGATCCCTGCTGCCCTGGGATGATTGCCAAGTTCACGTGTAGCACCCATCGCGGTGAGATCTTCCATAGTGGGACATTTACTGCTATTTTTGTTTATTTAACAATGTCTTTTCAAATGAAAACTCTTATAAATGTTTTCACCTCAATATAATTTACTGTATGCATTTTACATAAACATTTAATACTGAGCGCACTGTAGTATGTCACACAGAAGCCATAGACATAAAAGCCATAGACCTTGGGATGCTTCTTCATACTCTAGCCAGGTGTAATATTTTCTAAAGCACACTTTGTACAAATGTGGATGAGATATGTCATTGTAACAATGTCTGCTGCTCTGTATTTTTAATTGAAAATTCAGACAGCTCCATATATAGTTCTTCTTTGAGATCTTTCTTTCTCTGTTTACTCAAAAGTATGTGTATGCTACCTTATCTGCAAGTGAACTACAAATATTTTGTATAAAGCTGTAGCAAACAAAAAATTTTTAACCCCCCCCCCCCCCTGTTGGTCTAATTCTTTCTGTAGTTTGCTTTCTAAAATGGAACAAAAATACAAACTGATTACCACATAATGGTGAAGGACCCCCAGTTCCCTGGTACCATCACTGATGTGAGGAAGGTGGGTCCAGAGACAAACCTGCAGGACGTTGACATAGGGCTGAGGGATTATACGGCATGGCTGAGAAAGGTAAGCTTCCCCAAGTGTGGTTCGGGGGTTACCACAATTGGTAATAAAAATCTACCTCAAGACACATTCAGGAATACCGCTAGAGAGATTGAACTTTCTAGTGTGACCCATTACTGGACATTGACCACATTCTAGGAAAAATGAAAAGCTTGACAGAACAAAAACCCAGCAGCAGGTCTTAGAGAACAGAAGTAGGTGAATACATCTTTTTCTGTGCCCCCCCTAAATAAGCAGTTAATGGTCTACAAGAATTTAGGCTAGGCTAACTGTAATGCTCCTCTGTTGGTCCTGGCTGCGGAATAATTTGAATAGGTCCAATCAAACAGATGAACTTAATTGTTGAATGACTCACGTGCAGCCCCTGACATGACTAAAGGGCTGCACAATAAATATTTTTGTTTATACATTGGCCAATGCTGGGCTTTGTGGGCTTTATTAGCTGGGATAATGACATGAGTAGTGCAGTAAAAAGGTTTTTTTTTAGGGGAGGGGGTGGTTTCTTGTATATGAAAAATACTTGAAATGTTTATTTTAAAATAGATTGATTAAAATGTAGAATCAAAGGCACCCTACCGAGATAGGAGGAGATGTCCCCCAATATCTCAGCCAATGGGACTTTAAGCGGTAGCAAAAATAAGTGAATCAGTAAACAGTAATGGTAATTCAACAAAAACATAAATAAAACACAGTTTAATCACTGTAGCAATCAGCTGAACGTCTCAACGCATTTCGCGCTCCACGAGCGCTTCTTCAGGAGAAAATCAAGAAGTTTCAAGAGGTGACCAGGTGACCTGAAAACGAGCTTTCTTCTAAAGAGCTTTCTTACATTAAGGGCTTGTCCCCACAGACGAAGCTGGCCACATGGCGGCGTGGTTCTGAGCCACTTCCATTAATTTTAATGGGCTTGTCCCCACTTACACCAGTATTTTGGCCACAAGAGGCTGCATTTACATGTAGTTAGCTGTGGCGACTGCTCATGTTCTTTTCTTCAGCCGCGAGCGGCGTGCGGGACCACACTGCCCCATGGCCAGCTTCGCCAGTGGGGACAAGCCCTAAGGCAGTGGTTCCCAAACTGTAGGATGGGCCCCCCAGGGGTGGAGTGGAGGTATCCTGGGGGGGCAGCTAGGGGGCTGAGGGAGGGAAAAGCAGAATTACACATTGCGATTATCTTCAAAATGGTCACATGTGGTATTTATTATGGAATTTTCGCAATGCATGGCCATGAGATTTTCAGTGCATAAAATCTCAAATATTCTAAATTCTCTAATAATTGATATTCAACAAAAATACTTGCAATATAAATATTCAAGCTCAACACTAGAGCAAGATACTGCAACATGGCTAGTGTGAAATGGCCCACAATCGTAAACTGTGTAGTTTAAATGGAGGGGGGGGTGATTCTGTTCCTATTTAGAAAAGGGGGGCCCTGCAGGCAAAAATTGGGAACCAACAAACATTGTAGAATGCAAATAAATCCACAAACACATCATAGAAAATGTATTATGCCAAAAGTCAGGAAGATCAAAAAATCCAATAAAATTACCCCAGACTCTTACCCTGATAAACATTTCAACTTTTCTCTCATTACACACGGACACAAATATTTATTTCTGCTATGAATTCTGGGATACATAACTCAGTTACTTTATATCCAGCTTCCATTCTTTATGCAGGAAATTTTGATATTTTCTTCTGCATATTTGTTCATTTTTGCAGATCACTCAAATCACCGGCCTTTGAGGTGACATTTAGAATAACACACACATAAAACCTGAAGATTAGGTGCCTTGAATAGCGTTGTGGATTGATTTGGTGTGATGTTGCTTGTTTAATGCATTGCGTGTCTGGCGCACACCCCATTAATTTGCCAGGAAAATATATCCATTCGTATCTTTAAGAATTTTTTTTTTGCTATTTTGCATCACAGCTGTAAATGTAACTATCTGGGGACTAAAGCCTTTTGTACACTATTTCTGCAAATATATATATTTTTATGAATAGAATATCCGATTACTCAATGTAGGTATTTTAGGCAAGATTTATTTCAAGTCAACAGGATACACTACACCTGTGGATTCAATTCATTCCATTTTATGTGCATAGAGCATCCTAGAAAAGCACAGGGGTCCTAACTAGTGATAAGCGGCATAGGTAGTATTCAAATTCGCAATATTTTGCAAATAATTCTACTAATGTTCGATTCGATAATCAAATATATATTCACAAGTATTTGCAATTCGAGTGTGCAGTGTATGGCCAATGTACGTGCAACTTTCGCATCACAAAATGAATGGTCACATGTAGTATTTATAATAAATACATTCATAATGCATGGCCATAGACTTGAATTGAGAATATTTGAGATTGAGAATATCTGCCAACATATTCGCAAAATTTGCAAATTCTCGAATAGCCGATTTTCGTCAAATATATTCTCACTTCGAATATTCAAGCTTAACACTAGTCCTAACGTGTCGTGAAGAGACCCTTACTAGTGTTGAGCTCGAATATTCGTATGTTGAATATTTTTCACGAATATCGGAAATTCGAGAATTTGCGAATATTTCAAAATATGCCGTCCGATTTTCGCAATTTCGAATATTCGCGGTATGGCCAGCTATTGTGAATATCATATTCGCATTGCAGAAATAAACATAGCATGTGACCATTAATTTTGAAGATTTTTGCAATGCCAATACATTTTTGCAATAATAGGGCAAATATTCAAATTTACGAATATCAAAAATAAGTGGAATTATTCGTGAAATATCTTAAATTCGAATATTGCCTACCCCGCTCATCACTTAACCTTACAAGGTTTAGCTAGGGGGCCAATCAAAATGGATTAATTCCACAACAAGTGTAATTCATAATTAGATACAATTTGTAAAAAGAAAAAAATCATTAATTTTATTAACAAGAAATATTTAAATCTAAAAACTTTAAGTTTTTAATAGCTTTGGGGGGGGGGGAACAGATTTCAAAGCTTTAGTAGCCAGCAAAAATACAGAGGTAATTACAACCTATTCTTCAACCTTTTATGCAGGGGCGGTCCTAGGGAGATCGGCGCCCTGGGCACCCCCTCTGACAGCCACCCCCCCCTCAGTCCATTACAGCAGAGTCTCATCCCCCACCCCCCATGGGAGTGAGGTGAAACTTGTGAGACTCTGGATTTTTGAGTCTCGTCTACCCTCACTTGGGGTTGGGGGGGGTGGAGTTGCTCGTAAGGTCTATATCACCACCTATGCACATGCCCGCCTCCTGCAAACATCTCCACTCCTGGGGGGAGAGGGGGGTGTGTCTCCTCTACTCTCTCCCCAGGCGAGCTCGCGGATAGTGGAGAAGACATCTGGGCATCGGAAAAAAATTTTTAATGCCCAAATGCCATCCCCGACATGATGTCACCCTGGGCAACCGCCTAGGTTGCCCATGCCTAAAACCGCCACTGCTTTTATGTGATAATAATATTTGATTGTACTTTGGTTTTCATTTTGTGACCAGAAAATGTTAACCGGCTAGAGAAGAAATCCAGCCAAATCTTTAGGCATTTAACATTCTTAAACTGTGTGTACTTTTATGCAAAACAGGTGAAGCGAACAGACAGATCAAATCCACCTTGGCTGCCTCACTCCAAGTGTGAGATCCGTGTACTAATCCAAGATTAGCACTTTCCTGACAATGAGCAGTACTTGGATCTCAAAGATCCTATAAAAAAGAGTTCCTTACAAAATATTCACAACTTTGGAACTAATCATCGCATGACTAGTCAGTTTCAAAAGTATATTTACCTTTAAACAATATAAAAAGTTTTTTTTATGGAAAAAATACTACTATTTCTCTTTTTTGGTCTTCGCTATAATATTCCATTCTTATTTTGTCTATCCAATTTCAGTCCACACAGTCATATGATATAAAATAGCAGTGCTGGCTCTTTACCAAAATTCCTGATCCCACTGCCCCTTTAAGGCTTAATAGAAAACCATTTGGCTCAGCAACAGACCCAGCAGACTAACCTGTAAAGCAATGTTCAGCATCAGACCTTTCTTGTGCTCTGTAATTCTACCCACCGTAAAGCTCATGGACGCAGCTTTCATTTGCTCACATGTATTCTGTTACATAGATTAGCTCCTTCAGTGCATTGTAAAATATCAGAATATTTATATGTGTGATGGTTAAACCATTGTGCTCCTACCGTAGGGTTCCTCAGTGATTTTCCTTCAAGAAGTTATCCCGGGGAACTTGGCTACAATGGACTGGCTTTGATAATATTTAAAGGTGCTCTTCAGGAAGTAAATCTGATATTCATATATTTCAGAAAATTTGTTTTGTGGTATTAGTTATGCAGGACTGAAACTACTAATTGAAATCTCACCATATTTAGAATGTATGTATGCAAAAATTTTTTTAGAAAGTCTGTAGTTAAAAATTTGTAACACCTGTCAGTTCATTTATTTTATTATTTGCCTCCTGATTTTCCTTACCTGCATTTCCTGTCTTAGCTTAAAATAGAAAGTGAGAGGAAATATCTACAAAGAGAGAGGAAATCCCCTATTAGGCAGCTGTTGCAAGAATAAATGTCCCCAGTGGGGCCCATACCTTACCCTTGTTCTGGTGAGAACTCTATAATTTTGGCTTCCCTTCACATTGGTTGGATCACATAAAGACTATAGTGGTTGCACAAAGATGCAGAACAAAAATGAATAAAAAGGCAAATGTCCTAAAATGTCCTTAGGCTGGGCATACATGGGTCTTTTGCTGCTGATTTCTTGACAGATCAATCGTGCATGAGGCCTCTAGTGCCTAAATTTGGCTGGGCACCCTTTGTGGGGACTGACGTCCAATTTCAAAGTAAAGGGAACAGGTCGGAATTTACAGGCATGTCGGATCACACTGCGATCCGACATGCAGAGGATTTCTGGTCGATCCTGGCAGGTGGGTGCACCTGATTTTTGGCAGGAATCTCCCTGTCTATGGCCAGCTTTAGTGACATCCTAGAGATTTAGGTGTACCTCCTAAATTTACATACAATGTATCACTGTAAATTACACAGTCATATGAGATTTACTGCTAATTGAAATCGTCGATTTCGAAGATTTCGAGTTAATTGCAAAGCCCCTGAACGTGGTATCATCACCAAACTTGTTGGAGATGTAGAGAAGGGTTGAGGGTATACTACAAAGTAAGTTCTAGCCCTTGTAGTTTTTGCACAAATTAAGTTCAAAGTCAAGTCAGAATTTTGACTTAGAGTTTGAACTTAATTTATGCAAAAACTACACGTGCTAGAGCATAACTTTTTTTTTAAATATTCCCACAACCCTTCTCTACATCTCCAGTAGTGATGAGCGGCATAGTCAATATTCGAATTCGTGATATTTCATGAATAATTCTACTAATATTCGATTCTATATTCGGAAATTCGAATATTCGCGGTATGACCATGTATTGCGAAAATCATATTCGCATTGCGAAAATAATATTCGCATCGCAAAAATCTTTAAAATGAATGGTCACATGCTATGTTTATTTTCGCAATGCGAATATTATTTTCGCGATACATGCCCATATTGCGAATATTCGAAATTGCGAATATTCGCCAACATATTCGAGATATTGGCGAATTCTCGAATTGCCAATATTCGCGAAAAATATTCGGCATTCGAATATTCGAGCTCAACACTAATCTCCAGCAATTTTGGTGATGATACCATTTTCAGAGGCTTTGCAATGAGCTCACAAAGTTAGCAAGTCGAAAAATTTGACCATCTCTAAATAATAATAGTGAGTTCCACTGGGTTATTAAAGAAAAGATGCAACTCTAAAAAAAAACAGCCTCTTTCAGAATGAGATACCATTGGCACCTGTCCATTTTAATATACATTGGGCAACAAATGTAACCACAAGTTCAACAAGTACATATTATTTCCAATGCAATTTACCCAAAAACGCTTGTTAACATGTCTTACATTGATAGGTGTGAAGGAAAGGAGTGCATTCAGCATTTCCACATGAGTTTAGTTTTATTAAATTTTTTAAACTTTAAAGATATGGTAGATGGAAAGTACAATAGTGGGCTTGCAAAAGAAAAGTTTCCTTTTGCCAAAAGATGTTAAATTAGGGAAGGTGGCAGAGGTTAGTAGCTATTTCTCATTACTAAACCCCATCTATACTTGAATGATGGAAAATCCAGACATATTAGCAAATGTCATGATTTAAAGGGTACAGGGGATGGAAAAAATGGAGGTCGCATTATAGTGTACGAAATAAATTATAACAAAAACATATAGAGAAATATTTGTGTGCAAGAGGAAAGCCTCTGCTTTAGTATCATACCCAAAATCATGATATTTGCATGCTCTGTACATCAAGACACAATGTGGTTTTTGAACATAAATGAGAGAGGGTCTTGTTGGTTTAAAGTCAAAACAAGTCAACAATTGGCCAATGGTCATGTGGTTGGTTGCGTCATCAGTAACAGCCAACAGATTTAACATATCTGTTTACATCCTTTGAATGTCTTTATTATTTGTTTTAGATGTTAATATATCTCCTCACCTCTCTCTGCTTCCAACACAAACAGGAAACTCAGACACAGAGAACTTGAAAATATTATGCAATGAGACCACAGCAGAAGACAAATTAATTATTCTTTTTAACCTCCTGAGCATTTCGCCGTTGGCACGTTTTTTTCATAACTGTGCCACGGGCAATCGCAGCGGAGCACAATATGCTCCGCCGCGATTGCTGCTCAGCTGGAGGATGTAAACATAAGTCCGGCGTCACTGGAGACGCCGGACTTATGCTAAAAGAAAGAGACGCCCCTCCAATTAGACAGTCTATGGCGCCGCCTACCCCCGCCCCCTTCGCATCACCGATGCCGATGCTCCCGACCGCCGCAGAAAGCCGGCGAGACCTAGAGCGTGGCTCTAGTTAACTGGGGCTGAGTTTCATGATGTATGAAACTTAGCCCAAGTTAGTTCGGGCTAGAAGCTCAGAAGGTTAAAGCAAACTAAGTGATTTTCAGCACAGATGGGATCTATAGGTATATAACAATACAGTATAATTAGCGTTATGGAGTAAGATAAATTAATCTATGAAGGTGCAACTTTACCTAATTCCAACTCTTCCCGTATGATAGACATAAAGACTGGAGAATGGGAGGGAGGTCTATTCTATATATTTGCAAATGGCAGAAAAAATACAACCAGCATGTTTCAGGGATTATATTGGTCAAGTCTTAAACACTGTGGTGGTATGCCTGAAATAGCTAAGCAATCCTAAGTGTGGCTTGGGGTTACCTAGGAATATTACTAAATAAATTCTAAATTCTGGATATATGGTGGTGATATATGGTGGTGATAGAACTAAAGCATATCTGCCAAACTACAATTCCACAGTATTCGCTGCTTGACAAGACAGGGATTCTAGTGGGTGCCCCTCTCATCTCAGGTCACTACAGGTTAAGGGGTGTCCATCAGTGAAGGGGGAGAATCTGGTTAAGAGGCTTCAGTTTGTCCTCCCGACACTAGGCAGGTGCCCAGAATAAAGAATATAAAAGGCTGGAAGGAAGGAGCTCTGGGATCTGGGTAGAGAGGAGGAAGACAGCGTGTATATCTGTTCCCGGTCTCCCCATGATTAAGACAGGAAAAAGTGGGCTGGATTCCTCCCACAGAAGCGAAAGGCCTCGTGAGGGCCCAGGAGCAGGAGATGGCTGGAGCCCAGTGGAATACTAGAGGTCCCCTCACGGTGCCCATGGAGACAGTTTGCTGTTGTGCCCAAGGTTTGGATACTGGACTGTTACAACACCTTATCTTGCCGCTGCTGTGCTGCAGTACGCTGTGAAGTCTTAAAGACTGCACTTCTTTCCAAATAAGACTGAACAGTTACCACTTGTGCTGTGCCTCAATAAAGTACAAGTTGCACTATAGTGGTTCCTGGTTCACTACCCGACAACTATCCGTTACAGGATTACAAGTGAGAAAACAAATGAAAGCAGAAAGGGTATCCCAAACTCTGTAGCCAGAAAGGTAGAAAGAAAGTCAAAAGCTGAGTATGTTCTACCTTTTGAAGAATTAAGTTGAAGTGGGAGATCAAAAAGCCAGGGAAAAGGTCACAAGTAATATATTTTTGAAAATATTTATGGTCATGTCGGAGGTTGTGATACCCCCTTGGTGAGTGTAAGCAAAAAGGTAGAGAGAAGGTCAGGAGCAGAGCATTTTCTACTTTATGAAAGGTCATGATGTAGAGTGTGATATCCCGTTGGCAACTCAAATTAGAAAGGTAGAGAGAACCTAACCTTACAGCTGGTCTTGTAGCATTGCACCTCCAGGCATATTTTGTAATCCTTTGGACTGGAGTTCGTGGTGAGAAATGTAGCTCCTAAGGTGCGGGAGAACTGCTTTTTTTTTTTAAGAGTGTTCTAAAGCAAAATATTAAAGTTAAACAAGATTGCAGTCTACAAACATCACAGCTCAATGTGTCAGGGATTAATATCACCCAAAGGCACCACTATATTGCCGAAGTGTAATATGAAAAATAGACCAAAGAAATAAACAGAACCTGTTTTCTTATCATATTTTCATTTCAGTGCGATCTCCAGTGTGAATCTCTTGGCAGCCGAACAGATTACACAAAAAGAAAATAGTTCTATTTATATTTTTATGACTGAAATTAATGTCTTTGGAATTCAGGTCTCATTTGCTGTTTGTGTAACTGATAACAAAAGAATACAGCTGTGCGGGAGTGAACATTGTGATGTCACTCTGCTGGGGCCATGCTTGAATACATGCCCAAAAAAAGAAGTCGACTACATTGATATTAGATACAATGACAACACGCTCCATGTACGCTAATCTTTGTACTTAACAATAGGGCACCATCACGTCCGTTTCTAGCCTGTAGGTTCCCCTGTGGAGCAGTGGGGTTGGTATTCGAGAATAAACCCCCCACCTCCCAACCCCCCTCCCGCGTCAGCTTACACAGCACGGACCAGGTGGGGTTGGGGTAGAGGGTGCTAGTGACAAAGCTGTTGACATGGGGGCTGGACAACCACCCACACCTCTCACCAACACCATTGCTCCCAAGCCAACACAACC
>CM070038.1:29703441-29731082 GCA_036250615.1 Ptychadena robeensis | reverse complement strand
CCCCCCCCCCCCCGGGGCAACTTGTTCAGCTAAGATTGGGAAGGGGAGGGGCCCGTGTCAGGGAGGGTGCCGAACATGCATTCAGGGCAGGGTGCCAGGGTCATCCTGGGTCCCCAGGGCCCTATGCACACACATATTCCGCACAGCCCTGGGCACCATGGTGGTTTTGTATGGAAAAAAACTACCTGCCTTAATCTGACAAAGCAGCACAATTATATGTCATCCTATTGTGATAAAATATGGCTAGATTTTTGCCTTTAGTTATACATATACTGTAAATTTGTAATTCTATAAAGTTCTAAATACACACACACACAAATGTCTATGGTGTGTATGGACACAATGTAATACATTCCCAACATGTTTTGTCACTTTGCCTAATTATAATACATGATTTAAATGATTAAAGTCTATACATGAAAGATCACTACTCCTCCAACATGACCATTTTAAAAATCCAACTTTATTAAAGTATGAACACAGTCCAACATGGGGGACTTCTGAACATGATCTTAATACAATTCTATTAAACTCTACGCATAGCACACTATACAGCAACTGCAAAATAAATCACCACTAAACATGATCATAATATAATTTTTAAGAACATATATATTACCATCCAAAATGGATGACCACTGCAATAGACAACTAACTGAAGACTCCGTAATACTTGGACTTGGCTTCCACAAGATCGGATATCCACGGGCATTGCTGAGTGCGACCACCATTCACTGCGTGGGGACAGTGAGATAATCAGGGAGGTAAGCAACTATGTAGAGTTGATCAAAACAGTCAACTGATCAATGATGGCAATATCATAATATTCAAATGCCCAAAATTGGACAGGAGTGGGAGCTCTCACCCACGTGATTCCCCTGAGAATTCAGGGGCAAGGGGGTTTTAAAAGCCACATTGTAGAAATGTTATTCAGAATAGAGGTAAAAAACTTATATACAATTTAATTAGTATTTGTGAATAAGCAAAAACATGCACAAAATAAACAAATATAGGACATCCCAATAAATGCTGGTGTAATTTTACAAAGATAATACAATGAAATTAGTACCAGCAAAGCATACAATACATTACATTCTGATCACAGTACAGAATAATGGACAGATGGTTGTGGATAAGGATTCTGACCAACAGAATCCACCCCAACGCGCGTTTTGTGTGTACTTCTTCTGGGGGTGTATCTTTATCCAGATTTATTCTGTATCCAAAAATAAACAATAACAACAAAAGGGAAGAATGTCAGACGGAGTCTTAAATCAAGTTATAATCTTTCTATTATGGTGGTATCAGTACCGTACTTACTTTATCATAATATTGTTTCATATTTGCATCCAAAATAAATTTTTGTATACAAATATGAAAAGATTTTATGATGTTGCCATCAGTAACAGTTTTGATTCTCTACATAGTTACTTACCTCCCTGATTAGCCAAAATCAATTTGCGAAACGCATTGATGGAATAAAGGAATAACACAATTTTCTAAATTACAGTATCAGTATTATTCTACTGAACAACTACTGTAAGTCATGACATGGATTTTTTTTTAATAATGTAAATGTGAAGTTATTAAATGTATTCTCAATTTTTTTTTGCAATTTCTATTAAAATACTAGTCAAATGTAATAAAGACTTTTTAATAGAAACAATTTGCTATATTGATGCCTTAAAAGCCCCAACTAGTGTGTAGAGGAGGGGTCTGAGACTTCCTCAGGGAATTTTTTAAATAAAATATCTTGAGCATTGCTGTCTGCTAAACACATAGTAAAATAGTTTTATATTTTGTTTAAATAAAAAAACTACACCTCTAAGATGGCCACTGGACATAATCATAATACAATTCAGTTACGCTTTGAACAAGAAACCTCCCACATGACCCGCTATAATACACATTTATGATAATCATAAAATAACAGTATACTCCATACACAGAAGAACGCTAAATTCCTAAAATGGCCATCACTGGATATGATCACAATGCAGTTCTTTACAGTATATTTGACAAGTTTATTGTTCAAGCTGGATATAACCTCAAATATTTCTGAAATGTATTTCTTTTAAATTGGCTGTCCAAACTGCCATCAGCTCAGCTGCTGCTAGTTGTATTCACTTGATAAGGCCATCCAATAGGCAGGAACCTTTTCTTCAGCAGATCTGGCCAACAATATTGATGCGAGGAATTCGATTCTGAATGCTGTGGTTTCTTTGTAGCCCGCCAAAAATAATGATCCAAGGCTTTTAGATCTGTACAGCGGAGATAAGGAGCAGTCTAAACAAATGTACACTGATAATATTTCATAAATACATAAAACATTATTCAGAACAGACGTGCTATAGTAAACAAAGACTTTAAAGGGGCTCTCCATACAAAAGGAGATAGCAGAGAGACCATGTATTCTACACAGCAGCATAACTGGACCTTTCATCACAGATTTTAATGTTTCTAACGCCCCCCATACACCTTAAGATCGATCCATACAATTTCCATTAGATCTACCAACAACTGTGTAGATTGTAAGGTGTATGGGGGCCTTTTAGCCCCCCATATACGTTTAGATTGTGCCCCGATTTTTTTGCTGATAGATGTCATCACGTGCGGTCAATTGGGTGAAAAATCGCACCAAAATCCGCCGGCATCCTTTGTGTGCCAGCACTTAGGGTATGTCCGGTGGGTCCCCCTAGTTGCTTGGGCTGCTGTCAGGACCCAAGCAGCTAGGAAGCCCGACGGACAGCATCTAGGGACCGGCTTGGCAGCTCTGTGCTAACTGTCACAGCACAGCCTGCAGGAAGGGAGAGGGAGGGAGGTGGAGCTGCTACTACCCCACTCCCACCCTTCAGCTTCGAAGGGAAAGCCAACAGGTTGTGTTCTCGGCTCTGTCAGGGGCCGATGGAGTCCAGAACGGAGTACACTTCTGGAATCCGTTGGCCAGAACACATACCCGTACTTTGGATGGTGAAGCTGTTCCCATCTAAAGTATTTCAACCGATCTAAGAATTACAGACATGTCCTTAATGGCTTTGATCGATTTGGTGGCCCTTTAAGCTTTAGATTTCCACTGGATTTGTCAGCCGATCGATCGCCGTGAGTGCGCACATCGGTCAATCGGCCTAAAAATCGGCAGGAAATCTAAGCGCGTATGAAGGGCTTTAACAATCCCTTTTTGATCACTCTGTGAACATCAATGGTCCCTTTTTGATCACTCTGTGAACATCAATGGTCCCTTTTTGATCACTCTGTGACAATCGCTTTTTGATTACTCTATGTTTAAAAACGATTAAATTCAATCGAAGTCGGGCTTTGATTCCATACTCAATGTGGTGTGTACTTCAATTCAATTACAATCGACATACGATTAAATGATCGGAAACTTTGATCGAATTGATGATCGATTTGATGTCAGTTGAACCATGTATGGCTAGCTTAACCCTCTGAGCGTTTCCCACGTGGCACGGTTTTTTCATAACCGTGCCACGGGCAATCGCGGCGGAGCATATTGTGCTCCGCCGCGATTGCCCGTGGCACGGTTATGAAAAAACCTCCTGCTCAGCTGGAGGTCATTAACATAAGCCCGGCGTCACTGAAGACGCCGGACTTACGGTGATGAAAAGCGACGCCCCACCAGTTTGACGGAGGTCTATGGCGCCGCCTACCCCCGCCCCCTTCGCGTCACTGGTAACGTGATCGCGGGCGGACCCGGAAGCATCGGCATACATGCCGGTGCTCCTGACCGCCGTAGGAAGACGGCGAGACCTAGAGCGCGGCTCTAGTTAACTGGGGCTGAGTTTCATGATGCATGAAACTCAGCCCGAGTTAACTCGGGCCAGACGCTCAGAAGGTTAACCCTTATGACATAAGGATGATACCCCAACATTGTCAAGCATGTGAGGGGCCATGACAACTTGTGATAACCATTTTGAGTTGTTGAAATGACATTTCAGCAAATTGTACAAGCCTGCTGCATCACTTTTCCCATTTCATTTAGATTGTTTCCCATTTGAGATCTGATCTTTGTTTTCAAAGTGTTAAACCAAAGCAGGCAACTGAAAACCTGATATTTGTACATATATGTCAGTTTTTTCAAATGAAAACTAAATACCATGTTTTCGGACTATAAGACACACCCAAAGTTTTGGAGAGAAAATTTGGGGAAAAAACACAGCCATTTTTATATCATTTGAATATACAGAATGTTCCAGCAAAGAAGGCAGGTCTGGACCATACAGTTTTTTTTCTCTGTATTCCTCCAACCAAAAGGCCAGTACCAGGAGGAAGGTCTTGCCTAGCATGTGTCTATACACTAGCAATTTCCATTTTCTGAACACACTGACTTATGACTTATGAAGAGACACATTTTACAATCTAGAACTGATCAACTTACCCATGAGTAGCTATTTACATTTGGGAGGAGATATGAGTCATTGTTACATGTATTTGTTTCAGTGCAGAATGTTAATGTAAATACACAACTCATGCTATCTATTTTTCTAAAATGTCTCTCTCCATAAATGGTTCAGTGTATTCATAGAATAGGTGCTGCTAGTGTTAATGCAGATAGGATTTCTTCTTGGCAGTAGTTTTTACGCTTGGCTAGAAGGAATGCAACATATATCTGCCTAATGGGATGCATAGCAGTTGCTCCCAGGATCACCAGGACCAAAAAAGAAATATTTTTTTTACATATTCGGATCATAAGATGAAGGGACACTTTCCCATTGATTTTAATGGAAAAGAGGTGCATCTTATAGTCCAAAAAATACGAAAAAAAAGTCAGTAAAATGTGCATGATTGCAAATGGTAAATCATTTTAAAATTACTCAACAGATTTATGCCTGAAAGACTGGAAAGCCACCTATTCAACCATGGCCTAATCAGAGTGGATGTTGTTGAAAGTTTTGCTGAAGAAGCCTGGGTTTCTCAGTGTAAGGTGGACTATGTTGCTGTGGGAAATACCTCAATGGTGGACTCATCAGATTTTTTGTCTTTTCCTGTTGTGGAAAATGTTGCTGCTGTTGAAACCAGTTTATGTTAATGTTTCTACAAAAGAGACTTTGCTTGGATCAAAACTTTATATGTATTCTATTTTTTGAAACAAAAAAGACTCAAATTCACTCTTCTTATGATATTTAAAAATACAAAGACAAAGCACAAAGAAATGTTAAATGTATTATTACAAATATAAGTATTTACATTTAACAAACAATGAATTCTCCAGATGCAGGGTGCTAAATTATTTATCACCTTTTATTGGGATCTGTTAAGGGAAAGTGTGTTCATGTTTGTGTGTGTAGGGGGAACATGTAAACGTATTTGTCTTTCTAGGAAACATTACGTTTTTCTTCTTAGAAGTTCAGAAAAATATGAGACAAATATACAGCTTCAGATTTCTGCCAAGTCCTGGTTTACTCATCTTTACAATGTGAAATTCATTCTTGGAGCCTTCCAAAACGATTTCTAAAGACAAATTATTTGTAGGAGGTTTGGGAACTGCAATCATTTTACCTTGGTGACATGGATTTTTATGACTAGAACCCACAAATATGTAAACAAGGTTCATGAATAAAGATATATTTGTTACCACCAGAGAGAAACAGAATGGCAGGATTGTGAAAACACACTGAAAAATATATTTTAATTTCTCTGCACATTTCTGGGTGTAGAGAATATTTGTTCATTTCGTTGGCATTCATTTGGCACACAGTGAGCTGTGTAGTGTGTGCAACTGCTGAATCTTTTTGTGTCTTTTTTTATCTCATCTGTGATTGCAGAGGTGGGTAGGAGTGCAGAGCGATGGGGGCTGGTGATGCTAGCAGATGTGTATGTGGGTGAGGGTGGTGTAATGGTGGTGCATTGGTTAAAGATATATAGGCATGAATAATCAGCCCTCTCTCCCCCCCCCCCTTCATATTCTCTTGGAAAGATTGTTGAGAAAGCCAACACAGAGAGGTGCCACATGCACTCCTTTGACAGGCGAGTAATCCCGAGTGTAG
This sequence comes from Ptychadena robeensis, assembly GCA_036250615.1. Taxonomy (NCBI): domain Eukaryota; kingdom Metazoa; phylum Chordata; class Amphibia; order Anura; family Ptychadenidae; genus Ptychadena; species Ptychadena robeensis. Next base: position 29,725,077 of record CM070038.1, on the reverse strand, counting down.
TTCGGGAGTAATGTTTGTAAACAAACTCACCCTAAGCTATCTCGGGCATAACTCCCATGAGGTTAAAAAAAAAAGAGATGGCAAGCTTGAAATCATGATTCAGACTTAAAGCAGTTCTTTACTAAGATAAACAAAAACATCAAAAAACAACAAATACACAACACTCACCTGTCCACTGTTTTGATCCTGGCAGATTAATTTAAAAAACAACTTTCCTTTCCCTATACTTGGTTCCTAACACCGCCATCCTTTTCTTTCCGGATAGCCATCTTCTATAATGGCTGTTAGAGCCACTTACCGTTCTTCCATTGTCCCTGCTGCACTTCCAGTGGTTTTGACAGGCTGAAGGGGTGAAGTGAGCAAAGGCTAGATCAGTCATCAAACTTTGGCCTGAGCCCATTTAGCTTTCTTAACCAGCCCAGTCAGCTGGGGACACAAGGAACACAAGGGACACCTATGGCCACAAGCTCTAGGTATAGCCCCACTGCCAAATTAAGATCCCAATGTGGCCCACAAGTAAAAAAGTTCACCCACCCCTTGGCTAGTTAAAGGAATATTTGTCTAGTCTCCACCCTGCACCTACAGTGACGTGATGGACTGCCGGATTAAAGAGGACTTGGAAAGTCATGCCTATATCGTTAACACTGGAGGGGTGGAGCATTGCTGGATTTTTAGCTTTTTTTTACCTATCAGGTATTCTTTTAACACCTGCTCTACCCTATTGTCTCAACTTTTGGTCCCGATAATAGAAAGTGCAAGAACAGGTAATAGGTCTGCTTTAAATACCATCGAATTGGTTTGGATGAACTGGACAGAAGAGTTTAATCACACCAACCTTCAAGTGGCACACATGGGAACTTCTGCAACAGCGTTGGAAAAAACATTCATTGTAGAATGAATATCATTCTTGAGTGTTCAGTAGTTACATCTACCGAAAACAGATATGCTCATATGACAAAAGTTTAAAAAACATTTTGTTTTTTGTATGGATTGTGTATTTTTTTTTACTTTCTTTGTGGAGAAACTGAAATGTTGAAATTTCAATACAGAAATACAGATATTCTCTATAAATCATTTAAATGTTAGAGCATACATGCATATATCATTAAGGTTTAACTGGTCATTATACCTTATTTTTTCAGACTATAAGATGCATCTTATGGTCCGAATGTGCGACCACCAGCGGCCATTTGGCCACCAGTGATCGCAGTTTGGCTTCCCGCCAGCTCTCCCGGCAGATGGAAGATCTGCACACAGCCGATCTCCTATCTGAACTGTATTGGCTATATTTGCAGAGCTCCGTAGATATAGCCAATGCAGAGTATGTGTGTGGGGAAAGCTGCACTTGCTGCATCTTTCTCACACGCAGCGTACAGGAGACAGGGAGAGTGCAAATTCCCCCTCCAGCCCCCCCCCCCCCTTCCCCGTGTATGAGGAAGAAGAGATGCCATAGTGTGCTCTCTAGTGGTATTATTTTTGTGGCTGAAATTGTGCACTGCAGGGTATCTTTTCCCTAATTCATTTAAACACATGAAATTATTTTTTTCTGATTTCCTGCTAAAAACTGTGTGTGTCTTATAGTCCGAAAAATCCGGTAAGTATAATTATGAGTTCAAAAACTAACATCTAAATAAGACTTTAGAACTTGTTTGTGCATTATCTTATGCTTGTTAATGTATAAGTGTAGCTGGCCCTAGTGACAAATGTCACTATGTTAACATAGATGTGAAAAGTCACACTAACATTCTTTCCCGTATGTATATAGAGTAGACTTGGTATAGACAACAGCTGTTCTGAACTGTGACCTTTTCACCTGATGCATTGGAGCCAAAAAGGGCTACCCTTTGGTCGTCTTGGTTTTTAATAGGGAAATATGCTAAAATAAATGGGTCAGAGCAATGGAAGCTTCCTTTTAATATCCTGGAACTGTTTTTTTTGCAAATAAAAAACCCTTCTTATCTAGGAAAAAAAATATTAAACTAAATATATATGACTCCTTAATCCTACCAGTGCCACCCTACTATTAACAAAAATATCTCTTCTAAGTAATTGCCCTGATGAATCAGTAGACAACTTGCACTGGCTTTAAGATTTACTGAAAATGTCTCGTAGTTGGCAAAATAGTAATAATCTATTATTTTTTTATATTTTAAACATAACATTTAAATCTACCTTCTGCTTTGTGCAGGTTCAATGGTAATATCATGAGCTTCTTTACTGCTATTTACATGGTTTTAGAAGAGATGATGTAAAAGGATTCTATATATTATTTACACTGCATGTGGACCCTGGGCTCTGCAGTAGCGTGTGTAATAAATCTTGTACTTTGGTCCCTTAAAGAAAAGTTGTTTAAGTGATTAATTCTGGGCAAACAGTAGAGTTGTGGGGATCCACTATAAATTGTCTTATAGCTTCCTTCCCCTGAATGCTAGAGTCATTGAAGCTGCCCACAGACCCTCTGTAGTGCTGAAATTCTGCCCTGATGTATCTTCATCCCTAAAGGGAACTGTTTGCTAAGCAATTCAATATGCAGCTGTAAATTCTAAACCTCTCACAAGTAACCATTTGGTCTAAAATAATGTCACGGAAGAATTGCCCCACGCAAGAATTATTGGTTTGCTATGGTTCTAGTTTCCTGTTTGTCTTGTAAAATGTTGTGAAGACTTCTTTGAGGACTTTAATGCTTCATTTCAAAACCGTTCTTAGATACATTCTAACTACAGCTAAGAACTAAATTGTAAAATACTATTACTATTCTTTGAATGTGGTTGTTGCATTTATTAAGCTTGAGCAAGTAAGTACCTGGGGCTACCTGGGATAAATACCAAAAAATACCCTGATTTGAAATCTTCCCTTGACTATATTTTACAGGCTATAAGAATCATCATAATATAAGACACAGTCCTATATATGACTGTATACTTGCTACTTCTCCTGAAGTGCTTGCTTTTTCAGCTTTGATCTACTATAGAAGGGAGTGATTGCTAAGCAGCCATAAGACAAATGCTGGAGCTCCACAATCACTTCCCCCATGCCTGGCTGGTAATGTGACTGTCAAAACAGGAGTTCCAGGAAGGGTAGATTTTGGGTCAGGGGCTGTGTGACTACTTGGATGTCTGTGGCCTAGGTAGGTGCAGTTTCTCCCTTTAGGGCACCAGCATAGTCCACATATATATAGTCTTGCAGGATTCAGGGAATTGGCATGAAAATGTTGGCACCTGGATAGCATTGCTAGACTAAACCTCCACTCTAACTAGTTCCAGTTATTCTTTCCATGAAGTTGCCCAAAGGCCGGTATGACCAGTTGACAACAGACCTTGCACAGTTACCCCTGTCTCACCGGGTTGGTCCTCCCTAAGCTGGCTCCCAACAGGTGGAACCTAGTTTTTTTCCTCACTACTACCAGGTGGATCATGGGGCAGAAACTCAAATGTGTCAGGGCCTGCTTCTCCCCAGTTGTTAATTACACTACAGATGTACTTGAAGAACGGAGTTGATTATGTCTTACCCAGATATACTTAATTTGTTTTTACCTAATATCTTGAGTCTTTTTGCTTCCTTTTTTCAAAATGAAGCAGGGTCCTTTATTTTGTGTTTTCAATACTGCCTGTGTGATGTTAAGGCTTCCTATTGGCTGTCTAGATTTGTACCCTTACTATTGGTTGTCTAGAGGTGGATTTGGAAGGAACATTTGCAGCAGTGGCATTAGAGCAAGGTCACTGCACAGGGCTGGGTCGTATGCGCAGTGCGTGCGCAGCTCTAAATTTCCAAAAACATCACTAGCAAAAGAGCTAGATGGCATGTGTATCGGGGCAGTATATCTACTTCACAAGTTCGGAGAGAAAGAAGCCAGTAACAGAAAGTTAATTTCATTCACCTGCATAACTTCACAGTTGACAATATTTCATCTGTTCTATTTTTACACAGCAATAACATATTACCCCCCACCCCAACACCAGTCTCTAAGGTGTGCTGGACTCGGAATCTTCTGAGAATGAATTGAGAGTTATTTGCAGTCTGAGGTGAGAGTGAAAGCATACAGTAACACCGAGGAGCTGCGCGCTGGCTGTAAAATAGGCTTTTTTTTCTTTCTTGCCTACGAAGGTGACAGCCGGCAATAATTTTAATGAGCTTAGAGGTCCCTTTATGTCTCAGCGAAAGCCATGATAAAGCTGAATTTTTACATCTGTGCTCTGGATCCTGGAAAATAAAGAGCTCATTAACAAACAAACACATGTGTGAAGCTGATATATACAAGAGAATGTAAACTTTATCTAAAATGAAGAGAATTCTCGTTTATATGCCAGAGTTTATGTATTGTATTTGTTTTAATAAATATCAATGTGTGTAAGTACAAGTGTAGGGAAAAGAAGTAGTGGAGTGAGAGTCAGGGAGGAAACAAGGAGGAAGGAAAGGATAGAGGGAGGGATGGAGCTGGAAGGTGACTAAAACTAGGCATACTTGGCTCGATCGCACAGGCTACCAACATGTTGGTAAATCCTCGTTCGATTGGCAACGATTGCCATTGAAGCCCCCATACACATCTAGATTTTTCAACTTAATTCAATCCAATTTTTTGTTGACATGTGGGTTAGATCGATCGAAAATTTTCCAAATTTTTATCGTTTTAGATCGAAAAATGATCGGAAATGCTTGACAATTTTAATCAATTGTATTGAAATTGAACCTTAATTCCATTCAGCTTTCAGCCGATCCAAAAACATTCAATAAAATATCTGTTACTACAGTTGGCATAGATTACAATCAATCACCAATTTCCCTGACCCAATACATTTTTTTAAGTTGATTGAAAGAAAAATCTAGACATGTATGGGGGCCTTTACTCGATCCCCATCCATGTATTGAATGGTATCGTTTGTATAGAAGTGCTGCAAGCCTCCATTCAATCATCGAAGCTCTGAACTTGAGGGTTCATCGATTGTACTATTGAGTATTGAGCTGTGTATGAATGGAAGGAAGGGATAACAGAAAAGAAGAGAGAAAAATAGGAAGAAATGAAGGAAAGATGGTGTAAAAAACAATAATAAAAGGCGAAGAATTGTAAAAGGGGAGAGGCAAGGATAGGTAAAAGTAGAAAGAAGTACAAAAGGAAGGGATTAAAGAAGAAAGGGAAGGATGGAGGGAGCAAATAAGAAAGGGAAGGATGGAGGGAGCAAAGAATGAAAAGAAGAAAGGAATGGAGGGGGCTAGAAAAGAAGGGAGGAAAGTAGGAAGACTGAAAGCAAAAGAGTAAGAGGGGAAAGGTAGAAGGTGTGAAAGAAGAAAAAGAAGGTGCAAGAATGGCAGAGAGGGAGGAAGAGATGAAGAAAGAAAGGATAGAAAGATAGACAGAAGAAAGCAGTATAGATGTTTGATAGTGATGGCAAGGCGGACAATTTGGCCGCGAACAAGCATGTTCGCCCTCCTTCTCGCCAGCGGACAGTACGGGTGTTCACCCGCCCTGTTCTTCGGCGAGAAGGAGCCCTCTATTCTTCCTCCGGTGGGATCATAAGCAGCAAGATCTCACCGCAGGAAGAATGTTTTCACTGAAGACCGGGTAGAGAACACGGTCTTTCAGTGAAAAACCGGCTCACAAACCCGGATGTTAGCACAACCAGGAACTATGCGTTCTCAGATTCAAATTCCCCTAGAGGCGTGGAATTTGAATCTGTCCGTGAACGGGTGAACGGGCGGACGGCAGACTTTTTTAAAAGTCCGCTCCGCTCGTTCGCGGACGGACACGGCCAAATTTCGGCCATCACTAATAGTTGAATATCTTCTTTTAATTTTTGACTAGTTGACTTTGTGAGCTAAGCCTCTGAACATGGTATTTTCAACAAAATAGCTGGAGATGTCGAGAAGGGCAAAAAGTTAATGTACTAATGAAATACTTAATTTTTTTCTATATATGAGCAATTTAAATGATAGAGATAGATAGATAGATAGATAGATAGATAGATAGATAGATAGATAGATAGATAGATAGATAGATAGATAGATAGATAGATAGATAGATAGATAGATAGATAGATAGATAGATAGATAGATAGATAGATAGATAGATAGATAGATAGATAGATAGATAGATAGAAGAAAGGAGTAGAGATGGTTTGAATTTGACTTTGTGAGCTAAGCCCCTTGATATTATCAACAAAATTGCTGTAGATATTGGAGTCAAGAAGGACAAAAACTACATGTACTAAGGAAATACTTCCTTTGTTATTGTTCCCATATCCCTATATACCATCACTTTTAAGTGATATTACCATGAACTTTGTAGAGATTTTGAAAAAAAAATTATCATTTGGACAATTTTTTAATTGCAAAGCCCCTGATCTCATCACCAAACTTGCTGGAGATTAGTGTTCAGCTCGAATATTTGAATTTCGAATATATTCGGCGAATATCGGCTATTCGAGAATTTGCAAATTTCGCGAATAGGGAGGCGGATATTCACAATCTCGAATATTCACATTGGGATGCTTATGGGCATGGATTGTGAATCTATATTCGCAATACGAAAATAAATAGCATGTGACCATGCTGCTCATCACTACTGGAGAAGTAGAGAAGGGTTGGGGATATACTACAAAAGTAAAGTATGGCTCTGACACTAATAGTTTTTGCATAAATAAAGTTTAAAGTCAAGTAAAAATTTCAAAACTGCAAAAACTACATGTGCTTTTTCCCGATGTTCCCACAACCCTCCTCTCCCTCTCCAGCAATTAAGGTGATGATATAATTTTTAGAGGCTTTGCAATCAGCTCATAAAGTTAGCTAGTCCAAAAATTAATAGTAATAAGCAGCACAGGCAATATTCCTACTTGCAAAATATTGCAAATATTTCACCTAATATTCTCGATAAATTTTTAAATTGGAAAATTTGTGATCTCCAGTCATTAGTACCTTCATTGTGCAAATATAAACTTGTACATGCGCTACTGACTGAAAAAATAAAAATCCTGATTAAAATATTCACGAACAACACTATCACTAGCTAACACAAAGTTAATTTGTCAAAAAAAATGTGACCATCTCTGGAAAGGAGAAATGTAGAGAGTGAAGAAAATGGACGGAAAGAAAAAAATAGACAAGGGATAGAAGAGGGAAACATAAAGTAAAGAGGATTGTTAGATAGTTTACCTTGTCAACAAATGTCAGTTTTATTTAGACTGATACTTTCAGGTGTCTTTTCGCAAATAATAAGCAGGCCCACATACATAATTATCACACACATACCTGTACATTTTATTTTGTACACAAAACAACAAGTGTTTAATCTAAACTCACTGCTAGCAGATACCTAAAATCTCTTAAGCCCCCCATACACCACATACAATTACCATGCAACTTCTGTACAACCAACTTTTCTTCTACCAAAACCATGTAATAGGAGGACCTTTCTACACCTTCCAATCACTATGTATTCAATCAGGGAGGCCACTATACTACATAGTTGTTGGTAGGTCTCATGAAAGTTGTATGGAGGAATCTGAAGGTGTATGGGGGGCTTTACAGTGAGTGAGATGGATGGTTAGGCTCCTACAATAATGTCCTTATCTTTTGAATCGCCTCCATCCATCAGTAGCTGGAAATGTACCCAAATTAGGCTGGAGACGTCTCTCTATAATAAACACATTCCGAGACACGGAAGCTTCTTCTATCAGACAGGTTTTATCATCAACTCAGGACAGGATCACAGAACTTATTGTTGCCAACCATCCTGCCAGACATTTATTATTATATGTTTGTCACACTCAGCTTATTAATATTTCGTCTTCCTCCACTGATATAAAATTATAATATGAAAAAGAGGACTTGTAATTTGTTCATAAATGAAGAAGGTGTAATGTAGATGCAGTGATTGTTCTTGTAGTGTATGATGAGCACCTCCATTGATGGAGCTGTAGTTATGAGCTGCATAGGCAATATTCAAATTTGTGATTTTCGTGAATATTGCCATGAATACTCCCCAATAGTGGCTAATTCTTTTGGATTGAATAAGCTACAGCTCCACCAAACAGTGTCCAAAAAACAGTGAAGAAGAGTTACCCCTCTGCAGTCTGAGGTCCACCACGGTCTGTACCAGACTCTACTTGGACAGTGACCCTTCATATATTGATGTACTTGATGCCTGGAGCCCGCACCTGACCTGAATCCATTACTGCTAGGCACATCTGGTCCTCCCTGAGGAAGCCTTGGTAGGGCAAAACATGTTGGAGAAAAAATGACCATGATGATTTAGCCTTTGAAATATCTTATGTATGGATATGCAGGGATCACATGCTAATGTGGCATTTGTATGACTAACCAGATATATTGTAACTATAAAACTGAGTTTTTAGAATATACATGATGAATAGGATTTTATACATTATAGATGGGTCTGTTACACAATAAAGACCTTTTTATTCTACAATATTGAAGCATATGATTGACATTATAATCACCACTTGTCCCTCTGTCTAGTTGTGTCTAGAACATTTATTTTCTGGGCTTTAAAATCCTGTTTAAGTATATCCGATATCAGGTCTTCCCTCTATGCCCCCCTATTATCTCTGTATTTACCTATCCCCAGTGAGCCAGCAGCGAATCTGAGTATCGGAGGACTCATTGATCCCTTCTGGGTCCGGTGATGCCAAATATGTGGGGGAACAGCTCCATTGACTGCCATGTTATGAAGGCAGTGCTGGCTTTTTACATACATGTATGTGTGTGTCAGGGTGAAGGGAGAGCCTAGAATATCCACAGATTAATTTGTAATCCACTGCAATTGCCCATGGCGCACGTTTTACAAAAGTGTGCACAGTTTAAATGCTCAGGAGGTTAGGAAGCCAAGCCAAAAGCACGCAAGGGTGCACCTCGAGTAGCTACAACTATTGCCATGTCTGTTAATACAATGGCAATTTGTTGTGTGGTACAGGTTACAATTCTCTATACATCATCTGAAATTTAAAGCTCATGCACGTACTGCCTGTCAAAGTTGAAGCTAGTACATACACTGGTCCCAGTAACACTCTTTCTAGGCCCATTACCAAAGGTGCACATAAGCAGTATGGGGGTACACAAAATGGTTTAAAACCTGGATCTGCTTACTTGTATTAGGCTTCCTAAGCGCATCTACGTACTTTCCACAGGAAGAGGGAGTGATGCACGGAGCTCTCCCCCGCCCCCCCCACTCGTGTTGTTCTGACGGCAAGTGCTCTCTGGTGTCATCTGGTGGCTGAAGCTGATATTGTAGATAAATCTAGATTACAGCTCCTCACAACTTCATTTAAACACTGCTGTAAAAGGTTTTTTTTCATTGACACAATTCTTTGTCAATTGTTATTGTTTTTATTGCTAAACATATACAATTTCTGTCACTTGGATGTCGCAGGGAAACTTTAATAACTAGAAAAGGTTGCAGTTAGGGGTGTGAAATTGGGAATGTAAATTACTAATTAAAAAAAAAGATTGGACTTATAAGGGTGTTGGAGATCTAGGGGGTGAAATTCAGAGTAGGCATATGTAGGGTAAAATCTGACAAGAGAAAAGTTGCACTACTGATACTGAGATATATACTAAGATCTGAGGGTTTAAACGGTACTGTGAGAGTTACATTTGACCCAAAGCCAGCTGTTGATTTGTGGATGGAGACATGTAATCCGAGGCTCAATCAGGAACAGGGAGGAAAATCTGCAGCAGAATCAACCACGCAGGAGGCTGACGCAGAGGACAGTGAGGTAGATCACCCTACATATGGGTTGAGTACCAAACACCATTTCCAGGTACTCATCCGAGTAGCTCACTAAAAAAGTTATGTGCACCCCAGCCAATAACATTCATTGTCAAACTTCACAGCAGAGACATAATATGTTTTCATTAGCAGGACTGCTCATTCTGTCTAAAAATTATTTGCTATTATCACAATTTCCATGACTACGTTTTCTGATTTAAGTTGCTTTTTAATGAAAACCAGTAACCAACAGTTAAATATTCTTCAGTAGCCAAGTGGATTTGATAACCTCAGTGGTGATACATAGTATCCATAAATAAGATCTATACACACTGCGCTGAAATTAGACACTGCTTGGGTTTAAGCTGTACGGCTGTGTACACATTATACAATCCATATTCCCCAACGACTGTGCCTTTCCAGGTACACCAAGGCCTTAAATGTCGCCTCTCCGGTTACATTGTCGCACGTTGGCTTTTCTGCGAAAGGAGATTTTTATCGGTATAGCGGAGGTCTAATACTTTTCAGGTGCCGGGTGCAGCTTAGAGGGTTCTCTATCAAACTCAGTCCAGATGTCTCGTTACCGAGTTCAGGATGAGGAAAACATCAGCTTATTAAACTTCAGATTCCTTACAGCAACAATCACATCATCGCTCTGTAAATGCAAATCCCTGAAGTGAGATCAAGATGAACTTTATAATCTGAAAACAGACTAGAGATGTAAAGCTTGTGTCATGTTTTCCAGCCGCGGACACTTACATAACGAGAGAATTTATGGAGAAAGACGTGGAAGCGCTACTGTACAGAGGACACAAAAAACGCTGAAAAGAAATGAAGACCTTTGGCAAGGGCTGTGAAGTGCTAAAATGGCTTAATGAAAGCCTCTCTTAAAGGGACAGTCAACGCAAAAGGGGTATTAGCTGGCAGATAGGGTCTGGTGGGACTAAAGGTAGCCATACACACATCAACTCTTGCTCGATTGATCTTAAGGTAACCATACACAAATCCATCATCGGGAATCAATTCCTGCCCACCTTAGCAATCAAGCAAAAAAACAAAGAAGAAATTGATCGAAAGGCAATAGGACATGTTGGTTTTTCTTTGGATGGAGACCCTCGATAATTTAGGGCAAAAATTAAGCAGGAATCGGTTCCCAAAGGCAGTGTGCACTGCAATCATTGTGCAACCGATTGTTAATCACATGCTATGATCGTATCGTACAACGATCGCAGAAGAATTTTAACATGCATTCCTAGCTTTAAGGTAGCCATACATGGGTCATTTTTTCATTCGCTTTTTGCCCGAATGATCACCACTCGTGTCGATTGATCGATGACAAATTGAGTGCTGCCCACCCTGAAAGATCGACCACAAAAAATCGAACAAAAATCGTATCAAAGCTTGATTTTTATTTTTTTTGGTCAATCATTTGACAATCAAAGTACATTGGTGGAGAAAATCGATCACTTTCTGTGTGATTGACCCATAACATATGCTGCAGCACTTTTGATGGATTTTTAGGAATCAACCTTTTGGGCGAACGTCTTATGTCAAATTTGACCCTGAATTGGATTCCCAAGATGGTGTGCCATCGATTGCAAAACGGTGAATCGCCAGGATTGATTGTATCGGTAATTGATCACAGACAAATTGACACATCTATGGCTACATTTAGATTTGGTCAGCTTGCGCGATAAAATATCGACTATGTGATTTAAAACCAGTTGATTCCTTTCCAAAGTCTTTGCTTATTCTCCATAGTCCCATTAGATACAAAATCTCTGGAAAACCAGATACTTGAAAGATTGATGCTCAAATAAATTAATGTTTGCATATTTCCATCCCTTTTAATTGATCAACTTAAACAATGAATTTTTAAGTTAATTAAAAGGAAAAATCCAACCATGTATGGCCAGTTCAAAGCCCCCCACACAAGCAGCGATCCTTGCATGATTCTCAGGTGGCCAATTGCAGTGCTCTGTGGCTTTTTATATCTTATGGAAATAAATAAGTGCTTTTAGGGTCCTCAATACTCATGTATTTGTTTAGTTTTTGATAGCAATGTCCAGAGCATATCTGCCTTTTCTGTAATTTTACAAGTACAATGTTAGGAGAAGATAGACCTCTTGTTACTCTTGGAAAACTTTGAAACTTAATTATATAAAAACCTTGACATTTGAAGACCTGCAAGTTAAAATGTCAGGAGAATTTTTACGTTTAAGACACTGAAGGGTGTAATCACAGTTATTTATTAGAAGGTCATATGAGGAGTTGAAGGATAAGTAAAGGGTCAACCTAAGGGTTATGTTACATAGCTGATTGCTGACCTGGCTGCACCTGCATTCATGAATACTTTAAAGTCAGCATATGGTGCAATGATTTAAAAAAAAAAACTGTTCCCCAAAAATATCCTAAATAACCTTATTAATCCACTTAATTTTAACAGAACAATTAATAGAATGGGGATAAGTAATTTTTTTGCATTAACTCTAAAGCTGGGCATACATGAGTAGATTCCTGTGCACTTGACCGGTGATCAATCACAGCGTGGTGACGTCACCACACTGTGATTGATTGCGGGTCAATTGAGCGGTAATCAATGTACACTTCATGGGCACATCAATTCCCGTTCGATGGAGACCCGATTCTCTGCTTCTGCCCAGCCGGACTAGCAGAGTCAGCAAGCTTGCACGCCCCCCTCCCTAGCACAGAGATGTGCTGGCCACACCCCCTTCACACAGCTGTAGCTGATCACAGTCTCCTGTGTGCTGTTCAGCTGGCAGCCCATCCATTACATTGGATGGTAACCCGCTGCCCCCATTCAATGTAATGGATTTCAAAAAAGGTTTTCCAACATGTTGGAAACCTGTTTGGTCGAGTTCCTTCAAGCAGGATCCATTGATCTTGCTTGGAGGAACCGTGCATGGCTCAAATCTTGTAACAGATTAGAACAACAGCAGGTGCCATGAGCACGCACGGCGCCCGATGTTGCTCTAATCTGTTTCTTCATCAAGCCTTGCATGCCCAACTTAAAGGTCCCCATACACCTTAGATTTCTCTGTCAGATTTCCTTTTGATCTCCTTTTTTTTAAACAAAACCATGTAATATGAGGGACTTTCTAAACAATCAAGTCCACCTGTGTTCAATTGCAGAGGACCCGGCACTACATAGTTGTTGGTTGATCTAAAGGATATCTGACAGAGATATCTAAAGGTGCATGGCCTTTAGGCGAATGATTAGTTTCAGTGCTTGGCACATCATTCATAAAACACATTCGATTTTTGGTTGGTTTTGACCTCTTTCAGGAAACCAACATGATGTATATAAAATCCCCCCATGTGAACAACTCCAAGTTGGAGTTGGTTTGGTTTCAAATAGATCATCAATTTCTTCGGTTCCATAATGTAAAATAAATGTACTATAATTCTATTTGCTGAAACAAAATATTTTTAAGGAAAACACACAGCCTGAAGGTTACAGTTTAATATTGTTATATTTAGATACCATCAAGGATGGCTGCTTGTGAGCATGCAGTCTAATCCTTTTGGACGATATCCAATGTATACACTCAGCTATAATATAGGGATTACGGGGAGTTTAATGCTGGAGATGACACTATACAAACTCTGTCTGCACGAACTCACCACTTGTTTTATAATCTAATTTTTCTATGCCAGATGAAAAGTACAGAACATTTTAAATTGGAATATTTTGCAACCTTGAGATGTGTGTGTATATTATCATAGATATTTGGATTGATTGTAATAGATCTATACAATTAAATTAGGCTTCTAGTGGGGACGTGGAATGAACACCTGTATTAGAGAGAGAGATGAGAATAACCCTCCTGACACTAAAGGGGGGCCTATTGTAGAAATGATAAAGGTCCCTCCGGCTGGAAGCTGGGGGCTCAGTGTTCCTGTTAGTGGGAAAGATGGTCAGGGGCTCTGTCTCCCACAGGTCAGGATAGCACAGTAAAGAGCGTGCGGGTGGCTCCGGAGTGGAACATCCCACGTACTTCTGTAAGACCCCTGGCTGTAGCTGATCAGACTGAGCCGGCCTGTTTTGAAAGTGGGGTGGCCCCTTCGGCCTCATTCCACGGCCCAAGTTGCAGCACAGAGACTTCATCCTTCCGGGATCCTGACAAATAAACGGGGTCCACTGTGGCTGCATCCTTCGTCCGACAGCCGGGAGTATGTGGGGGGGGGGGGTTTCCACATCCATCAGGACCCCCTCCACTAAGTGCATTGCTTGGCAGGAGGTACCAACAGAGCACATTCACTTACCTGCTTGGCGGATGTTGTGTTCTCCCAGTGATTTGTTGGCATCCTGCTAAGCAACACACTTAGCGGAGGGGGTCCCGATGGATGTGGAAACCCCCCTCAGAGTTACAGGACCAGGACTGCTCTATGAGTCATTACCCTTCCTGCGTTGCCATGCTGGTGAACTTGAAAAAGCTGAAAATTTATAGCTGGCATAAATTGTTACTACCACAGGTTCAATTAAAGTTAAACGTTTGAAAGCACTGGTTCTCCGTGTAGCTCCTGGGTTCACTACCTGACACCTGCCTTTCCAGGCTTTGCTCTTAATTCTTAATCTTAAAGCAGAACTCTACCATACATTCCATCTTGCACAGCTCTATGATCTCCTTTGTACAGTTTTCCACCATAATATGTAGTAAATTTGATGTTGCAGATTGGGTATATTGACATTTGACATTGACATATAGATTGGGAATATTGACATTTGGTGAATTTGTGAAAATCTCGAATATATCGCTTTATCTTCATAATCGTGAATATTCAAGATTTTTTACATCAGGAACTACCATGCATTGTGTTCACAATATGAGCATGCACAAGTGCCAATTTGCGCAATGAAGGCAATAATGACTGGAGATCACTAATTTTCAAATTTACAAATTTATTGTGAATATTAGGCAAAAAAATTTAGATATTTTGCTAACATGAATATTGCCTATTCTGCTCATCACTAATAGAGAAATGGCCGGACAGTATAAAGTCAGGGAAAAACTGGCTCCTCCCTTCTATCAATAGGCAGCACCTAGGAGCAGGGAGTGGTCAGAGCAGAGGAGTAAGTCATGCAGCCCCTGTTTACATGATCTATACAGGGACTGCATGAGTCTTATGTCTCTGCTCTGATCATCCCCCCCCCCCCCAGTGACCAGAGTCACTCACAGAGCTGTTGGCGGCAGTTGTCAGGAGGCGGTGCATGTATCTATGCTCTACTCCCGCTGTATACAGGAGCTGCATCACTGTTTCTCCTCTACTCTGAATATTCCCTACTCTCTCTCCCTGCTCTCCCTGCCTCCCTCCACCTAGGTGCCCTATATCAACACTTAGATGGAGGGAGAGCAGGGAGTTATAAGAGCAGAGAGGAGAAAAAATGCACCACTATATACATGCTGTATACAGGGGTGCATCTTATCTTTCTGTGTGTCTCTATAAGAGCATAAAATACAGTAATTCATTTGTGAGTTAATTGTAAAGCCTCTGAACGTGGTATCATCATCAAAATGCCGGGGATATAATGGAGGGCTGTAGGAACCTTTTGAAACAAAAGGTACTGCTCTAACACATGTAGTTTTTTCATAAGTCAAATCCAAATTTAAAGAAAAAAATTCAAGTTGAATTTGAACTTAATTCATTATATGGTGAGGATTCCATATTTAGGGGCTTTGATTTTAACTCACAAGTCTGTCAGCAAAATGTAAAACCCAATTGATCTTCTCTGCTTAATACCTAGCCATGAAGCTAGCCATAAACTTACATAACTTCCACCATTGGCACAGCACACCATAAAATGTACCAAAAACAATGGGAAATCACTGATATATGTTTTTGCACAAAAAATAAGACATGTTGACACAAAAGTACACATACATGAAAAGATCCGTATAGGCTGTGGCAACGGCAGAATTTTATTACCCTTCATAGGGGACTGTTATCCATTTCCACTGGTTTTACATCATTAGTCTCTTTAAAAAACATTCAGGATGTTATGACAACCTGGTGGTTCAAGGCAACCAAGGTTTTATTTTGATAGTGCCACAGCAAGAAAAATCATTTACGCAGAACAAAGGGGGCTTTTCTGAGTCTGGCTTTGAGCTTCGGCCTTATCTGTCAAAAAAAGCCGGGCAAATATTTTATTGAGTTGCAAAAGCTTATTTGCAGGACCTGAAAGGACCTCATATATCCATCATTGTCATCCATAATCGCAGCTAAGAGCCGAACTTGAAGTCTGTAGCTTGTCAGCCTCACGGACAGATGTGGAGGTGATATGAGGGAGAGTGGTGATGGAGTTCTCAGAATTGCGTTATACAATATGCTTAGAAGAAGATGAGGTTTCCAGGACCTGAAACATGTACTTTGTATGAATTTTTTAAACTGTCTTTTATACTGCCCCTATCTGAGTCCTGTCACAGTGTATGGTGCAGGTGATTGCCATAATGTACATATTAGAACTTCTATAATACGAGCTGAAACATTTCAAACACGAAATTCTGAAAGTGTATCCATACAGACATCCAGTTTGGTGTGTTAAGATTTGTTTTCTGCTAGCTGGACCATGTTGTAGATTTAAATAGGTAGAGGCTACATGTTCCCCCTTTTGCCTGTGATTGGCTGATTCATTTTTTGATGAACTACTTGTGATCAGCTGATCTTGCCTAAGTTTCTCCCTGGCCAGTAAATGACGACTCATGAATATGAAGTAGAGATGGTCAATAAAGTGCCAAATTTCGATATTAGGGTAAATTTACACTGTCGTTATTTGAAATGGCCAATATACACTTTTTTTGTTTATGAGGACACTCTCACAATAATTCGGAGTCTTTTACATAAAGCAAGTAGTCTTAAGGTGCCCATACACCTGTCGATAGCCACTCGATAGATGGTATCAATCCCGCTCGAAGACAGGATTATCGGACATGACCATAAATCACGGTTGATCTCCATTGATTTGGATGGGGACCGCGGGTAGAAAGAAAGGTATAATTAACAAAATGTAACTGGTAAACACTCAGCAAAAATGTACATGCTGTGTTTCAGGATTGTCTGCCATCTTTTCATTTACCATGTGTAGAAGAGCCGCAGACACACTGAGCCTTTCTGGCCACGTGTCTTCGGCGTCATCTGTGAGGCAGAATAGGGGGCGCTGCCATAGACCTCCATGTTAATGGAGGGGGCGCCGCTCTCCTCCCCACACACCGCCGGCATCTATTTGACACCGACGGTGTGTAGAGGGCTGGGCAGAGAGCTGGCAATCACGGCGGAGTACAGTTTTCCTCCCCGCGATTGCGGGGGAAACAGCTTTTCGTGCCATAAAAATGGCGCGAAAATCCAGTAACGCCCAGAGGGTTAAAGAAAAAAGCAGAATAGTTAACTACTGAATGCCTCATCTCTCCTCTCTGTAATATGCGGAAGGTTTCTTTAGTCTTAACAGACTATTTTAAAACATTGTTTAAGATAACATTACAAAGTCAGCAAGACAGCGCTGTTTTTTTTTTTTTACAGAATCAAAAGGCACTTTTTGCACATATGAAAGATAAGAAAACACTTTTAATGCTACATGTAACAGAGCAAAGGCATTTAATAGTTACTAGTTACATGTACAGTAGGCCTTACTATACTCCATCTCTACTAAACAACCATCCAATAAGAGCAGTACTATTCATTTGTGCCTTTTCTTTTTAAAACAGGCTGTTTATAAAAACCGTAAGAGTTAGTCCATACATTCAAGTCCTAGGTGCCTAACCTGCGGACCTTTGAGTATTCTTCAGCGGCCCTCCTCAGTCCTCCACTTGCGGCCCCTTACTGTTAATGCATAGGACATAGGAACTCATATTGCATCACATAACCTCTGTTTCAAAATGTGCATCACCATTCTACAGTGTTACCCAATGCTTCAAGTATCATTTAAAATAAGTTTTGTTATTTAAAAATTAAACATAATGTCTTCTAGCTCTGCCTGTTGTCATTTCCACATAAAAAAATGCTTATACAAGTCAGTATAGATTGAAAAAGTTATGTGTGCCCTTTAGTGATGCAGAGGGCCACACTTGTGGCCTTCCACATCAACTCAGTTTCCCACCACTGATTTAAGTATATGAATGGGTTCTGTAGTTAAATATTAGAATTTCCAGGCTGTCAATATGGGATGGTGGTTAATAGACATGAGTCCCATTACATGTGGCAGTTGATATGAGATCACTTGATAGTGGCATATAAGGGAAGGTTATATCGCCCAATATAAGTGGCAGCTGAGTGATGATATGACCTCACTACTGCAATAGGAAATTACAAGACAAACTTTACAAATGGCAGTTAAAGTGGATCTACCACCAGAAATCTATGTTTTTATGAATGGCACTCGAAGTGCCAATAATAGGGAGGAATGAAAAGAAAAAAACCAAAAACGTACCTGTAATGACCAATTTAAGAAGATAACCCCACAGCTCTCCTCACTTCCTGGTTCGCTGAAGGCAACACATGAAACTGGGGGTGCAATATCGTGGGTGGCCACTGGGGGGCGTTCGGTGATCTTCTATGGGAATTCTCAAAAAAGATTACTGAGAAAACAAAGCTTTTTGTGACGTTCTGCCTTGCTCTGCCTAAATTGAAACAGGAAGTAAGAAGAGCTGCCGGATTATCTTCTTAAATTGCTCATTACAGGTAAGTTGTTTTTTTTCACTGCATTCCTCCCTATTATTGGCACTTCTAGTGCCATTCATGGAAACATAGATTCCTGGTGATAGGTCCGCTTTAATGAGAGATAAAACAAGCCATTCCCCACCGTTACGTTTATAGTATGAGTACCCAATATGGAACATCATCTACATTTCATAAACCATACTATAGCAATTGAAACAACCTTTAAACAACTCAGGAACATTTATTTTTGGAATGTGCACCTCTGCACTGCTTCTTGGTCATTTCAATCCTCAGCACAATAAGGACACAAGACCACAAGATTAAATTATTCCACAGCCTATTAAAAATAATGTGGCAGCAAATGTACTTTTGTTATTCCAGAGGAAACGATAAAAGCAGTGACAGAGCAAAAACAAGCTTAGCGGCCTACCATGGAAAACTGGCAGGATGCACCCAATTCAGCATGGACACGGGCTGTAAAAATAATTTAGTGAATATACCGGTCTCTGATGGCAATGCCAGTTGTACCAACAGGTTGGGTAGTTTACCTGGCCAATAACAGCAAAGCACTGGCGGCTGTCCTAATTCCAGGTCTGTAAAGAGTTTGCTTTGCTCTGTTTGGCCAGTCAGCTGTTGACAGCTGTTTCCTAAAAGCCTGATCAGTTTCCCATGCATACAGTATATTTAGCATCTCAGGAACATTTTGGAATGTGAACCAGGTTCTGCACCGATTGTAACAATGTAGAGCTCCATTTTCCGGTTCGTAGGTCTGTGACTAATATTATGGCAGCACAAAGCCAACATTAAAGAAATAGTGGACAAGGTGTTTTTTTTTTCTTCCAATAACTTCATTGAAGAAAGTATTGTGCAAATACATTACAATAACATGCATGTAACACAGCATACAAAGGGAGTAATGGGGAAAGGGGTTAGGATTTGAACAAACCATAGTGGGCATTAAGCAAAGCACACATTACAGACATTAAGAACAATGTGAATCTGGTACAGATTTAGTGAACAGTAGATCACATATGCAGAAAGTACATATCAGAGGAGGGTGAGTTGTTGGAATTTAACTGAATCCTCAAATAGATGCCATCTCAACCACATTTTATTAAAGATCTTCAATCTGTCTTTTTTGCTATAGAGTAAAAGTTCCATCTCGTGTACAAACTTTCATTGTCTGATCCAATCACCTATTGTAGGGGTCACGGGGGTCGCCCATTTACGAGGGATCAGGGTCCTAGCAGCGTCAATCATGTGACGCTCTAGCATTTTAAACTTATGGGCAATTTTTTGTTTCCTATAATGTAGAAGGAAGAGTGCAGGAGTGAACTGGATGTCCCTACCGAGGATGTGTGACATCCAATTGTGAACCTCCTGCCAGAAAGCCGAAATTTTCGCACAAGACCAAAAAAACATCAAGGTGTTTTTGCTAATTGCTAAAGCTGGTCATACATGGTTATATTTGTGGCCATTGTGACGCCGATCTGCTGCCAAATTGGCCCCAAATCTAATGCTTAAAAGCAAATGAATTGGAAATAAATTTTTTCCACATAAACCAATCTAAGAATTTACGGACATGTCCGTAAATTTTAGGACGATCTTTTTACTTTGGATGGGGACCAGAATCCCACAAGTAATGGCCTGCACACAAAAGTGGGCTGACCAATTCTCTGCACAACCGGCCGTGCATGATAAAGTCACCACGCACAGTCGATCTGCAGCAAATTTGGGAAGAAAATGAAACATCTATGGCCAGTAGTGATGGCCGAACATCGGCCAGGACTGTCCGCGAACGGGCGGGTCGGACTTCTAAAGACGTCCGCCGTCCGCCTGTTCGTGGACACATTCAAATTCCCCGCCTCTAGGTGGGGAATTTTAATCAGAAAAACCGGATGTGACGTCAGTGACGTCACATCCGGTCCCTGGAACGCATACTGGAACGCATAGTTCCTGGTTTCGGGAGCCGGATGTGACGGCACTGACGTCACTTCCTGCTCCGACCCGGTTTTTTCACTAGGAGACCGGCTTTATGCCCGGTCTTCTAGTGAAAAGATTCTTCCTCCGGCACGATCACACAGGTTCTGATCCTGCCGGAGGAAGAATAGAGATCATCTTCTCGCTGGCGAACGGAGCGGGTCGAACACCCGCACTGCTCGCCGGCGAGAAGATGAGCAAACATCCATGTGATGGATCCATGTGATGCGGACAGTTCGGCCGTCACTAATTGCCAGCTTAACTAATGGCAGTCTTTACAAACAAGTCTATTTAGTATTGATTCTATCATGCAGAATGTTCATTTATTTTCTATTTATTGCAGTAGTTTATCACCTGTTGGCGAGATATTAGCGCAAAAACTTACCCAAAAACTCAGCCAGAAATAAGAAAAAACTTCTGCTCATAAACTTTGCAAGAAAAAAAGATCAGCCGCCTGCTTAATGAACAAAGTCAATGTTGGCAAATAGTGATGAGCAGTATAGGCAATAATTTGTATTAGCAACATATCACAAATCTTTTTCCAAATATTCACAATTAATTCAAGAATTTGTGATTTCCAGTCATTATTACCTTCATTGCACGAATTGGCACTTGTACATGCGTATATTACGAACGCAATGCATGGTAATCCCGTGTACTGATGTAAGAAATCTTGAATATTTGCGATTAGGAAGATATAACACTATATTTAAAATCCTCAAAGTGTCGAGATTCGCAATACAAATTTGCGATTAGAAAATTTGTGATCATTACTATAGGCAAAAAGGGTGAATTCCCTGGAATCGTGAGGGGTGGATATTCACCAATTCGCAAATTCCTCTAAAAACCTTTATTGGATTGCATTTTCACAAAGAGTTAAGAAACAAGTGCCAGATTGTTATTGTTTCTGGCTGAAATTTTTTTAATGAAAATAGCTATTTTTATTGTTCATAACAAAAGGGATGTAAGTGTATGACCAGGGTGGAATCATGATATTCAGATTCGTAAAATTAACCTTATCTGGCGTGAAAAATGGCTTTGGCAGGGCTGGGAAACTAAAACGCTTGAAGGTCAACCTTGATACTTATTGACAAAATGTTTATAACTGAGGAATCAGGTTCTAATCAGATATAATGATGAACCTTTTCATAACACATATGCCATCAAATGTCACAAAGACACATCAGTGGCACATCTGAAAAGGTAAAACAAAACTATTTCTGACAGCAGAAGGGGTGTCTTTTTAGAGACAGCCCCTCCCACTG
>CM070038.1:29679005-29703341 GCA_036250615.1 Ptychadena robeensis | reverse complement strand
CTTTTAAGCAACTTTCTTCAGCCCGAGTTAACTCGGGCTAAACACCCAGAAGGTTAACCAAGAAGGTAATTAAGTTGTATTTGTTTTTGTGTAGCAGTTTTCCAGGATCTGAACTGCTGACAAGCAAGTAATGTGTCTGTTTAAAGTATGTGCTTTTTTTGTTAGTTTAAAACCACTTTAAGTTTGTTTCTATGTGAAAAGGTTCATCCTTATATTTGATGAGCAGTAAGAACTTTCTCAATTTTATACATTTAAATAAAAAAAAAAAAATATCAAGGTTGGTCAGTTGCTGGCCCATTTATAAGTATGACACTGAAGTCAGAGTCTATATCCCAACCTCTTTTGACCATCTCACAAAACGTATAGAGCAGAACATAAAAAAGCCTTTGGAAAAAAACCAGATATTTATTTGCCTGGAGTTGAGCTTAGGTTCTATTTCAGGAATATGTAATAATAGAATATATTAATCACACAACACATTTGGAGGTGCGGAAAAGACTTGCCAATGAAATCTGAGAAAATTTTAGCAATTCTCTCCCGACAGGTCTCTTTGACGAAGGCCATTTGCTCAGAGCTGCAAAGTCTCTGCGTCATGAAATGCTCACTCGTCAACGTCTGCACTACATCCCAGGCCGAGCTCTGAATCTACTTATGGTCCAGCAGAGCCTGTTTGATATTAAACTCGGCTCCCTAAATTGAATCACGCTTGTCAGCCTTCAAATGTACACCTACATGAGCGATGTTATGTTTACTATCAGTGAATGTCGAATGTAAGGAAATAAAAGGGGTCACGAGGGTCAAGTGCGTAATTCTAAACTTGCTGTAAAAGTCAACACGAGTAAGAATTATGGGAAGGAGATCCCCGGTCTCCAAGCACTTTAGGCCTCACTTGCATACATGGGCAAATCCAATAGGGAATTAAACAGGCGAAAAAAACGAACCTGTACACTATTACTTTCCAAATAAATGAATCCATTACTGACTTGTAACGTGGGAGAAAATGGAACTTTTTTATTATTTCGTTTTTTCTGACAGGGATCAATTTAAGGGCATGCTTCATGTCTGTGACATCATCACACGTGTTATAAATTATGCCATGAATTGCTCTCCCTATAGATTGTAGACACGCATTACATGTTACTTGGGTAATGTGTACATTACACGTATCGAAGCAACCGTATCTATTTATAAACAATACAGGACAGCTTAGTGTTATTGTGATAATAAACATGCACACTGTGTTTTTAGAGACTCTGTTTGTGCCGAGCTGATCAGTACCATCGGTGGAAAGTATTTGACCTTTGAAAATTGGTATTTTAATTTCGGGTGGGGGTGGGGCTGTCTTGAATCTCCTGTCAGACCTATTTCGTAAGGATATGGATATGGTAACTAACAACACCACAAGAAGGAAATCTAGGTGTTCCTTTTGGATTTTCCATTTTCCATTACCATTTACAATATACAATCGCTGTAAAAACACAGAATAAATACTTATGTTTTCTGCTGCCCATGGTGCTGAATGCCATTCCGATCCTGGAAGTAACAACTGATTCTGCCAGGAGTGTCAGTCTGCTCTATCCCCTGCATTTGTCAACAGTTGACATCCCCACTCATAACATCATCACATGTGTGGCTTCAAAACTTTTCTAAAGCTGCCCTTATCCTCTGGAACTCTGCCCCATTAGACTTGCTCTCACTTTAAAAACTTTCAAACAAGCCCCCAAAAACCCCTTTCAGTTTGGCCCATCCATCACAACCCTGCCAGTTCCATACCCCCTACCTACAGTATATGCTGTTCTTCAACCTCTTAGAGTGCAGGCTACATTTGTCAGGGTCCTTTTCTCCACCTGTGTGGCATAGTCTGTATCTGTATGTTAGCTTAACTTGCAAACCGTAACAAACAGTGCTGTGCAATATGTTGCAAACAAAGAAAGATAATAAATAGTTGCGCACAACCATCAGCAGTGATTACACAGTAACAGTGATACCAGTTGCCAGTAGGGCTCTTTAGTAGGTGGGGCCTGGGCAAAGATCACAGAGGAAAAATGGGTCAGTATGAGGGGGGTGTTTGAGTTGTGTGTAGGTGTGCAGCTCTCAAACTGAAGGAGGAGTGTGGCCCCTCTGTAACAGACAAATAGGAACAAGGACACGAGGCGCACAACCTAGTACAACAAAGTAAGATACTGTAAATGGACAAAAGACAAAATGCTCACATTAAAGGAGGTTTGCAAGGATTGATCTCTCTTAATCCTTGCAAACCTCCTTTAATGTGAGTATTTTGTCTTTTTTTTTTTTTTTACCATTTACAGTACTTTACCTTGTTGTACTAGGTTGTGCGCCTCATTTCTAGATGCCTTGTGTCCTTGTTCCTACTGTGTAATATGCTGGCTATTTATCAATAAAAATGAATAATAATAATGGTTCTACATACTTGACGTGTATTTTATAACAGGTCACAGGGTGCGAAAAACTGTTATCAAATAGGAAGGTAAATAGGACTAGAAGGTAGGTCATTGAGTAAGGCTAGCCACACAACTCCACAAGAAATTCAATAAACCCAATTACGACTGTAACAGTTTACATATGAAAATAACTGGTTACAACAAACGCATATGGGAAATGTTAGTGAAAACAGAATGAATGTCCACAACAAAATGTTTTTTTCAGTTTAAGTGATCTGAATACTTTAGGAAAGCATTAGTATTGTGTTTATTTAATTATTGTTTAACATTTGTTGATAACTAATGAAAAGAGTGGTAAAGAATTGGATTTAGCAACATTTTTATGTAAGCTGTTAAGAAATAATGTTACCAATTAAATGGGTCTCAGAATAGTACTGGAGAATCATAAATCATAATTAATATAGGCATGGCTATTTAAGGAGCTACAAAGGCAACCACAAGTCCACATTCCATGTGGATTTTTTGGGATTGGGCACAGCAGCTGGTCATACAATAATCAGAAGGAATTATTATTGAGATGTAATCAAAAGTTCGTCTATAATACTTTTGAGACTATAGATTGCCACAGATGTGATCTTCTAAACATTTGAAACGAAATATATCACTGCAGACACCTACCCTTAGACACCTACCCTTTTCGGTATGTCCCCCACATACAGATGGGATCATTCAATTTAAGTGGTATAGTAATGATCTGGGTCAGCATCTTTAGATCACTTCAAAAAAGTTTTTCATTACCATGCAAGTCTTTGAAACACAACACTACACCTTCGCAATGATTGTGAAGCCAACATCCCAAACTAAACAGAATAATAGAACACCAGGAGGGTAAGAAGGACCTACACACACTGGAAAAATTTCCCCTGAAATGTCAAGGGCGAGGGGACTTTAACGGCTACAATTGTAGGTTAAGGTAGAGAGCAGTGTTTTAAAGTCAATGTAGTTATAAAATCAATCACAAATTAAATCACATTGATACGATATAATACAATACATGTTGAACATGACGCCTTATATCTGCATACACGGTCCCAACCACATATCTGTATACATGGAAATATAGTGGTAGCGCATCCACAAGACGCATTAGATGAATTTAGAATTGACTTTGTGTCCCTTGCTGGCACACACCCCATTATCTGGCACACACCCCATTATCTGGACAATTTGTCAAAAAAAGTTGAAAAAATCCTTACCTGTAATGAGATAATCCCAAAACTCTCTCATTGCTCCTCCGCTCTCTTCAGAAAATTCAATAAGTCCTTCACACACAGTTGGGGGATAGAAAACTGTCATGCCATCATGTCCCTTTACAAACCTATGGAGATATGTTTTTACCATTAATGACAATCTGGTGGCCATACAGTAGATGTTACTGCAGCGCAGAGGATTAAATATGGCATCTGCAAAGGATTAAATATGGCCTCTACCACAGACAAGAGCACAGCAGGTGTTGTATATTTTGTAAGGATTTTGGAGCACTTCCCCACCATTATGACAGCTCAGGGAAATTGTTGGTTTCTTTACTTTAGATGCTATTTAAAACACATTCACAGTAGAAACTGTTTGCGTTCCTTCTTTCTGTAATTAAGTGAGTTAACATAAGTGTGTTAAAGTGGCCATACATGGGTTGATACCTGCTCAATCGATGAACCCTCTAGCGCCGTGCTGGTTGAATGGAGAATCGAGGCGCAGCACTTCTGCAAAACAAATCCTGTTTGATACTTTGTTTGGTCCCTCGGTCCCCATCAAAATGAATGGCAATCGAACAGAGTTTACCAATATGATTGTTCCCTGTTCAATTGAAAGGCTGGATATAATAATTTTGCGAGCAATCAATCACCTCAACTCATCGATCTATTAAAAAACCCACCAGTCTTAGAATAGGGAGGGAGGACAAGTCTTTGGCAATAAGCTAACTTGAGCTATCAAACATATTAAAGAACAGAATTTCTTTAAACAAAGCAGTAAGATTTCACCTAGTAGACCTTTGAAAAGAATTCATAGCTTCCCTACTGCCTGGAAATAATTAAATACTCAAATAAAATTAAATTTGCACCACTTCATATATGATTGATCTTTAAGGGGGTTTAGGAATTCTGTTGAGGAACAGATGCAATCAATTCAAAGAAATTCTTGGATTATAGAGTTTTTATAGAGAGAGATTGAAGGAATACCAAAAATGTTAGATAAAAAAATACAATTTGTATTTATAAAATTACCAGATTTTACCATTTATAATTTTTGGACTTATAATTAGTATATAAAAAAATAGAATATGGAGCAGATAGGTTCCAATTTAATTCTTATTGTCAGTCTCAAGTAGGGTTACAAGGAGACAGTATTAGGAACCACCGGCCACTTTATTAGGCACACTTTGCTAGTACCGGGTTGGACCCCCTTTGCCTTCAGAACTGCCTTCATCCTTCGTGGCATAGATTCAACAAGGTACTGGAAACATTGCTCAGAGACATTGCTCCATAGTGACATGATAGTATCACACAGTTGTTGCAGATTTGTCGGCTGCACATCCATGATGAAAATCTTCTGTTCCACCACATCCCAAAGGTGCACTATTGGATTGAGATCTGGTGACTGTGGAGGCCATTTGAGTGCAGTGACCTCATTGTCATGTTCAAGAAACCAGTCTGAGATGATTGGAGGTTTATGACATGGTGCATTATCCTGCTGGAAGTAGCTAAAGATGGGTACACTGTGGTCATAAAGGGATGGACATGGTCAGCAACAATACTCAGGTAGGCTGTGGTGTTGCAACGATTGTCAGTTACTATTAAGGGGCCCAAAATGTGCCAAGAAAATGTACCCCACACCATTACCCCACCACCACCAGCCTAAACCGCTGATACAAGGCAGGATGGATCCATGCTTGATGTTGTTGACGCCAAATTCTGACCCTACCATGCAAATGTTGCAGCAGAAATCGAGACTCTTCAGACCAGGCAACATTTTTCCAATCCTCTATTGTCCAATCCAGCTCGAACCACTGTCCCTTCTCCTCTGACCTCTGTCATTAACAAGGCATTTGCTCCCAAAGAACTGCCGCTCACTGGAAGTTTTCCCTTTTTCGGACCATTCTCTGTAAACCCTAGAGATGGTTGTGAATGACAGTCCCAGAAGATCAGCAGTTTCTGAAATACTCAGAAAAAAACATCTGGCACCAACAACCATGCCACACACATTCACTGTCACTTAAATGACCTTTCTTCCCAATTCTGAGGCTCGGTTTGAACTGCAGCAGTTCGTCACCATGTGATTGGCTGATCAGTAATTTGCGTCAACAAGCAGTTGGATAGGTGTGCCTAATAAAATGGCTGGTGAGTATATGTATATGGATTTGCTAACAATATGAAGATATGAAGACTCTATAGATTCTTGAATAATCATGAGCAGCATAGGCAATATTAGAATTCACAACATTTCTCGAATTGGTCTCCAGTAAATACGCAAATTCTAGATCTCCTGTTTATTATATCTGCATTTTTATGTTATTCATTGCAAAAGCAATGTGTGTTGGCAATGTGGCGACATCTAGTGGCAGAATGTGATATTGCAGCAGCAGTGTAATTTTCTAAAACAACACAGAAGCAATTCTTTGCAAATTCTTTGCGAAAATCGGCATTTGTACATGCAAATATTGGATGAGCAATACATGGTACTTCCCCCAGAATCTTCAATATTTGAGATTACTATCTCGATATCTTCGCAAATTATTGAAGTGACGATATTCGCAATAAATATTCATGATTCAATTATTGACGCTCAACACTATTCTTGAATGAATTGCACAATGAAATATGCTGTTCTTTTATTTTTGAATCATGTTAACATCAAATGTTTCATAAAATGTACAGGAAAGAGGTTACAAAGATTGATGAATACAATACAACGGAAGCACAACATCCCTTCCTCATTTCTGGCAAAGAGAGTATCATCTGGCTTACTCAGTTATACAAAGGAGGTCAAGAGGCATGCAGGCAGTACAATTCAAAATAGGCACCCTCAATGTCTTCTGTACACCCTGTGTTAAATCTTTGTTTGTAAAGCAGAGAAAAAGGTACATAAAGAGTTAAAATTATATAAAATATTAAAACTTTAACACTGTACAAAAATGACCATGGATTGGTATGCTTTCCCCTTAAGGGTTAGCCTATTTATATGACATATTATAGTCACAGTGTTGGGGGGAGCGGTGGGCATGGGATTATGTTGCACAGAATTTGGCTGAGTTCTTGATATAAATGAAGGTAATTATGGAAAGAATATAGGTTAACCGAGAGTTAAAGAGCTATTAAATGTATACATATATCCAGTTTTTATATAATTTCTGGTTGGGCAGGAAGTAAAATTATAAACAATACTTCGGTAACAGAGGCTCCCATTGTACGCCTGCCCGGATCCATTGTACATTAGAAGTCTCTTGACCAGTAACAAAGTTTCATTGTGACATTCTAAGTTTTCAGAAAGGATATTTATTTTTCGCCGCAGCAAAAGGAAATGAATGCAAAAATGGTTTTATTCCTCTTTCCACTCCGGCAAAGTTTGATTTTTCTGCTGTGGAATAGAAGTGAAGTGCTTCTGGTCATATATATATTAATATGAATATAACAATGTTCATATTTTATGTATCTTTCCACTATCACCTCCCTTCATCCACCATTATCTTGCTTTTTCTACTATGAGAATTATAACGAGGGGGGAGGGGGCAGTGGGGACTGATGAGCCTAGGACCTGGGTCCCAATCCTCAGTTCCTCACTAACAGCCGCCTCACAGAACTTTCCCTGAACAGCAGGCCATTTCAAGGCCAAGAGTCTAAAGGGTCAGTCTGTCTAGTATAAGATCAATGGCGTGTCCTAAGCAATTATAGTCTGTCCATCTCAATATTCAGCATCAATGCAGGGTCAATATGCATAACATAATGTACAAAAAAGAAAAAAGTTCCAATTCAATTTAATGTCCTTAAAAAGCATAAAAATCCATATAGTGTGCCAAGTTGTCGCTTAGGTCCCTCCAATCGGGCAAACGGAAGATGGGAGGCAAACACTGGGTCCCAAAGATGAAACAGTGATGCGTAACCCTGACACATGTTTCATGTGTTTTTCTTCAGGGGGTCCACACACCCGTTGCTCCACAGACCCTTCCCTATCCGGAGGGTCAGCTTAGGCACAGGATGGAGGAGCGAGGGGCCACCCTCTGGGGCAGAGTGGCTAGGTAAGTAGAAGCGCAGATGTGTGGCACCCCTGGCGACATCAGAGAAGTTTACCTCTACCTATACCAGGCGGATGAATATTATCCTCCCCGCTTGCACATGTTGCACATGAACAATACGCTACTACTTACCTAGCCACTCATCAGTCCCCACAGCCCCCTCCCCCTCGTTATATATTGTTTTGGGATGTTGGCCAACCTTGTTCGCCGTTAGTTGCATGTTCTGGGATCACTGGTGGTTTGAATACTATGAGAATTACCCAACAACAAAAACCGCCAATGTGTCTCGGGGGTAGATATAAATAACCTTATGTGGTCAGGACTGTTTACCTGTTCCACACTAGTGTTGAGCTTGAATATTCAAACTGCGAATATATTTGACGAATAATGGCTATACGAGAATTTGCTAATTTTGTGAATATGGAGGGGGATATTCACAATTTCGAATATTCAAGATATTTTGCATTGGGAAGCTTATTACCAAGTATTGCAAATTTATATTTGCAATGTGAAAATAAATACGTCTTCAGTACGCCTTTTTAGCATATTGTAGACAAGCCTTTAGTGTCAGAGTTCTACAATTCTCTGTGAGTATGAGTGTTACTATTTAGAATTTCATATTACCCTGCAGGAATGTCTGCTTAGATACCACTGATGTCCCACACAACTGGATGCTTTCTTTCTGGTCTACAAGCAAATAAAAGGTGTACAACTGTACTGCTGAAGGTGGAATGTTATTTTTTATTTTCAACATAAAAATAAATAAGACGTAATTACAAAAGTTTTTTGTATTACCTTTAATCACTGGATTCTTCATTCTATTTTGAACCCTTTTGGGAATAGTGACTTGGAGGGTAAGTTCTCACAGTTAGCTTGGAGACGCCTGCTCCTGACCAACATGAAGCATCTGCCCCTGGTCATCGCCTGGACCGTATTGTCAACCCCTGTAGCTGTACTGTGGTTGTGGCTACAAAGCAGCTGCACCCCACAGTATGAAATTAACCATAGCAAAATTAAATTAGTACACCAAAGAGGATAAGGAAATACAATGTAAAGTATTCACATGGTTTACAACTCATAAAATATAAAATAAAAATAAATCATATTAAATTAAACATGCTCTATGGGGAATAAAGCAAAAGAAAGAATCCCTGAAGGGGGGAGGGTGCCCATGTCAGATAGGGAGGCTGCCTGATATGTGTGCTAGGGAGGGCACATGCATATTCGCAATAGTGGGAGAAACTGCCCTGTCTGTCTGTTTTTGAGGAAAGTAGATTATAAAAGGGGAACAATATTGGACAGGGTTATGATCTAAAAAACAAGCTATGGAAGATCTATCCAAAAGAACAGGATGTCTCTTGTATTGCCTGTGATCTTCCTTTTACTGACCCACCATGGTAAAGTAAAGGTTTTGCTTCCTTTGCCTGCCTTAACACAATTTTCCCCTAAACCCAAATCCAAACAGCAACACTTGTAAAACTGCTCTGTGTTACTTAAGAATGCTTGTGATGGAGCTTTCTGGCCATAAGGGTCCAAGCATTTCACATTGGCCGGGTGGTCACCAATAGGCATAATATGGGGACAGTTGACAGTTATTGACATACAACCCCCCCAACCCAAATGTCCACACATGTGGTTGAGGTTAAGGGACACCAACATTTGAACACATAAATGGACCCTAACTCATCAAGGCTAGAAAAAAGAACTGGAATTGCAGAACAAATTGTATTTTACATACAAAATCAGATTAGAACCATAATATCTGTCAATAAAGGTCCCCGTTCAAACTAACGACCGACACACAAAGGGTGCCCACCAATACTTTGAGTGACGGGGTGCAGCGTGATGGCATCATCATGCTGCACTCTGTTGCTCATCTGTCGGCCCCCACTCACTACATGTGCATAAGCATACATAGGAATTCAGTTTTGCTTTAAATAGTACATACACCTAGTTACTGTAGAGAACCATTGATTTTCAATTCATGAACTTAGTAAAAGTGACTTCTAAAAGTTCAAATATAGGGTGGAGCATGACACCATGAGTAAAAGGAATGTATTTATATTATCATAGATTGTTCCCAAAATTCAATCACACAGCAACGCTTCCACCTGCCATGACAGTTTTATGTCCCTCTTTTGTCTTGTGGAAGTCGCTGACAGTGCCCTGAATCCATCGCCATTCCTGCCTGTCAGCACACATACATTTTCCATATCAACACACTGCGGTTCTTCACTTCTTGGAAAGTATACAGGCTTACTTTCACCACCCGGCATGGTGGTGTGCTCATGAAAAGCTGTCAAGGATTAGAATCGACTTAAAGCCCAATGACATGGGGACAGTGGAAGCACATAAGCCACATCCTGATGGTAACTGTATAGGGCTCACATTTATTTTTATATGTCACGGGGCTATCTTCTATGTGAGTCAGGAGCGCTAAGTGTATTATTATTTTGAACACCAGTTGTTCTATGTCTATTTGTAGAAATGGAACATCATGATGCATAAGATATTTCACCACGATGAAAGCTGTTACACGGCAGAACAAGAGATGGGGATCAAGTTTGGGTCATTGGAAGGAGAAGCGCAGTGCCACAAATGATCAGAGCTAAGCTACAGTACACCTGTTAGAACATAAAACATAATAACTGTATCTGCACCATTCTTTACCTGTAGGTCACCCTTTCTGACTGTAATTATATTATTGATGTCTCAGAATATAGAGTAACCATATTTGTTTTTAATTTTTTTCCTGTAGAATTATTTAAAATGGCATTTTTAAATAGTGTTTATGGCAAATATTCTTATTGTGAATATTAATTGTGAATATCGCCACTTTGACGATTCATAAAGATCTCGAAGATAATGCTATATCTTCGTAAATGTGAATATTCTAGATTGCTTACATCAGTACTCCATGCATTGTGTTTGCAGTATGAGCATATACAAATGGCAATTTGCACAATGAAGTGACCCCCAACATGAGTAACCCCCAACAACTTTAGGCTAATACCATATTGAAGGCAACTAAAATTTATCTAATATATTTGATTATAGACTTCAGCTTAAATTGAATCAACATTAATATTTCATTAATTTTAA
Organism: Ptychadena robeensis; assembly: GCA_036250615.1. Classification (NCBI taxonomy): domain Eukaryota; kingdom Metazoa; phylum Chordata; class Amphibia; order Anura; family Ptychadenidae; genus Ptychadena; species Ptychadena robeensis. The sequence continues at coordinate 29,692,550 of CM070038.1, read as the reverse complement.
TCATACCGTATTTCGGAAATGTGTGTTAAAAGTTTATGTAACTAAAATTGGACAAATAAAAATTCTTTAACAGATAAGTATTCAAATTTTTACATAATGAATTATAATTGTCTTTGAAAATTGGGCGGGAAGTGGTAGCTGATAGATGAAGATTCAGTGATATACATACAGTACAGTGAATCACATCTGTTTTGCATTGATAAAGCATGCAAACACAAGAGGGGGTTCTGGAAGTTTGTAGATTTTTGCTGTGTATTAAGGAGAAAGCAGTTGCTGAGTGCTTGCAGCTCTCAAGGTACAAGAAGAAAAGAAATTGCCACAGTGGATTTTTAAGTGAACCTGTGTTATGCCGATGCAGTTCAAAGTAATAGGTTCTCTTTTAATTGAACAAGCACAGCACCTTGTACTTACATTAATTTTTCTGTTTTGATCTCTGCCAGAAATGAAGCCCAAAATAGGTTGTTTTTGGTTCAGGGTTTTCAGAGATCCAAGAACTTCCTTTTTATCGCATGTTAAAGCACTGTGCACCTAATCTGGCAATTGGGCAAGCACTATAGTCTGCCTTATGGGAGGAACAAATGCTGCTAAAGTGGCAGTCAAGAGTCTCTCTTCTTACTGGATGCTAGTGGTAGCTGATAGATGAAGATTCAGTGATATACATAAAGTACAGTGAATCACATCTATTTTGCATTGATAAAGCATGCAAACACAAGAGGGGGTTCTGGAAGTTTGTAGATTTTTGCTGTGTAATAAGGAGAAAGCAGTTGTTAAGTGTGTTGTTGCAACTCTCAAGGAAGACATTTGACCCAAAAAGAAAGTAAGAAACTGCCACGGTGGATTTTTAAGTGAACTTATGTTATGCCGATGCAGTTCATAGTAACAGGTTCTCTTTTGATTGAACAAGCACAGCACCTTGTACTTACATTCATTTGTCTGCTTTGATCTCTGCCAGAAATGAAGCCCAAATAGGTTGTTTTTGGTTCAGGGTTTTTAGAGATCCAAGAACTTTCTTTTCACCGCATGTTAAAGCACTGTGCACCTAATCTGGCATTTGGCAAGCACTATAATCTGCCTTAAGCCCCCCATACACGTTCCGATTATTCTCCCGACCGATTTTTCGTCTGATCCTGTCACCCGATTTTCACCTAAAATTTTATGGTCGGTCGGCTGGCACGAAAAATCGGAATTCGAATTATCACCGATCCATCAGCCCGACCCTATTTATTAACAGCAGATCGACCAAAAATGTATGGAGAGGTCCGAAGTGGTCCCGACCGATTTTGAAAATCTGTATCGGTCGGGTACATAATTCCACATCCGATTAATCTCCCGATCGATTAATCTCCTGACAACATTGGTCGGTCGGGCAAAATTCGTGCGAAAAATCGGAACGTGTATGGGGGACTTTAAGGGAGGAACAAATGTTGCTACGGTGGCAGTCAAGAGTCTCTCTTCTTACTGGATTCTAGTGGGGCTGGTTTTAATGTCCAATATTGGCAGGATTTGGGTTTAAGATTCTTCCTAGTGCAATTAGTCAGTTGACTTGCAGTTGACCTTCTTCTGACCCGCATTTGATGTGCTTCAATTCTATTGCTACAGACCTTAAAATCTATCCTATCATTTTCCCATCTAGAGATTGTTTTACAATATACAGTATTTCTCTTCATATTACTGGGATAACATTATTAGGAGATAAGGTGTCTTTATAACCAGGACTGAACTCATTCACTTGGGTGTTAGGTTACCTATCCTGAAGACATGACTGGCAAAACAAGTAACATAAACAACAGCCTGCAACCGGTAATGCTGTAACTCAGGGCCGCCGTCAGGGGGGGACAGAGGGGACTCCTGTCCCAGCCCCTGGCAGCTAGGGGGGCCCGACGGTGAGCACGTAGGGGCCCGATGTGCTGCCCGATCAGCAGTCCTCTGCTCACAGCACCCTCTGCTCACTCTCACTGTGTTCCCGGACTGCCGACAGCACACTACACACAGTGGCAGTCCGTGAACACAGTGAGAGTGAGCTGAGGACTGCCGATCGCGCAGCACGTCGGGTTGGGTCAGAGGACTGTCGATCAGATCAGGATGGCGATTTTTTCTACTAGCAACCAAACCCAACACCCCACACCCCCCCTGCTCAACAAGTCATGGGAAACGGACATTTTTGCTGTACCGGGCCCTGTGATTTCTGACGGCAGCCCTGCTGTAACTGGATCTGCAAGGAAGCATTGCAAAAAAAAAACGAAACCAAAAACTATTTTCTTTAAACAATTATTTTGGGTTTACATACACTATAAGGGGCACATTTATAAAGCAGAAAATGTGATGTTCACCAAACATTCATTCGTGGTGAATCTTACACTTCCAAAACACGTGCACCAAGATTCCCCAGAGAAGAAGGGAATTATTCGGTAATTAACTAGCCATATGTGTATAGATTCCCCATTTAATCATTAAACAATCTATCGTAACATGTTTACTTTACCAAACCGAATGATCGTTCACTGATCATTCGAGGAATCGATGCACACTACCTTGGGGAAACAATCCCTGGCCAATACTTTGGGTGGGGATCAAGAGTCCCCATCTAAAGTAATGGGGATCGAATAGGAAAATACAGACTTGTCAGATCCCTGTTCGATCTGTTTTTTGTTCGATTTTTTGGGGTGGATGGTTCAAGGTGGGCGCATTTGATTAGCAAACGATCATTCAGCGAATGATCTCCGTGCACACACACGCCAATAAATCGTTCATCGACTGCAGAACCGATACGTGTATGGCTAACTTTACACATGATGGTTTAACGCCAATGGGTTTTGTTTATTCTTTGACATACATATTGATACAAAAACACAATAGGACCCACAATTTTGTTATTTATTTGTTTAGTTTATAGCGAAAGCCCCCCATATACCTTACAAACGTATCATATAATAAACTTATACTTACCATATAATTTCTGTACAATCAACTTTTCTTCAACCAAAACCATGTAATATGAGGACCTTTTTAATCCTTCCAATCACTATGTATTCTATCAGGGAGGTCACTATACTACATTGTTGTTGGTAGATCTAAAGGAAATTGTATGAAGCGATCTATGGGGGGGGCTTAAAATAGTATTTAATGTTATTGGGTAGAAAAGCATTGTTCAAGCCACAGTCTGATGCAGAGAGGGATCATTATCCCCACAAATATTATATTATTATAAGCAAATCCTTTAAGTTGAAGGCAGAAACTAAATCAGTCAAGCTGTAGAATAGAAATTGAATTAATTGCTTGTTAAAACAGAAAGCGTATCTTTTCCATCTGTATCAACATGTAGGAGGTTAAGTGGATTATCTCGGCGAAACGTGTCGGGTATTAGGGCCATATTTCACAATGTCGATCTGTCAGTCCTATAAAGATGGAAAGGTGAGCAGCCAGAGAGGCCCCAAAGTACTTAGCATAATTACAGATGAGATATTTTGAAACGTTTTGATTAGTTTTGTAATGTTTGTCTTTTTTGGCTAAACCGATATTGTAGTTTAAGTAGAAGAGATTTTCCCTGTGGAGCAAATATCCTGGGTAATAGCAAAGAGAGTATTACTGGTAATCACGACCATTTTCATAATGTTTACATTGGTTGAGGTCACAGCAGAGCAGAGAGGTAGAGACATCCATGTGTGCCATCATCAGCTTAAAGCTGGCCATACACATTTAGATCTCTCTGTCAGCTATCCTTTAGATCTACCAACAACTATGTAGTGTAGGGTCCTCTGCGATTGAACACAGGTAGACTTGATGGTTTAGAAAGTCCCTTATATTACATGGTTTTGGTAAAACAAAAGGAGATCTAAAGGAAATCTGACAGAGAAATCTAAAGGTGTATGGGGGCCCTAAGACTTTTCAGACTAGCCAGTTAGGATGATATGCAGATGTAAAATCCCTACCAGTACTAACAAATATATAAAGCCCCACATACACTTTAAGATCCTCATATTACATGGTTTTGGTAGAACAAAAGTTTATTGTACAGTAATTGTATGGAAAGATTGTAAGGTGTATGTAAATGATTGAAAGAGAACATGTTGTTTTATTCTAGCAGAATATAACATGTCTGACATGTCTAGACCAGCGGCAATCATTCTGAGATCTAGACTGCTCTCCTCCCTTCCACAACCCCCACCCCACAAGCTGGCAGGCAAGATCTCCCCTGTGTCCCCCATGAATGGTGCTGGTGACAGTCAGAGGGGCAGACGCAAGAGATGATGAGACGGGACGGCTAAACTTTTTTTCCACCTTCAAGGGCTCCTTGGATATTCTCTCAGTAAGGTTATACACAAACATACTCTCAACTCTTTGAAGAAATATTTTGTGATATGAAGAAAGAGCTCTACAAGTGGGACAGTGCTGGGTCGGTTCTTGAAAAATTCCTACTAACAGGACAAATGCGTCGAAGGTACCACCCAAAAGCACGTCCAACCTGGGAAAAAGATCTCCAGCAGGTCTGATCTATGTTTGTTTTATATGTGGTGGTTAAGGGAAAACGAGGCCACCAGATGTAGGAGGTCCTCTTTTCCTTTTTTCTATATGTAATTTGCCATTTTCTGTGTGCTATACACACGGACAGTTTTTACATTGTATTAAATTATTGAATAAATTATGACCCCGAGTGGGCCAAGAGACGAAAAACCAAATGTCTGGACAAAATTATTGGCAAGGATAGCTCCCTCAGAAACCCCCTTTTTGTTGCCTGCACTGCCAGGTATGATTTTGGTCATTAAACTATTGAAAATCCTCATTGAGTGAGGCCGGGCAGGGGAGGAATATTTTTCCTTTGCATCCTTTCCATAGCGTCAGAGACAATCCAACTATATACAGGGAGTGCAGAATTATTAGGCAAGTGGTATTGTTGAGGATAATTTTATGATTGAACAACACCATGTATCTCATGAACCCAAAAAACTCATTAATCAAGCTGATTATATTTTTGGAAGTAGTTTTAAGTTTGCTTTTTAGTTTGTAGCTATTTTGGAGGGGATATCTGTGTGTGCAGGGGACTATTACTGTGCTTATTATTAGGCAACTCTAACAAAACGAATTTATATACCCATTTCAATTATTATTTTTTACCAGTGAAACCAATATAACATCTCACATCATTCCAAATATACATTTCTGACATTCAAAAACAAAACAAAAACAAATCAGTGACCAATATAGCCACCTTTCTTGCCAAGGACACTCAAAGCCCTGCCTCCATGGTCTGTCAGTGTTTTGATCTGTTCAACCACCACATTGCGTGCAGCACACCACAAGCCTCCCGACACTGTTCAGAGAGGTGTCTATGTTTTCCCTCCTTGTAAATCCACATTTGATGATGGACCCAGGTTCTCAATGGGGTTCAGACCGGTGAACAAGGCGCCATGGCATTAGTTTTCTTCTTTTATACCCTTTCTTGCCAGCCACGCTGTGGAGTACTTGGACGCGTGTTGATGGGCATTGTCCTGCATGAAAATCATGTTTTTCTTGAAGGATGCAGACTTCTTCCTGTACCACTGCTTGAAGAGGTTCTCCAGACACTGGCAGTAGGACCTGGAGTTGAGCTGCTCCATCCTCAACCCGAAAAGGCCCACAAGCTCATCTTTGATGAACCAGCCCAAACCAGTACTCCACCTCCACCTTGCTGGCGTCTGAGGCGGACCGGAGCTCTCTGCCCTTTACCATCGCACCACGTGCCCATCCATCGCCCACAGCCTCACTCTCATTTCATCCGTCCATAAACCTTAGAAAAATCCAGTCTGAGATATTCTTGGCCCAGTCCCTAACGTTCAGCTGGGTCTTGTTCAGTGGTGGTCGCTTTCAGCCTTCGTCTCTGAGTATGCACACACCTGTGCTTTTGGGCACTCCCAGTGAGTTGCTCAAATCTGGCCAACTGGTGGCAATTGGCATCTGCCGCTGCACGCTTGACTTTTCTCAGTTCTCGGGCAGTTTATTTTGCGCCCTTTGTTGTTCCACACGCTTCTTGCACCCTGTTGACTATTTGCAATCGCAAACGATTGATGTTCCGATGATCCACGCTTCCAAGTGCTGCATCCCATCTGCAAGACTACTCACTATTTTTGCCTTTTCTAAGCCTGTCCAGTCCCTCTCTTTGACCCATTTTGCCAGGAAAGGAATTGCCCCCCTATATTAATGCACCCTCACTATAGGAGTGTTGATGTCATTAGCCCACCACCCCTTCTCATACAGAAGCACATCACCATAAATCGCTTAATGGTAGTATGGCTTCGAGGCCTATCAGCTTGGAGTAAGACACATCATACAGAGGATGCAATGTGGTCAAATACCATTGCCCCAATAATTCTGCACATCCCTGTACCAAACTCGATAGTGACCTAACTAACTGTGCAGCACATCAATCATAGTGATTATGTACAATTCACTACCAAACTACTGTATTCTGACGACCAAAGACGCAACCCACAAAATTGGGAGAAAAAGTAGCCAGCGTTTTGTGGTCCGAATGTGGCCATTTGGCTGTGCCACACTTGGCCCCCCCCCCGCCAAATGGGGAGATCAAGCTGGTGCAACCGGGCAGAGCTGTGGGAGCTAAACGTATTGACTATATTGCAGAGCTCCCAGATATAAGCCAATGCAACGTGTGTGTAAGGGAGAGCTGCACCGCTGACAGCTTCCTCACACACAAAACGCAGCAGAGAGCAGACGGGAGATCAGGTGCCTGATTCCCCCGCCAGCCCCCCCCCTACCTCTGTGTGAGGAAGAACAGATGCTGAAGTGTGCTCTCTAGTGACATTTTTTGTGGCTGAAAAGGGGTACTCCATGAGAATTTTTTTCTGATTTCCTGTTCTAAAAACTGGGTGTGTCTTATGGTCAGGTGCGCCTTATAGTCCGAAAAATACAGTAATCACTTAAAAAAACAATAAAATGATAGACAAATCTTCGTTTTTGTTCTGGTTGATTGAGTTGGAAACGGGAAAGGTTTGGTTGTTGTGATTAGTGAAATTTTCACTTTGTCCCAGAGACCCAACAAAAAATGAGAGGAAATCTCTACAAATTCAAGAGAACTCCGCTCTGAGAGGGCTGCCAACAGAAGAGTGTTCCATTGGAAGACCTCTCCTGACTTTTGTTTTTTAGATTCCTATATTCCGGATTTGAATACTGTTCAAATTTTAGCTGATTACAAAATAGGACTATTTATTGTTATTGATTAATTATATCTTTTATGGGCTTTTAAGGCTCTACATAGAATACAAGATAAGTTGTTTATTATTTAAAACCAGTCTTTATTTACAAATGTGGACATAACATTTAAATCCCATAAATATCATAAAAATATGTGAAAAGATTTGATAAACAGGCAGGGTCACTTCTAGTAGTTTGGGGGCCCTATGCAAAATTGTTGCCTGGGTTCCATTTCAAAGTTATTGAGTAGGGGGGGATGTTGGAAACTAGCTGAAAAAGGTAGTTGAGTGGGGGGAGGGAGTGTGTTATCAATGCAATCAGGGTTTGTGTGATTATAAGATTGCTGGGTCCCAGGGCCCTATGCGCCTGCACCGTGCCAGGTGTCCTTTGTGCTTAAAGGCTTTCATAGTAACATCGAGTTAAAGAATTTATTAGTGTGTCCCAAGTAGTGTTGAGCTCGAATATTTCAAATATATCAAATTGCGAATGTATTTGGCTATTCAAGAATTTGCAAATTTTGCGAATATGGTGGTGGTTATTGGCAATTTTGGATATTTGCGATATTCGTCATTGCGATATTCGCCATTGGGTTGCTTATGGCCAAATAAATAGCACATGTGACCATTCATTTTCAAGGTAATCGCAATCGGGGATTTTAACTTTGCATATATTTTTTTGCAATTCAAATATTAAATCGGTTAATAGTAGAATCATTCACAAAATATCGCTCATCACTAGTCCCACGGGATCCATTGCGCTTTGTCTTTATGGTTTCCTCAAGGGATTGTTGGACAACGCTGCGTACAAACATGATCACATTAACCACAAATGTATTCAACATCATTATCTAGACCTAAATTTAAATCTGAACCATACCCTGACTCCAAGTAGAAGTTACGCCATCACATATGGAATTTTCAAATGAACGCAAGAAAACCTGAAAAGACACAAGGAGTAGAGAGGGGCCAAACATTGATCCCGTGTCACCCCAAAGGATCCTGACCGGGATTCCCGCTAACCAAGCAACCACACACCCACACAGGATCTACATAGCTGAAGATAAGAGATGAACTTGAATCAGTGTCGTAATGTGTCCATTATTGCTCTGAAGTCAATTCATTTTTTAACTATATACTTATCCCATTCAGGTGTTTAAGCCCTTTCTGAACACTTTCTCAATTTGTCGGATCCCTTGGGACACGCTATTAAATTCTTTAACGTCAAGGAATTAATGTAACTGAAAACTTTGAGCACAAAAGATCACAATCTTTTTACATATATTTTGATATTTATGTGATTTTAATGTGATGGTCCACATTTGTAAATAAAGACCGATTTTTCGATCATTTACAACTAATCTTATGTTGTGGCTTAAAGGTCCATATTCATTTTCTTTTTTGCTTAAAGGCTTTAGATAAGCAAACTTTCGGGATGTCTCTCACTTCTTTTTTAGGTTTTATACAATTCTGTTTTTGAGACTTATATTTTAATACAAAGTTTTACCACATCTAATATTGGGTTCTGCTCAAATGGCACTCAAACTCAAACACTGGCGGTTTTTTACGACCGTTTAGCATGACCTAATGTGGCATCCGCCGGTCTGTTTTCGGGCGACCGTCCCATAGAAACTCTATGGGGTCCTTAATCACCTGTTTTGCAGACGATCACAGGGAGTCGTTTATCCCCCGCCTGCAGGAGCGCACTGGCAGGTTCCGAGCTGCAAGCAGCTTGGGAATTGCCAGTGTAACCTTAGCCTAAAGTTCAAAAATGTAGACTGTGGACAGCTGTCCCTAATGACTACCAGCCAATCACAATGATGCCCACTAAACAACAAGTAAATGTTAGCTTTTGTTTTCCTACATTACAGCAGTTTTTTTTTAATTTTGCCAAAGTCTTCTTTTTTGATCTTTTTGAGATGAAAATTAAAAACTATTTCCATACAAAATTCTAGTGTTCACCATAATTGACATAAATGGTCATCAGATGTTTGCGCTTGTGATTGTCTAAGGCCTGCAAATATCATCAACAGTTAAATGGTTCACAGATGCAATGTCCAGTGTTGTCTGAGATCTGCGTCTATGTTCGCCTATTATTTTGTCTTTACAAAAACACTTGCAAAGTAGACGCAGCTTGTAACAGTAACATGTCAGGTTTGCTATCGCAGTTTGATTAATGTAACTTCTGTTGTAGTGGTTTATGTGTGATGTTGCCCATCCATACAGTCCCCCCTCCCCTCTGAACATCAGGTCACGCAGCCTGTATACTGTCTGGCCTGTAATCTGTGCAAGTGGGATCATCTCATCAGTCAAGTGGTCTGGTTATGGGGGAGAAAAGGGGAATTCAGGTCAGGCTGGCGGTATGCAAGTAGAAGTTCAGCTCTATAGGTTATATCAGGTAATTTCAAATAGTCTGTATGTGAAAACAAACAGAACTTTATAGCTGCACAGAAATAAAGAAATATCAGTGGGAAAATAACACAATGCACACATCATTGTAATGTTTAAAGGTCCCCACACACCTACCAAGTGGGGACTGTCAAATGAGCTGTGGAGAGCAACGTGATGACGCTGCTCTCCATCGCTCACAGCATCGGTGGACACCCTTTGTGTGCCGGACGTTGGTTTGAATGGGGACGCCGGTCCCCATTAAAACTAATAACATCGACCAGAGATTTACGGACATGTCCATTCTCTGGCTAACCGAGCTGTCGCCCCATGAGGGCACCCACAGCCGCGAGGGTGAACGCACATCGGTCGGCGGCAAAATCGGCCGCCGCATGTTATGTCTGTGGTGACCGTAAGTGTAGCTGGAAAAGATAATGTTGTATTGCCTGCTTCCATTTTCTTTTGCCTTCATAACAGTTTCAGACTGAGGAATATTTTTTATTTTTTAGATAATGTTTTTATCATATAACTTTTTTATGATAAAACAAAGTGACAACCTAATTCAACATCCCAAAATAATAATACAAGAACATTTAAAGTATGAATCTGCTATACACCTCAATTCTCTTCCCTGAATGGAGACTAGGGAACTTTTAAGGCCCAATATATGATATAATGATATCCTAATGATATGATATAATTTTTACATTAAGTTTGCAGTTTTGTTGCACTGAATATACAATAAAACATGTTCCATCAATCCACGGATAACATTTACAAATGCAATAAATATTATCTTTAAAATTAGATCAATCAATGAATACATGGTCTAGGCGTTTTAGTCCCCACACATTTAGTGTGATGGCTTCCTCAGGGGACACTTTGACTAGACGTATTCCTTCTAAATAAGCAAAATAACATTATATTTTCCAAACTCAGGCAGCCCCATGTTAACCAATTTTTTGTGCCCATGTAACAGACCACTAGGTAAAGCTAAGTTGGCATTAAAATTGTTCCCAATCCATATGGCCAGCTTAAATATATTTCATATTTTTTTTACACATTGGCACTAGTAATGGCCGAAAATCCGCATAACATGTTCGCTTTTCTTCCCCCAGTACGGGTGTTCAACCTACCCTGTTCACCGATGGGAAGAAGTTGACTTCAAGCAGGGGTAGAATGCTTCTGCAGAGAGAAGCCAGTCTCTTTTGAAAGAGAACCGGCCTAAACCGGAAGTGACGTCAGTGACGTCATGTCCGGATATCGAAACCAGGAACTCTTCTTTCTAGGTACTGGAAGTGACGTCACTTCTGGTTTTTCAATTTAAATTCCCAGAGAACAGGTGGGGAATTTGAATCTTCCCGCGAACAGGTGGATGTCAGACTTTTTTGTGTTCGCGGACCTGGCCGAAGTTCAGCCATCACTGATTGGCACTAGTGATGGCTGAACTGCCCGCAAGCATGTTCGCCCTCCTTCTCGCCGGCCTACAGTACGGGTGTTCGACCCGCCCTGTCTGCTGGCGAGAAGGAGCCCTCTATTCTTCCTCCGGTGGGATCATAAGCAGCGAGATCCCGCCGCAGGAAGAATCTTTTCACTGAAGACCAGGTAGAGAACCCGGTCTTCAGTGAAAAACCGGCTCGCACACCCGAATGTGACGTCAGTGACGTCACATCCGGATAGCACACCAGGAACTATGCGTTCCAGGATGCGTTCCAGACGCCGGATGTGATGTCACTGACGTCACACCCAGGTTTTCCGATTCAAATTCCCCGCCTAGATGCGGGGAATTTGAATCTGTCCGCGAACGGGCGGATGGCGGACTTTTTTAAGAGTCCGCTCTGCCCGTTCGCGGACGGACATGGCCGAGGTTCGGCCATCACTAATTGGCACTGAACATTCTGATTTTAACCCAACGAACACTTATAAACCCTTACACATTATAAGCAAATGTTCTAGTTTGAAGGCTCGTCCTCATGCTATTGGTCATAGCATCATGATCAAAATGATTCCTTCTTCAATTCTTTTTTACATCAAATGTATTTCAATTTATGTAAATGTAATGTAATCTTAGATACAAATTTGAATGATTAAAATGAAAATGTAATGTAAATGTAAATTCCTGCACCCCTCACACCCCATCCCTCTGCTTTGTATTCTTTCCTCAAGAATTTCATAAAAGTTCATAATTTCTTCTAGTGTCTTGCGATATGTTCTATCCCTCAGACCTTTTAACATTTTGTTGCCCATCACAGCGCTGATTCTATCTTATGGATATCTCTTTGAAAGTGAAGTCACACCGTGCAAAGTATTCTAAATGAGGTCTAATTAAAGCTCTATGTAGGAAAATCATGTGCTCCTACTGGTGAACCCTCTCCATTTATTTTCAAAGTGCTAGTCATTTTCACCATGACTTGGCCACACTGTTTGCTTTCTTTGCAATTATTAAAATAAGCAAACCCAAATCTTTTTCATCTGTAGTTCTAACACTGTGTCCCCAACAGTGTTCTGTTTTAGAGGAAGATTTAGGATTGTTAAAATGTAGTTTGCACTGGTTTGACCAACATTTCAGAAATGCCAAATCATTTTTTATGTTATAAATGGCTTCAGAAGTATCAACTAAACTGCACACCTTTGTGTCATTAATAAAAAATACATATCTTACCCACCCAGCTCTTGGTTGTATCACAATACAAAGCTTTGTGGTACACCACTTGTGCCTGCCTGGTTTCTGTTCTGAATTAGCTCCATGTATAGGCACACTTTGATATTTATCTTTTACTCAATGTTGTATCCATGGACCACCCAAGGCGGTTAGTCCCAGCTCGTACAACTTTTTTATGAGATCATTATGTGAAGCCATATCAAATACTTTCATGAAAACAAGACAGTCAATATCTATAGCACCAACCTTGTTCAAAATTTGTGATATTCTCAAAAAAACATAAATTAATTTAATCTGACGTGATGTGTCCTCAGTAACACCATGCTGCTTTGGGCCACATAAGTGGTATGTTTTAAAAGATTGATCATTCTTAGGAGGGAATCAGTTGACTTTGCTAGTACACATGTTAAACCTTCTGGCCTGTAGTTGTTTTATGTTATTTTGTTTGAATGCAGTTACGGCATATTTGTCAAATGTTCTCTTTCCAAATGAGGGAAGAGCCGTTACTTTTGCATTCCAAAAGTTGAAATTTGTGCTCTGTACATCCTCCAGACTCAAGGTATTGCCCCCCTGTAAACCTTCTAGCCCCCCACCCCTCACTTCCTCCTGTTTCTCACCATCCACCTAGGATAATATTCCCATGAACTCAGTGAGGTCTGGCTCATTTGCAGGGTAAAACTGAGCCTAATGACAGAATTTACAGGAGATTTCCCAGCTAAAATGTGGTACAGGTATGACTAAGGGCTCATTCACACTATACACTTTGCATTGCCGTTAGCTCAATATACACTGTGCACAGTAGTCGAGGAAAGCTGTTCAACCCATGACAATTGTATGTGATGCATCATTACATGCAGTGTGTCCAATAGAGCAAATGGTGCGCACAGTGTAATGTACTCATTATTGCCTAATAGTTATGTCGCGAACACGGAATTTGCTGTTCGCGAACGGCGAACGCGAACATCCGCAAATGTCCGCGAACTCGGCGAACCGCCATAGATTTCAATGGGCAGGCGAACGTTAAAACACAAAGGGACCCTTTCTGGCCACAATAGTGTTGGGAAAGTTATTTCAAGGGGACTAACACCTGGACAATGACATGACAGAGGGGGATCCATGGCAAAACTCCCCAAAAAAATTATGTCATTGACACAGAGATGTAAAATTGCCTCTGCCTGTCATTTTTATCAGATTTGCATACAAGGTCCTGTGGCAGCAGATAACTCTGGGTTATTCTTTTTTTATGGACAGGACAGGAGACAGAACTTCTCCGTTTTTTCGATGCCATACAAACCAACAATTTCAATCTCAAAT
>CM070038.1:29664266-29677874 GCA_036250615.1 Ptychadena robeensis | reverse complement strand
TACAGCGTGAACAGTGAGGGTCTAGTCATCAGCCCTAAACCAAGTGTGGAAGGTTTCATATTATGTGTGCTTGTTCTGGGCTCTGAATAGAACTACTCCACTATGAATATTATATTTTTTTTGTGGGGAGGAAGGGCGATTTGACCTATTATAGCAGTGTTCATGTTGGTTATCTGTCGGATCCAATCTGAGCCCCCCCGATCAATTGACACGGATTACTTGGACAGGTGGTATGAGCGATCGGATCTCTTAATTGGCTATTGAAGGACAGCTCCCATTCCGCTGAGATCGCCGGAAAGCAATTGGGTGAGGGATAAATTGGCCATGGAATCCGACACCGGTATATGGCTAGCTTTAGAGAGGAAACCCATTAGCTTGGGGAGATCAATAGAAAGACTGCAGTAATGTTTAGGCTGGGTTCTCTACCGGTCTTCTAGTGAGTAGATTCTTCCTCCGGCGGGCTAGTATCCTGGATGATGCCGGAGAAAGAAAAGAATAGTGAGCTTCTTCTGCGCTGGCGAAAGGGGCTGGTGGAACACCTGTTCTGCTCGCCGGCTAGAACTCACGATATATCAGCACTAATCGAAATAATCAGACAACTGTCCCTATCCAAAAACTCTATGGGAAGCCAACTTTCTTGCTGTTAATGAGAGCATCTTCAAAGAGCTAAGAACAATGAGAGATTTTCACTTTCCTTTTGGAAAACTTTGCAGTATGAATTGGACTTTTCTGAACAAATGTTTTATTTATTAAGTAAACAAAAACATGATTAAATATAAAAATTTAGTATAATCCCCAACCCATTGAATGGTATAGAGTCTCCCTGACCTCTATCCATTCCTAAAGATTAAATAATATATGAATGAAATAAAAAAAAAGCTATTAAAGTAAAAAGTAAACAGATTAATTTAAAAGTATATCGACAAAGTTAGATATGGTGAACTGGGGGGTCTGGGGTTCACAGGACCTGTCTTGGCCCAGGACAGTTAGTTAGTCATCAGCCCGGAGAGACTTCAAAGGGACATTCGCTAAGATTACAGCGGAGGGGACATTGTTTACAACTGTGCACGGTAGGCATGTTGTGGAAGGGCAGGAAATGTAATTTTAAAAACATTTATTTTCGTTATAATTTCTAAGACTTTTCATTTAAACGATTAGGAATGGGTCAGAGGGCCAGGTGGACCTCTACATGATTCCATTCTAATTTTATTACTTTTTGTAATTTTTAAATAAACATGAGTTTTTTTTCCATTTTTTTTATGTAGGATACTTGTCATGTAAAAAAAAACCGACTTAAAATCTAATTCAGTGGGATGGTCCAAATTTCAAACTGCAAGAAATGTTTCATTCAGGGAAGTCAACATTTCAAGATCAAATTTGCAGGATTCCACTATCTCTACTTGATCATCTAAAAAATGTTCTTTAAGAATTTCCATTCCCTTGAGGGCAGTTATCAAACAAACTAATAAAACCTAAAACTACTGCCTCCGGCCTTCATATAGATGATCATTTGAAATATATGAACAGGGCAACTTTGAAAACAATGTATGTGGGCACCAAGTAAGCTCGATTTGGCAATCAAAACACATCTGCATTAAATTGTTTTGCTCACTAAACTGCTTAATTAATAAAGGACAGTGAGAACCACAGATACATTTAGAGCGAGAAGAGATATAATTAGTGTATGCACTTAAGCAATCCAACACAATAATTTACACCTGTCAGACGGTAATTATTGATGACAAAACACTGGTCAGGCATTATATCATCTTTCTCTAGAGCTAATGCAGGGATTCTCCATGTCTGTCAGCTTCCTTCTCTTCTCAAGAAAAACCCCAAAACCGCAATATCTAATATAGATACATAGTATGAAAGTTTTCCTATATTAAGATCACAGTATTGAAACTTAGTTAGAACTTCCTTAGGCCTTGTATCATTAGTTTTTTCCTTGCGCCTATGTTTAAAGTTGTTCTATAAAATCAAATCAAAATACACAACTTACATTACATGACATGATGTAATCTTGTAGCGATACATTCTGGAAAAAACTGCTACAGAATACATTTTTTTGGTACATTTATCACTCATCATCCTGTTGCCAGGATGTTAGTACGTCGAAGAGAAAACTGGGCCCGCCATTCTTTAAATATGCGTTATTTTGAGGATTGAGCTGTAATAGTAAAGGGACGTGACAAATTATTAGGCAAATGAGTATTTTGACACATCATCCTATTTTATGCCATATTGTCTTAATCCAAGTGTATAGGCTCGAAAGCCTACTACCAATAAGCATTATTAGTGATTGTGCATCTCTGTAATGAGAAGGGTGTGGTTAATGACATCACAACACCCTAATTAGTGTGCATATTATTAGGCAACTCCTTTCCTTTGGCAAAATGGGTCAAAAAAAGGGACTGAAAGGCTTACGAAAGTTCAAAAATAGGGAGAGATCTGGCAGAGGATTGGCAGTTTACATCTTAAAATTGCCAAAGCTCTGAGCGTGATCATGAACAATCAGCGTTTCATTCAAAAACTAGTCCAACAGGGTCGCCCAAGAAGGCGGATACGAACGAGCACACCGCCGTACACGCGGAGAGGCGCCAAAGGAAGGAGGTACAACCCGCACCAAAGAAAAGGAGGGAGCGATGGAGTCGGACGGGAACGAGCCCCCAAGACCACCCGAGCATGAGAATGCGGTCATTTCGCAAAAAACAGTCAGCTCCGTGTACCTCGAGGGGGCAAAGGGGTGGAATATACGGGACACCCCGCAGAAATTGATCAACGTCCCGGGGAGGAGAAGGAATAGCGGGATTGCCGTCACGCAGAGATGGGGGCGACCAGTCGCCACGACTAAGGATCCGGAGTGAGACCGATGCGCATGGGGGTGAACGTCCTCACCCCAAAGGCCAAAGGAGCGCCGGTGGCTGCGAGGCGGGAAACGCAGCTGGGCCTGTTCGAAAGACCCGTGAAGCGAGACAAATGCCTTAGCAGGGACGTGGGCAGAGGCAGCGGTCTGCGGGGGGGAGCACCCAAACCCCAGACGTCGAGCCGGGTGTCTGTGGGAGGATGGGGGCGTGCGATGGGGGGTAAGCTGTTGTGTCTGGTGAGGGTGTCTGGGGGGGGTTCGGCATGTGGCGTGTGGGTTTGGGTGTTGTGTTGTCTTGGCTGGATTGGAACAACAAAGGCGCAAAAAAAAACTGCCATGAACGAGGAAAAGTCAAGCGTGCTGCAGCTGACAAGGATTGCACTTGCCACCCGTTTGGCCATGATGTTAGAGCTGCAAAAATCACGGCGTGCCAAAAAGCACAAGGTGTGCAATACTCAGAGACAGAAGGCTGATTGAAAGACGACCCCCACTGAAACAAGACACACAAGCTGAAACGTCAAGAATGGGCCAAGAAAAAGAAATATCTCAAGACTGATTTTTTCTAAGGTTTTAATGGACTGATTTGACATGAGGAGTGAGTCTTGAGGGCAGATGGAGGGGCCGTGGACTGGATTGCTAAAGGGCAGAGAGGCTCGTCCGGACTCAGACGCCAGAAAGGTGGAGGTGGGTACTGTTGGGTCTGGTTTATAATCAAAGAGAGCTGTGGGGCCTTTCCGGGTTGAGGATGGAGTCAAGCTCAAATCCCAGTCCTACTGCCGTTCGGGAAGACACCTTCTCAAAGCAGTGTTACAGGAAAGAGAAGTCTGCATCCTTCAAGAAAAACATGATTTTTAATGCAGGGGACATGCCCATCACATGCGTACAAGTACTCCCCGCGTTGGTGGCAAGAAAGGGTATAAAAGAAGAAAACGAATGACATGCATCCTTGTTCACCTGCTGATCTGAACCCCATTGAGAAACCTGTGGTCCATCATCAAATGTGTGAGTTACAGGAGGGAAACACAGTACACCGCTCTGAACAGTGTCTGGAGGCTGTGGTTGCTGCTGCACGCAAGTTGATAGTGAAACAGATCAAAAAAAAAACTGACAGAATCATGGATGGCAGGCTTTGGCATGGCTGGCCTTATATTGGGTCAATGATTGTTTGTTTTGTTTTGAAAATGTCCGAAATGTATATTTGTGAATTTTGAGATGTTAATTGTTTCACTGGTAAAAATAAATAATTGAAATGGGTATAATTTGTTTTTTTAAGTTGCCTAATAATTATTGCACAGAATAGTTCACCTGCACACACAGATATCCCCCTAAAAATAGCTAAAACTAAAAAACGCAAACTATAAAATACTTTCCAAAAATATGCAGCTGATATTAATGAGTTTTTTGGGTTCATGGAGAACATGGTTGTTGTTCAATAATAAATAATTCCTCAAAAATACCAACTTGCCAATAATTCTGCACTCCCTTGTTACATAAAAACAGCCACAAGATGAGCTGCGATTATACTATACATACCACAGACGTGAAGCTGCCATTTTAAAATCCCAGTTGACTAGGGCACAAAGTGACACATCTCCCAGGTGCCATTGCGGGCAGTATGTACCAAAACACTGCTTGTGCCAGACTTACTAAGTGGAGGGTGGATTCCTGGAAAATCGCCTCTCCCTCTGCCGAAGAAACATTTGTCTTATTTTCGAGCAGTGATTGCCTAATGTAAAGTGCCCTGTGAAGGTGGGAGTAGTGGTCTGGAGAGTATAGGTTTATTTTTGGGTCAAGCCAAAAGAAAGGCTTGTGCCAAGGCGCCCAATAGAGTCAGTACAGTTTATTGTTTAGATTAAAAAATATATATAAGCATCGACGCGTTTCGAGGCTGGCGAAAAGACAATTGTCAGGATCGAATAATGGGATTCTCTACTCTGGCTTCAATTGCAGGGAGGAAGTATTGTTTAGTGTGAGTGGTGGTAGGTCCCACCTTTAACGTAACCCAGATGTTACGAAAAGGGGAAGGGGGAAAACACTTCCAGTAGTGTCCGTCTCACAACATTCTCCGTGACAACCAGGGACAAAGGGGGGACTTTTTAGAGGTCGAGGTCAATGGAAGTAGTGTAGAGTCTAAACCACGGATATGTTCCGAAGGATTAGAAGGTAAAGGTATAGTGCATTCATCATTAAATCGTCCTAAAAACACACAATAATCCATACAGCATGATTATAGAGTGACATAGAAAAACAGGTTATACCGATGGTATAGATTTACCTGTCCATAAAAACATATAAAAGAAGATATTGGCACATAGTTAACAAAGACAGTGTCGCCACAATGTGTTCCCTCGTTGGGCAAGTGGAGATAATGGAACCACGAACATGAAATGGTGTGTTTGTTAAACACCCCGACATATGTTTCACTAACTTCTTTCATCAGGGGTCCACATTGTTGTCCAAATGGATATGCGTTTGTGAATATATGGGTGTTTAGGCTCGGGTCCATATAATATTTACCCCAGTGTATTACTAAAGAAGAGAGAAAATCTTACCCCAATGGGTCTCCAGCGCCCAGTGCCTGGTCGACCGGCAGAGAGCTGCCTGTCACGGGGGAACGAGGGGCCGCCTCTCGGGATCCACCCCTCCCAGGGTGGGACCCCTCCTAATGAGCACTGATTGGCTTTCCTATATAGGGGAGGAGATGCCTGGCTAGGACCAGGCATGTTAGCTGGAGAGTCCTGTGTGTCTCCCTGGCTCTCCTGGTATCCCCTACCCCCGGAGACACGGACGAACAGGAGGACTGAAGCGACTCTGACACATTGGACGGCGGACTCATCCCAACGGGATACCCGTGGAACGCATTTTTTCTGACCTGACCACGACTTAGGACTTGGACGTCCTGGTAAAACACTTTCAAGGTAACCTGCTTGATTTGTATATGACTATTATGGACCATGTGGACAGGAAATGTATTAGTGATTATACGAGCTTCATTCAAATGACCTTCCACCTAATCCATATTGACCATTACAGACATGGGACGAATAGGGGATCTTTTTGGGGGAGTGATAGAGGATTTAGACCTATGACTTACAGACTAGATATTGACATACAGGACAAATTGGACTACACCACCAACTCCAACCAACGTATTAGCCACTCACCCCACCAGTAAACTCCATCCCAGAAATACACGCCCCCCTGTCCCAAACGTAATCACTTGAGCGTATGACCGCCAGTTGATTGTTTATTTGATCTGGTCACGCAGGTGTACTGCCGCTTTTTGTTCTTCTCATTGGGGGAGACACCTCAAGACAACCCCCCATGGACAGGGGGAAGGTGAAGGAGGTATAATCTAGTTGCAGGACTATGTGTGGAATCCAGGTGCTGTCAGGAAGGACCATTATGACCAATTTTCTTCTGAACCAGACCTTCTGACCCATATGATAACAGAACCGTCCACAGGACCGGGCTGCTCTTTCCCCAGGTATGCGATTGAGCGGGTGACCGCAACCTATGTTTTGTATATTTATCTGTATTTTTTGGATATTTTGGTTGATGTTGTCACCGATTGTTAGTATAATAACATACACGTTGAAGTGATGAAATAAATGTGAAATGAATTGAATATGAACGACCCCATAGGGGCCACCTAATTCTGGAAGGCACAACAATTGGACAGAATAGACTTAATACAGGATATGCACTAACAGTGTTTTTATATATATTCCAGGATACATAAGACATATTTTTACGTAATCTTCTTGATGAACTACCTCAACCCCGATTTACCCCTGCTGAAGCCCTTAATGGGCGAAACGCGTCGGGTACGACCTACGGGTATAAATTTACCTTGGACTTGACACCGAAAAATTCATTTTGGAAGCCTAATTGTTTTTATTTATGTGTATTTATGTGGACTTGTGATTAATGGGTTTTTTCGCCCAGTGTGCCTGCTAATAAACCATATTGTTATTTATTTCACATCCGTGTGGTTGATATCTGTGCCGTGAAAGTCTCAGGGGCTAGCCACCCCATAATATAGTGAATCGACGTCACTCGATCCTATATACAATTTCCAGTTTATAATATTAGAGATGTTGGCACCCACCTGTAACTTCCCTCTGGTTCCACCACAATTATCCCAGAGCGCCATTGCCTGCGTTTAGGGTCTCCTACTTCTCCTGCATCATTGACGGCGCAGAAGAGGCAGAATCTTGAAGGATCAGCAGGGACGCCGTCATGAGGCTCCCTCCGGA
Source organism: Ptychadena robeensis (assembly GCA_036250615.1). Lineage (NCBI taxonomy): Eukaryota > Metazoa > Chordata > Amphibia > Anura > Ptychadenidae > Ptychadena > Ptychadena robeensis. The sequence goes on along the minus strand of CM070038.1, from coordinate 29,670,749 downwards.
AAGGTAAGTAACTCCAAGTGTAGTTCGGGTAAGTATTGTTTGTAAACAAACTTGCCCAGGAGGTTAAGACAAATGTCTTATCTATATAATTACCTTCATGCAGGATATTACAGAGCTCTGATTGGCTCTGATTTACCACCTCCCACTCCCCATCTGATTTCTTAGTTTCACAAGTTTACAGTAAGCTAATAAAAAATGATTTCAGAACATATACTAGTCCTCAGTTAAAATGCTATTATGTTTAATTAAATATGACTGGACTAAAGAATGTTTGCTAATATTTTTCTTAGTTCTAGTTTATCTCTGATATCATACCAAAAATAATTACTGTTGCCATTCTGGGATTTTATTAAATGACCTCTGAGCACACGGCATCCCTCTGGTAACATATATGAGAGTGAGCACATTTCTCATTACACACATCTGGGATTCATCCCACCAAATCTACCCTCAGAGAGCAGGGAACGGTCGTTACTAGTGGGCCCCAGTGAGCGCCAGATAGAGGAGAACACACATTCTTCATTTACCAACATCCATCTTTTCAGATATGTCCGGTAATTCTTGCAGATCTTCCGTGCCGAAACGAAAACAAATGATGGAAGCGATTACTTCAGACCTCACGTGCGGCCTCTGGAATGCGGTGGATTCACCTTTGGATTCTTGTGAAACATCCAAATTTGCTGCACTTTCTACTTATATTATGGTTTATACTTCTCAACTTACAGCACTAAAGTCATACAATGCAAAATGGCATATAAAAAGTAATAGCCAAGGAGTTCTGCAAAGCCATTATAGACAATAACCTAGGGCAAGAGGAGACCTAAAATGGAGCACCTGTTTAACCTCCATAGCAGAGTACTCTGCTTGAACTTCCCGCCCCTTCCACATCACTGTGGGCTGGGGAAATAACACCCCTCTATTATAATGGAGGTCTATGACACGACCCCCACCTCTTCGGCATCGCCGTTACCTCAGAAATTCTGCGGCGATATAGAGAATGCCTGCAGCTTTTCAGGGGTAAATCGGGCTCTTCCTATACCCGTTCCTGGAGCAGTTCAGATGAACCCAAACGCTGAATGAACTGGGTTCGTCGCAACCGCTAGGGAGGTTAAGTAACAATTTTTAGAAAGGAATTTTTCTATCACATCCTGTTCTGTCTGCAGGACTAAGGACAACTTCCTTAGTAGGACATTTAAAATAAAAATCAGTGGTTTACGCATCAGTAGATTTCAGATACACAATTAAGATTCATGTGGGAGGATTTTCTTTACCACTGGGTATATTCTGGGCAATAATAAGGATGTGATGGTTAAGGCCAAGGCTCCAACTGCATTTTTTTCAAAAAGCACATAAAAAAATGGTGTTTTGGGTGTATCCCTATGCACTTTGTATGCACTTGTTTTTGCATGTGTCTCGGATGCGAATTTTTTTTTCCAATGGAGTTACATGCGTAAAACAAAATGCACCCGATGCGCACCCATTGTTTTCTTTTTTATATCAAAATACAAAACAAAAGGCTAACGTGGCCACCAGTATACATTTAGGGAGAATAAACAACAATGTATAAATCAGAGCACCACCAGCTATCCAATAAAGATGCAAAACAGAGAAAATATAGTACCAATACAAGTGACACATTACATTGACACTTCCCAATAGCATGCAGAGTATACAAAAAAGTAGACAACACATTGCCTCAAGGGCAGAAACAAATACCCAGAACGCATGTCTGCCCGTGTATATTTTTTCCACCAATTTCATCTTATTGGTCAAAACATCCAGCCATTCACACACAATTGAGGTTTAGGGTCCCTTGTAGTGGACAAGGATGAGTCTGCAAGCTTGAAAGAGCACCTAAGTAATAGCACTGGCAAGATGCGGTTGTTCAGTTACAGATGAAACAATACCCAACACGCCTATAAGAGGATCAAGGAGGACAGTAAGTTAAATAAGGAGATAAAAAATCTCTGCCCATTCAGTGTGAAGCTTCGGGCAGCACCACAATTGGTGTATTAGATCTGCCTGATCCTTGGTGCATTTAGAGCAAATCGGGTCTGGAAGATAGCCAGAGGAGAATAATCGCTTAGGTGTGTAGTGAATATAATATATATGATAAAAGACAACATACATACACCCATTGTTTTCTATGGGATGCATCTGAGTGCGTAGAACGGCACAATGCCTTTTTTAATAAAGTGTGGCCTGTGGAATTAATTTCCATTAAAAACAATGGGGAACGTTTTAGCTGCGTCTAAAAGTCGAGCCCGGAGCGCTCATGAAATGTCACTGTGGAGCCTTGGCCTGTATGCAATGTAGAAGGAGGATGGTTGAATGTGATGTAAGAGAATGATGTAAGTCAAGGCGGTATGGTGGTTCAGTTGTTAGCACTCTTGCCATGAATCATTAGGGTTACAGGTTTTAATCTTGATCTGGACACTATCTGCATGCATGTTCTCCCCATGTCTGTGTGGGTTTCCTTTGGGTACCCTGGCTTTCTTCCACACTCCCAAAACATTCTGCTAGGTTATTGGCTTCCACGCCAAAAAAAAAATTAATGTGAGAGATTGTGAGGTCCTCTGAGAGAGTTAATAAGTCAGTGGAGATGTTTTCATTTGCAGCGCCACAGACATTATTAGATGCATCTTTTTCATTAGCATGAAAATATAGATTGCAGGAACTGAGCAACCTAAGACTAAACTGAGAAATCAACCTGAACTTTATCTACTATAACAAAATGATGGATCGCATGCCTTCAAAGGTAGGGTTCTTCTTAATCGGATCACAGCATTAATAATCACCTCAAAGACTTTTGCGGGAGCATTAGCGCTGACACATTTTTGCTGAATGGATGAAATTGTCCAATTATATACATGTGTCTACTGTGCAAGGTTGGCACCAATAACTGCACAAATATTAAGCAGGGTTGGACCATGTTGTATAAGTTAATGCACAATAATGCCAATCTCCTATAAATGGATTCCTTTTTTCTGTGCCAGACTCTTTAAAATCAAAACAGATTGGGAGTTGCTCAGGGCGGTACACTCTGTGAGGCTTAAGCTGGCCATACACATGCCGATAAGCGGCCGATTTTTAACCTGGCCGACGGGCGTGCGCGCTCACGCCGTTGGTCAGGTTAAAGATCGGCCGCTTATCGGCATGTGCCCACATGGGGCGACAGATCCCTGTCGCCCCACTTCTCGGCCAGCCAGAGATCCGCTTCATTGTAGCTTATGGCCGGCACACAAAGGGTGCCCAGCCGACTGAAGCGCCCCAGAATGCAATGGGATTGTAAACGTGATGACGTCATCACGTTTACAATCCCGGAAGAAATCGGCGGCAGATGTCGGCGATGGTCGCCGTGTGTATGCACAGCTTTACTAGGCTCCTTAAAATTCTGTATTTTGGTGCTCTTGCATGGCTTGGTTTCAGCCATTCAATAATAAAAATATACATTTTCATGCAAACTTCCCAGGAATAGTTATTATTTTGCAGTAAAATGTATACTGAAACACCATAACTTGTATACATTCAATGTGCTCTGCCGCCATCACAAGCGATTTGCATAAATACTGCTACATATAATCCAATTCAAATTTGCAACAATGGTTTTTAAATCCTTCCCCAAACGTTTTTGTCAAAACATGCACTGCATGAAAAAGACGCACCCCTTTATACAGCTGTATCCAGCGGTGCTTACTTTTCTGGCCACCTGTGTGTGTCAGCTTTAACTATCGGTATATTCAGGGGTGCACATAACTTTTTTAGTGAGCTCCTCAGATAAGTACCAGGAGATGGAGTTTGGTGCTCACCCCATATGTAGGGTGGTCTTCCTCACTGTCCTCTGCGTCAGCCTCCTGCATGGTAGATTCTGCTGCAGATGGACCTCCCTGTTCTTGATTGAGCCTCCGATTTGCTGTCTTCATCCACAGGTCACCTGGTTTTGGGTTGGCTTTGGTAACACAGTACGACACTGTTTAAGCCCCCAGATCTCATACCGCAGTAGTGACACCCTGACATTTGCTGGGTTAGTAACTAACCGCTGAGACTACCTACAGTCCAAATGTGAGCCTTTTATAGTCATATTCCAGCTGTCACACAGTGCTTTTACTCTTTTATTTTGTATTATTAATTTATATTCCTTATGATCCAAATGATGAAGTGAAGTTGTTTGATGTGGGAGGGATGCCGATTGTGCTGCCCATCTCTCCCCTCTATGGATGACAGCCAGACACCTCGGGTGCACCTGATAGCTACGGCCGCCCAGACACGGAGAGCCTCCAAGTTGTTAATACGCATATGAGCTTTGTAACAATAATGCAGGTACGCAGAGCTAGTTTTTGGCCCCTCTGGAGTACCAGCGTACTTATGTGCACCCCTGGGTATATTCCCTTTTCCCCGCAATGAAAAAAGGGATTTTCTCTGAAAAAGGTATCATCACCAAAATTGCTGAAGATGTAGAGAAGGGTTGAACATTTGAAGAAAACAAGTTTTGCTCTAGCACATATAATTTTTGCATAAATTAAGTTCAGAGTTAAAGTCCAAATTGCGATTTTCAAAATTTTTACTTAACTTTGAACGTCATTTGTGCAAAAACTATTTGTGTTAGAGTCATACCTTTTTTCGTAGTAGTATATCACCAACCCTTCTCTACATCTCCAGCAAGTTTAGTGATGATACCACATTCAGGAGCTTTGCAACTAATGCGAAATCGTTGCAATCGGAGATTTAAAAAAAAAATCGGACCATTTCTAATTGCGAATTAACCAGCAGCGAAATCCTGGATGCTACTCAATCACACCCTTCTCTCTGCCCAGTGGGGAAAAGGAAAGTACCACAAGTGAAAGGTGACACAGAAAGGGGAAGGTTCTCCGCTGTGTATTTCAGGCACACTGACAGCTTTACCACCTCTGTCACATGGACACTATGCCAGTCGCAACAGCTGCCAGCCAGACTATCCTACCTCAGCTCGGCCATTAGAGATGGTTGAATTTTTCATTACTAGTTCATTGATGAGCCCCTGAACATGGTATTATCACCAAACTTGCTGGAGATGTAGAAAAGGGTTGGGGGTATACTACAAAAAGTATGTCTCTAACGCAAATAGTTTTTGCATAAATAAAGTTAAAAGTCAAGTCAAAATTTCAAAAAATCTAAATTTCTACTTTGATTTTGAACTTAATTTATGCAAAAACTACATGTGGTAGAGCAAAACATTTTTTTTCAAGTGTTCCTACAACTCTTCTCTACATCTCCAGAAATTTGGTGATTATATAATTTTCAGAGGCTTTGCAATCAGCTCACCAAGTCACCTATTTGAAAAATTCAACCATCTCTATGGGCCATTGCTGAAGATGTCTTTGGCTCATAAGACGCACAGAGATTTTCCCTCAGTTTTATGGAACGAATCATACGGTACTTGTCAAACCTCAGAAAACACATATGCACGTTGTGCATGGGTAAGGCAGACCATCACCTGAAAATGCCCTACATCACATTGTACAATCGTTCCACTCCTGGCCAAACCTTTTCCAATAACATTGCTCCTATGCCTGGTTGCAAATTGAGTAAACATATTTAAACATAATAACATAGATAATCATCCACTGTCTTCCCTATGTTCATTCCTGGCCTCTGAACATGTGGGTAATAATTATTACGACTGACAGGGTAGCGCTCAGCTGGGCTCCCAAAGAGCTAGCTAGGGTAGGTCTTATCCTATCATCCTATGTCATAACATTTCTACGAAGTGAAAATAAAAATAATCCATAGAAAACCAAATAGAACCTAAAACAAACATCAATGTCTGTACTGGAAGGGTGGTATGTGATCTTATATTTCACAATTATTTTTGAAAACATCATGTAGCAATCTACTCAGAGGCTTGAAAAGTTTCAATTGCACATTGAGATCCTCCTGCTGTGCCGCGGCCTGCTGACCTCATCCCAGTCACTTTATTATCCGTACTTTATATCTCAGATCATCCCTTGTCTAACAGTAATTACATTCTCTGCTCCGATACCATCAACCCGAAATGAAAAATTAGTGTACAACTCAACTAAGACAAATATAATATGACACAAGCAGACCACATTTCTCGTCAAATCACCACCATCTGTCCTGTTACTTGGAACTCCAGTATCAGTTTCAAAAACGTATTTAAGTGCGGTTTGAAAAAAAAAAAATCTCATAGTAGACAGGAGAGAGAGAGGTATGCCAGTATCACAGACGTAATTAGATTTGTCATGATCTTAGCATGTTGTCTGTGCCCTGTATGGTAATTAATGAGAATTAGTATTTTAGGGTTATGAAGGCAGATGTAGAGCAGGAATTACTGCAAATATCAAATTCCCAAGGAGGGAGAGTACGGTAATCAGAGCCAGAGGTGGGGCTGTCATGGAGCCAGGGTGTGCCACAACTAAAATGTGGCTCTTTCTTCCAGTGCCAGGGTGTGCCAGAGCAATTTAGACCTCAATTGCAAGCAGA
>CM070038.1:29650203-29661706 GCA_036250615.1 Ptychadena robeensis | reverse complement strand
GAGAACATGGTTGTTGTTCAATAATAAAATTGTTCCTCAAAAATACCACTTGCCTAATAACTGCACTCCCTGTAGTAAAGCATACCCAACATTAATACAATAATACAATTATTGGCTGCTTCATCTGTATAAATGCTCTGCCTTAGGCAAATTGTTTTTTAAACAACCCCTCAATGCTGAGTGCTGTCACTCAATCCTCTCTACAGGTTTGTGGCGTTTTTGTCATTTCTTACCAGATTTGAATTTGGATATGAGAACTTACCAAATTCTTTATTTATTTTTCAACCTCATGTACTATACATGATTCTGTTATTTAACAAACTGCAAGTTAAGTATAGATCTTTCAAATGCTTCTCTAGTACAATATCTTGTAAAGTGGGAGGAAATCTTAAGATAATTCAAGCCATCACAATCAATGTCTGATTTCCTTTCTATTTCTGATTTGCTCACAGTTAGGCTAAGTTTACACTGGCGGTTCTCGAGCTGCTTTCAGCTCTGAACCCGCCAGTGCGCTCCCACAGCAGCGGGATAAACGACTCCCTGTGGTCGTCTGCAAAACAGTGCAGGCGATTACAGGGCGTCTAATTAAGGACCCCATAGAGGTCCTATGGCACGGCCACTGAAAAACGACCGGCGGACGCCTAATGTGGCATCCGCCGGTCGGTCACGCTAAACGGTCGTTTACCTGGTGGTAAAAAAAACCCCAGTGTAAACTTAGTCTAACTGTGGGCATCATTTTCAAGTTTTATGACAGAGAGGAACTACTCACCAGCTTCTAGCAATCAACACTTTAACAACATTTGGGATCAAGTTGCACAGTCTACATAACATTTCTTTATAGCTGGGCAGCTGAAGTTTTACACTGTGAAATAAAACATTTCCTATCTGATAAAATGGGATAACCCAACATACCCAACACATGTAAATAACCCGGATTGTGGGTAAAGTGTGTAGTATGGTTACAATTTTAGGTTGGCTACCAAGCCTTGCTGTAGGTTGTAGAGGGCTCTTTAAGGTCTTGTTCCCACTAGAGGGATCAGCTGCGTTGTGACGTGATTTTTGATCGCGCATGACAATCATGGCCAGCTGCGGGCGATCCCCCCTGATCATGCCTATTGGACACAGCTGCATGTGATCAAAAACGCAGTGAGCTGTGATTCACATTCGAATGCAATATTAGAAGCTTGAAATGAACAGTGCTCATCGACTTTTTTCAGTTGCTTAATTTATATACCCAACGCTTAAATAACTGTAACTTAAATAAAGACACAACACAATATTTCAAAAATATTGACCCTCAACGTTGTCCTCCAAGTGACTGCCCCTTCCACCAGCATAGCTTCACACAATTGTTTCTTCCTGGGCACTTCCAGGGACCAGGAGAGCTATAACGGAAATAAAACATTATTACAATTAATTTACCTTAACTGTTGCAAAATCATACAAAAAAACTTTCATAAATAAAAAAATTACAACAAAAAAACCCAAAATAAAAAACAACAGCCCAGAAAAAATGTACAATCTTCCACAAAATGCCCTCCGCCACTTCTGCCCACCCTTTTTCCACCTACTGGTTCCACCCATGTGATCTCTGTCATTCCTCAGCAACGCCCCCCCCCCCAGTCAGGCACCCGAACGCCTATGGTGCCCTTGATGCAGGTGTTATTTCGTCTAAAGTCCACAGGAAACAGTGGCCACAATTTTGGACACTCACTTGCATATCCTGTATAGCAGATTACTATATTTTCATGATTTCAATTATCATGCCTGGTAACCTCTGAAAAAGTATTGATATAAATAGATAAAGCAAAGAATTAACATTTAAACTGGACTAGGGGAGACATTTTAGCTCTCAGTGAGGAGGCTTTTGTCATCACCAACTGCATTTTTTAATGTAAACCTGCAAAATTATGTCCCTTGGTTATCTGTCCCTTGGTTCAGCCCTCCTCACCCTCTGATTACATTGCAGCCCCCCACCCAACACTGCTTCGAAACAATAAGCTTGCAAAGAAAAGATTTAGCTGTTAAGAGAAGTAATAAGACTTGCTGTAAGGCCATGCATTGGTGAAGTTTTTACTTTAAATAATATTCATAAGTAAAAAGGTGGAGATTTAGCTATGCAACACATCAATTGATGGCTGGCCACACCACTATGTGTATCTTTATCTGGCCACAGGTTCCCTGTTGATTGAGCAGGTGCAAGGCAGCACAGTCCAGAATCAGAGATGTGATGAAATATTTGGGGCCGGTGGATGTGATGTCATCTGGAAGCTCATGAGCAATGAGCGGAATGTGTTCTCGGAGGACATTAGCGAGTTGGGCTGGTCCAAAGGGCTGGGTGCGCTACGACACGCTCTGGTCATTATCAACCATGTTGAATAATGATCGAAGCATTACATGTGTTTTTGACCCCCAGCCAAAATGACTAGATGGAAAGACGTAACGGGATCTCCCGACACTAACGGCAGGGCAGGCTCCTCCAATACAATGAGAAAATTTGTATGCACGTTGATGATTGAGAAATACAGACACCAGTAAAAAGTATACATTAGTCACACATGTTTTTTTCTGAACTTTTTATTCTTAAAATCTGGAGATCCACAATTCTCGAATTACCAAATTTGTTGAGAGAATAAGGCAAAAAAATTGATATTTTTTAATATAAATATTGTCTATGCTGATCATCACTATACATGTGTAGTGTATGCTACCTTCCTGTGCTATTGGATGGCCTTTGAAGAAAACCGGGACTCGACTCCTTGTACATTGTCACTGCCGGGCAACTGGATGCAGCAGGTTTTGATGACAGCGCTGTCTTATGTTTTCAGTGGTTTGTTTTAGGGTAGTTGAAGTCTGGTTTATATATTAGGATACATTCATAAATAAAATGATGTTATCCCTGTAATCTGTTGCCCTATGATTTTGACGGGCAGGCTCACCAAGCAATAATAAGTGAGGACAATCCAAGGAGAACAAAAAGGAAATTTGTGAAGCACCAAAGATTGGAAGGTGTATGGGGCCATTAGACATGTTCACATTTTGGCAAAACCTGCAATGCCAAAACAAAATCAGACTAAAGCCCCCCATACACCTTACAATCTTACCATACAATTTCTGTACAATCACCATTTGTTCTACCAAAACCATGTAATATGAGGACCTTTCTAATCATTCCAATCACTATGTATTCTATCAGGGAGGACCTGGCACTACATAGTTGTTGGTAGATCTAAAGGAAATTGTATGGAGTGATCTAAAGGTGTATGGGGGCTTAAGAGTGAATTATGAGAATTTGCATTTATTTAGGGATATATTAATATACAAGTGAATTAAGTTGATAAATTTGTGACATGAACAAAATCCAATTTATAACACGTTAAGGTAAATTTGGGCTTTATTTGCTATATGTTTTACATACACAAAAAATGAGCAATTACACGTTTGGTTTTTGTAATTATAGGGGGCAAGAAAATGGTTTTTGTAATTATATACAATAATATTGTATTTATGGGGGCAAGAAAATGTTTAATCATTGTTACCAGTTTCTGTATATAGCGTCTGCACTTTGTTGTGTCACCCTGTACTGTTCATCATGCTTTAAATATGAATACCTATAAACGAATTTACTCAAATCTGTATACTATTTACCGCTATTTTACGTGTCAATATAATTTTAAAGAAAAGACGCTTTGAAATTTATGGAAGGAGCATCTGAAAGTCCTAACATCCGCAGCCAGGCAACTCCCCCCAGTTAGATGCCTAACTGGGGGGAGTTGCTGCAATGCCCAAGGAAGTGATGTGAAGCGGGGGTGGAGTACGCGGGGCAACAGAAGGCAGAGGCGGAAGTGACGTGGCCCCTTTCTGGAGAAGACATCCCCACCCTCCCTTCCTCTATTGGTTCATTTTGGGGGTGCACAGAGTGGGTTTTTTTCGTTCAGGATGATAGACAAGGACAGGGGGTAACGGCCTAGTTGTCGTTGGGAGATGGGAATTGTTATTTTCTCTTTTACTTTGTTTTTTGTTCTTTTGTTTACTTGTCACAGCATTTGGCGGGTCCCTGGCAGTGCCTATGATGATATATGGATCAAGGTAATTGGGTGATGTGCTGGTGGAGGGGGGCAGTCAATGGTAAGGTATCAACGTTGCCCTCTTTTGAGGGTTAATGACACAAGGTGGAGTTGGTGTCGGTGGTGGGAGGAGGCAACGGTTCGAGAGTACTCACCATGCTTTGTAGGTGAGACAGGTACGTGACGTTATGTGTTGTTCAATTCATTGGGGGGCACTGTCAGGGACATGCTTTTTGTACTGTTAATTATTCGAGCTGTGGCCAAAAATACATTATACACTTTTTTTCTAAACTGGTGTTGTGACAATTTTTCTAGTGTTATTATAGTTTAATAATATATCATACAGGTTCTAAATGTGCAACACTCCCACAGATATAAAACTTCCATAAACCCATCTAAACTTAGCCTGTATCACTTTCCCCATCACTGAATACATGACATTCTTTTGATTAATTTCATTTTAATTGACATTTTCTCACACTTTCAGAGTCCTCCAAGGCTTTGAACAAAAAGCATTGGTCAGTTTTCCCAATCACACCACAGCTGAAGTGACAGTGATGTCATCGCCCCTTGTTGGCTTCCATCGTAGGCTGCATAACAAGCAGGAGCAGGGACTGTGAGATGACTGTTTGTTTTCGGGCCAAAGAATGGGTTAAGACAAAGTTTTCCAGCCTGTGAAGCTCAGTGCACATGGTATTCATTCCCCGTGTGAAATGAGGTCAACACTTTGTTTTCCTTCTTTTTAGAATATTTTTGTTCCTTTGGCATTAGTTTGGAACGTTGTGTCCCAAAGACACACAGAATAATCAGGCTTCTTTGTCCCACCATTTCTGCCATATTGAAGCATTGTTGAAAGCAGGGTTCCATCAATAGTTCAGTGGCACTAAATTAAAGGGTTTGCCATCCCAAATGTGATAGTTATGTGACAGCCATTGCTTGGTGTGTTCTGGCTTCTTATATGTTTTACATACTCCTAAAGAGAGATCATACTTCCCTAATCTGTTCCTGGGAGTCTGGGTGTTTCTACTGATCAAATTGTCCTGTTTAAGTGATGTCTTTCTGAGGACAGACCGTGTGCATAAACAGGCCAGTTTCTAGCCTTTCAGGGGCCCTATGCATTATAGCATGGGGCCCCCCTGATGGCTGAGTTGTTGGGGGGTGGATTGCTATCGTTCGGCCAGACGAGTTGTTGAGCGAGGGGTGCATACCCCACCCCAACCCCCTGCTGGCCGGCCGGATCGTGCTGTCAGTAGGGATCAGCATGCAGAATATGAATGCCGGGTTGAGCCCCATGCTCTCATAATGCACATAGTGGGAGAAATGGCCCTGTTTATAAATGTAATTAGACTATTACATCATACATCCATCCTACATTGCCCCTTTCAATCTAAGGGTGTAACACAAACCACAATACACAAAAATTCAAAAATAGTTGACTTCTTATTCTGTTGTGTATTGTGACATTGGTTAGTGTTACACCCTTAGATTGGAAGGGACAATGTAGGAAGGATGTATGATGTACCAACTAGAGATGGTCGAATTTTTTGATATTTAGACGATTTTGAGTTCATTGCAAAGCCCCTGAGCATGGTATCATATTCAAACTTGCTAGAGATGTAGAGAAGGGTTGGGGGTATACTACAAAAAAAAAGTATGACTCCAACACAAAAACATAAATTAAGTTCAAAGTTACCGTATTTTTCACACCATAAGACACACTTTTTCACCCCCAAAATGGGGGGCAAAAAGTGCCTGCATCTTATGGTTCGAATGCGCGACCCCTGCGGCCACTCGGATGCCGGTGGTTGCACCTTGGCTTCATGCCAGCTTTCCCAGCATGGATGATTAGACGGGGAGCTGCGAGGAACTGTCAGATGTGAGATGCTGGCCGGTGTTCGGCTCTCCCATGTTGTGTATTTGCCTATGCCAGCAGAGCTCAGAGCCCTGAAGACTGGCATCGGCAAATGACGAGAGAGATATAGATGGAAATCTGGCTATATAATCTCTCTCGTCCTGTCCGTGGGACTGCAATCACTCGGCTGCTGCTCCACGGCACAGTAACCACAACTAGCAGCAGAGACTGAGAACGAGGAGAGGAGACAGCCGCGCCCCCCCCCCTCCTTCTGCAGATCAGTGTGCAGATGAACGTGCTCTGTACTGAGGGGTGTACTGCGCTAGTGACACCCCATAACTGGCTGAATTGAATAGTTGCATTCACTGAATGTCAGTTGCATAACCCATTGGATGTGAAAACGTAATTGATTTTTATATTTTTTTTTTTAGTTGTTCCTGCCTAGAAAACTGGGGGTGTCTTATGATCCAGTGCGTTTTCTTATAGGTTCCGAAAATACAGTAAGTTCAAAATGTCACAAGTCCGAAATTGTGACTTTAAATTTAACTTCAATTTATGTAAAAACTACATATGCTTGAAGCAAATATTTTTTATTCCAATCTTCCCACAACCTGTCTCTATAGTCATCCTCAATTTTTAGTGATGATACCATTTTTGATACCATAACTAGTTACCAGTGTCAAACTGAATTGACTTACAGTGCCTTAAAAGTCTCCACTAGGGCTCGGTTTAGTTGCCGTGAGGCGAACCTATGGAACATGTGCCAAAGGTGGCAAACTCTGTGGTGCACACAAGCTGTCAGCCAGCACAGAGGGGAAAGAGAACTTCAAGCCTATTGGCTCTCCAGATTGCTGTCAGTAATCTTCCCTCCTATCTTCTGATTGCACACAGACCCTATACCCTCTCATATTTCTACTATCTTATAAGGAGAATGTAGGTATGAATGTTGTTTACTAGTTTGGTAGATGTGTGTATATCTAAGTTGTGTAATTCTAGTGTTAAATTGGCCATGCAGCACTGTTGATACTAAGCGGTTGATTTGAGTTTTTTAGTTTGTGGACACTCGTCGGTCCTCTTAAAGGTTCGCCATCACTGGGTCTATAGTGTGTGGCGTGAGTAGTGTATGGCCGAAAAGTTCCTCTGGTGGGACAGTTCACGTGTGAACATGATGCATTCGCAGTTCGCGGATGCCATGGATCTATTATGGGTGTTTCGACCCGCCCCTCTATACCTTAACATGAGGGACAAAGTGGCGACACCTGCTAACCCTGATAAGTCCGTGTGTGCGACAGTACAACAGCCAATTAACACATTTTTTGCTCCTGGGGACACCCTTCCCTTATTAAAGAAGGCAGCCTGGGGTAGCCATTTTATTATCCTGTGTCTGTAGTACTAGATAGATAGGGAGAGCTGCTGCTGATTGAGGGATGGTTTAGCTACTTTTCTATTATACTCCATCCAGTGGTCTGTAGCTATAGCTAAGGTGTTATGCAACAAGCAGTTCATCATAACTGAGCCACAAAAGTCTTTCTCTGGGGGTGAGGTAAGCTATATTATTGGACCTGTGAGCTGTGTTATAATCCTCAGCTGAGGTGTACTGGTAATTGTAGTTCCCATCACAAACTAACGCAGGACATTGCAGAGAGATCTGACTTAATATGATGTGATACAGAAGGTACTGTTAGGCTGGCAGCCCACTTCAGCTAACTTTTGGCTAAATCTGTAATCTAGATGTGATTTCTGGCCATTAGACATGAAAAAAACAGCATTTTAAAAAATCCATATTTTTGCACCATTTTGAAACTTTTTTTATTTGTATTGTGGCTACAAATATGACCTGAATGTTTGAGAAGTTCGCTCTCCATTAAAGTCAATGGAGGTTAGCCGCAAACAAGTTCAATTCGCCTGTTCGTGAACAGCCAAAGCTGATGTTCGGCCATCACTAAGGGTGTATTACCCTAGCAGAGGTCCCTGACATCAGGGCCTCTCCTAGTACATATAAAATTACTTTAGTAACACACAGCCATTAAGGTCTAAACCTGTGGCCACAAAAAATGAGTAAAATGTTGTGCCCAAAGTGGCTTTCCAGCACTGAATAAACTCTTTTTGGCATGGAGGTCACTAAGAGCCTCAGAGTTTGCCTCTAGAATCCTCTTCCAGATCTCCATGCCAACATTATAGAGCTGGTGGATATTAGAGACCTTACGCTCCTCCACCTTCACTTTAGGACACCCCACAGATGCTCAACTGGGTTTAAGCCTGGAGTCATGCTTGGCCTGTCCAGCACATTTACCCTCAGCCTCTTTAGAGATACCATATGTTTCCTAACACAAGTCAATGATTGTTCGAACGAGTGCCCTTCACTACATTTTGAAGGGGCAGTTGCCAAGATATGAATTGTGTTGCAGTGGGAGTTGGTGCCTTTATTTCTTAACAGCATGCTTATGCGCCTTTACAATCTTTAACCTGGAGAATCCAGGTGAGTGGGTCAGAGAAGAGTGAGATGAATGGGAGAGTGACCATTGTAATTGATATGGACTACAATGGATGCCACAATTTTCATATTCATTAAGATGTATTTTTTATGTTGATAACGTTTCGTGAACCATAAATATTTCTTGAACACATGTGAGTTACAGCATATGCACTTTCTCACTAAGGTATATACAGTATTATCTTAGGGGTATGGAGTAACTTATCCATGAACAAGCCACCAGTTGCATTCTGGGAAATGTCTATTTCATTTATATTGGAGATATATTTGCCTTATTGCCATGAATAACCTCATTGACCCCTGATTTATTGAATGATTCTCTACATGCACAGAAGCTGCAAGATTCACACCCAGCAGTTGCATCTGTCCAGCACAGCGTTCCCAGTGTACCCTGGCAGCTGGATAAGTCATCATGGTGCTCATTACGGCTGATATCAAGATAATCGAGGCAGACGTTTCCTGAAAGTACAGCTCTGAGAAGATCATTTTAAAGTACGTAAACCTTTCCTCACCATATGGGTAAAATGAAAACACAGGAGTCATCTCAGTTTTATAGTCCTACCAACCGTAACAAGTATTGCTGGTTAACTATCTTGTCTACTGTTTTGCAGCAACAGATTCTTCTATTCTTCTTTGTAATCTGATGCAGGGTATTGGGCCAACTGTTCCAACTTGACCTGGTGCTTTGAAATGTACCAGTAAACAGTGCCAACTACATAAATATATGTGGATACCTGACCATCACACCTAAATGAGCTCCTCCAATAGTGTTGATCACTTTGAGATTTTACAAAAATCTCAAACATAGTGATATATCTTAAGCTAGGCATAGGGGGTCAGATTTGCGGCTGATTTGCGCTAGTGGCGATCCGTCTGCTGCAAAATCGACCTCAAATCGATCGGCCAAAGAACAGACATGTGATTTTAGCCGTTCTTATTTACTTTTACATCCAAAGTACACAAAGGGCGTGCGGATGATTTTCAGAACAACCGGCCGTGCATTAAGATGTGATCATGTGGTCGATCTGCCGAGAAAAAAAAAATCCAATTGTCTATGCCCAGCTTTAGTAATCGCGAATATTCGACATTTCTTACATCAGTACCAGGAACTACCACCAATTGCGGTAGCAATATGTGCATGTACAAGTGCCGATTTGCCTAATGAAAGTAATAATGACTGGAGATCAATTTATTGTGAATATTAGGTGTAAAATTTGCAATATTTTGTGAATACGAATATTGCCTATGCTGCTTATCACTATTCTCCAATATTGATGGCTGAAAAGTTTGCGGCGAACATAGGATGTTCGCAGTTCGCAATGCCGGCGAACATAATGGGTGTTCGACCTGCCCCTATACCTTAACTTGGAGACAAAGTGTGATCCCTCACCCTATAGTCAGGTGGTACAGTACAGCCAATAACACATTTTATGCTCCTGGAAGATCCCCCTTATAAAAGAAGCAGCTCGGTGGCCATTTGGCACAATCTATAATCTAGATGTGATTTCTGGCCGAACTGTCCGCAAAGCATGGATATTCGCACTCCTTCTAACCAGCGAGCAGTATGGGTGTTCGACCCACCCCATTTGCCGGTGAGAAGGAGCTCTCTATTCTTCTTCAGGAGCAGTAAGATCCTGCTGGAGAAAGAATCTTTCCACTAGAAGACCAGGTAGAGAACCTGGTCTTCTAGTGAAAAGCTGGCTCAGAAAACCGGAAGTGACATCACATCTGGCAATCGTAACCAGGAACTATTCGTTTCAGGTACTGGATGTGACGTCACTGACGGGAAATTAAACCTGATTTTAATTTCCCATCAGTAGTCCATATTTCGGAGAAGTTTAGCCATTGATCCCTCTCTGGCATGACACTGTCCAGGTGGTCGCACCCTTTTGACTTTTCTTTTATTGGCATTTTTGCTACAAAGATGACCTGAAGGTTTGAGAAGTTCGCCCTCTATTAAAGTCAATGGAGGTTCGTCGCAAACATGTTAATGGCGGGTATTTGCAGAAGTTCAATTTGCCTGTTTGTGAACAGCCGGAGCTGATGTTCATACAGCACTATTCTCCAACTGAGTGTGAACAATTAATAGTGTAAAAGGAACCTTTTGACCACTAACGAAGGGGGTCCAGTAATGTAAGGGAGTCCTTTTTTCACTGACCACCGATGTAAAGAGGCACTTTTCTACATTCTACAACAATTTTCATTACTTCTTGAATGTATGAATGCATTTAAAAAATTTATTCATTTATCAAGCATGGTAGGAAAATGTAAAATAATATCTATTATATGGAGCAAATACATTAGGAAAACCAAATTATCCTTAAGCTATCTTATATCTGTAATGTCATGATTTAGTTAAATGTTGCATCAGTTCTAGATATAATTATTTAGCAGAGGTTACCTGAAACTTTAGAATTACATCAGTGGTTTCACAGGACAAGAAGGGTTTGGAAAAGTCTGCTAGTTTCCCAACATTACTACAAAAGGACATGTTTCTCGTAGAAGCTTCTGGCAACTGTAAAATAAAACATTTAACTTGTTAAATTGTTTGTATCCTTTCCAGCTGTTCAGTTAAAGGTTTATATTCTCGTGTGTCACCCAAGCCGTACATGCTGCAAGGAGTACCATAGAGAGATATCAGATGATCTGTAAAAAGATAAAAGTCACCAAATACTTTATATTAAGTAATGAATTAGTTGTATTAGTTTAATGTTGCTATCTCTTATGCTTTTATCTGCAACTCGATGAGTAAATGGCGGCAATCCAAAAAACTCATTACCTCTTCTATGATGATTGATTCTCATCTAGGGATGCAGTGTTACAAGTCCCCCGGAGAATACCTTTGCTCTAATTTTGGCCGGCAGAGTAAAAAAACACGAAGAATTAATATAAATGGGTAGCAACAGTGACATAGGTTAAGGGTGGAGTTTAGTGAAAGTAAGATCCTTTTTGAAATGAACGTTACCCCTCCGGTCCAAATTTTTCAGTCCCTTCCGGGTTTTAAGCAGTATAAGGGTATGTAACGTTATGTTTTTCTGTTTTCGGTTGCACTTTTGTTATACCATGGCAGGTAGTGATGGCCAAACTGCC
>CM070038.1:29605851-29622521 GCA_036250615.1 Ptychadena robeensis | reverse complement strand
TCGCCTCCCATTGAAGTCAATGGCGGGTTCGCGTGTTCGCCGGGTTCACAAACTTTTGCGGAAGTTCGCGTTCGCCGTTCGGGAACATTAAATTCCGGGTTCGCGCCATCACTAATTCGTGTACAGAGAGCTGTGGTCAGGTGTATGTAACACACAATGTATTGTTCAGAGTGTATAGATCATGAGTATGTAAAATACAATATAGTGTACAGAGAGCTGTGGTCAGGTGTATGTAACATACAATGTATTGTTCAGAGTGTATAGATCATGAGTATGTAAAATACAATTTAGTGTACAGAGTGCTGTGGTGAGGAATGTGTAATATAGAGATGGTAATTTTTTTGTGAATTGCAAAGCCCATAAACATGATATAATTCCAAAAATGTATGGAAATCTAGAGAAGGAATCTATAACATGCAGTACAGTATAAAAAACTATAATCAGCACAAAGGTGCCCTTTTTACTTTTGTTTAGTAAGGGTGTGTCTCCACGGCGCTGTATGATTCGTCGGGACCCCTGCGTTCAGCGCAGTGCTTGGTGGGGGCTGACAGATAACATACACATTACCTGCCCAGCGGAACCTCTGTTCTCACATCCAGGGGTTAATGTACTACACAGTTCATGTGTATGTGATCCGTTGGGACCCCCACCAAGCACTGCGCTAAATGCAGGGGTGCCGACGGATCATATAGCGCTGTGGAGTCATACCCTAAGTGTACATCTATTCCGTCAATGGTGTCAAACTGAATAGGTGACTCCACCACTCCAAAAACTATGCTTAGCTGGCGATGTGGCACCTTTTCCTTTCCATTTGGCCATGGAGGGAGTAAACTAAAAGATATAAGAGTAAATCAATAGTGTTTAGCGAGAATATAAGAAATTCAAATATATTAGATGAATATCCGTCATTCGAGAATTTGCAATATTTCGCTAATGTGCGCTTGGATATTCTCAATGGCGGATATTCATCATATTATGCTTCAACATTGTTTACTGGCATACATTGCGCATATGTGTCCGCATTGCGAATGGATATGCACTCGTATTGGCTAAGATCACAGAATAAAGAAAAGAAGCTGTAAAGCTGCATCGTGAATCTTTGCGAATAATTGCGAACGGGGGCACGCAATGGAAGGCAATGGAATACAGTTGAATCGAATTTACTTTGTTAATAATGTTACTTTGTATATTTACGCAAATTTGAATATACCATATGCTGCTCAACACTATAAATCAAAATCAAAGTTGTGCTTGAACGCAATCAACATGATTTAATTTACTTAAAACACTAAAGTTATGGAGAACTATTCACACACAGGAACATCAAATAATGGAACTAATGATCTCATTGTTTTTATATTGAAGTTGAGAACAGTGCTTCATCCTAATTTTGAATGTCTGAGACTGGAAATGGCTTTCTCATGTAATTATGATGTCAGCAATACGCTGAGTAATCGAGTGTCTCCTGAACCTCTACAATCATCCTCAACATATGATATACCGGCACTTGTGCAAACATCACCAGGGAGCAATCAGACCAGGCTGAACAAATACGCAGCCCTGATGAGTCCCAAATAAGATTACTGTACTTTTCTATTGTACACATATAGTTGTGTGTTGCAAAATGGTGCAGAAAAATCAAGGTTAAGGGTCACCTCCCGTCATAAAAGTTAAATTTTCCTCTTAGTGTTGCAACAATTAGTACATGTTATTTACACATTAATTCACTTGATACATTGTCTGTAAATGTTAAGCAACAATAGTTTGTCTGTTCTAATTGATGTCACTGGTCTTTAACGCATAAATAGACTGCATTCTCCATAATGTCACTGGTGTCTAGTAAATGAGCAGATTCCATACTCAGTGAAGTAGCTGTAGCTGACATAAAAAGAGAAAAGTGTAGGTCCTGCAGGACAGGGATGTGAAGGGGACAGGAAGTGAGGGGTTGAAAGGATCATTAGATTAAAATAATAACAATAGTACAGAAAAGTTAAGGCCCCCATACACGTGTCGGATTCCCACTGGATTCAGGCACGATCGATTCCGGGCGCGTGCACGCGAAACGATCGTGCCGGAATCGCGTGCAGCCCACCTTGTCCGATCGTTCGCGTCCGATTGATCGGGGGCCCAGAATCGGATCCGACAGAGAACCAACATGTTGGTCTTTCTGATCCGATTCTGCACACATCAGGGGGAGTTGCCATTTGTGAAGTAAGTGATCGGACACGGAATCGTCCAGGAATCCGTGGGACAAGGTGGTATGCAGCGATCGGATACTCTTAATTGGCTGATTGATCGGAGCTCCGATTCCTGCTGAGATCGCCGGAATCGATCGGGTGAGTGATCAATTGGCCATGGAATCCGACACGTGTATGGCTAGCTTTAGTCTTATCTGATTGGGCAATGAAGCTGAAGATATTTCGGGTCCAAGGGTGATCTGTTTGGATGTGACTGGGTCATTAGTTAAAACAAGTGGAGGTTTTCAGTCAGTCGTGACACAGCAGCGGTGTGGAAGGTTCTCTCAGTTAGGGTCATTGAAGGTGGACGGTGTTATTGGTGTTACAATGGTTGCAGGACCCACTTTTAGGTGACTTCATATGGTCAGTTGGGTCAACAAAGATTGACCCATGTATATGTGAAGTGTTTTTAAGGGGATGCAGTGACATGATTTTGTCCCTGAGTCGGTGAAGTTGCGGCTGGGAGCCTAATATGGTTTGAATCAAGGCAGACCTATCAGTGGTGGTAAGAACCTTCAAAGACTGGCAACCTTGTATGTGAAGAGGGTATTTCATTGTTGAGATTGTTGAGTTATTTCTGGTATTGCCACTGTACAAGGTTTTATTAAAATATTGTTAATAATATACAAAACGGAAAATATCTGTTACCCACACAGTGTGAATAGTCCCAGTAAAGCATCATCCAAAACAAATAGAATAAACAAGCAAGCCACCAATTGTCGATTTCGATATATCAGCGAACTGAGACAATTAAATGTGGGACTGTAACTGGCTATATGATGAAATCATAAAAACATGTAAAAACAGTCACAGAAAATAATTAAATAAAGTCATCATGGGGACTTAAACCCCAGGTTTAATACAAAGGATAATACATAATCACAGCAAAACAACACTAAGACATAAGGTGGAGTCCTATTGCACTCGACGCGTTTCGTGGAATTGAACCACTTCTTCAGGAGTATCAACAATAGGATGGTTGCACTAAATCGGAAACAGAGAAATATATGTTGAAGACCGTGGTAAGTATTGTACAACGTACACCATTCAATGAGTATGTAAAGGTAATATTAGAGGTAGTGTTGTACCTCATATGTTGCTGAACCTGACGAGCATTTGATCCAGGCCCCACACAGGGGCACGTCGAACGAGCAGCGGGGGAGCGAAGGACACCCCTATATGGGGAGCAGGGAAAATGACACGTGAGCACATTCAATCACTAGTTAAGTATAAGGAACTTTATACTTAGTGTGATGAATGGCTCACCGTGCATTATCCCTGCTCCCCATATAGGGGTGTCCTTCGCTCCCCCGTGCTGTTCTGAGTGCCCTGGTGTGGCTGGATCAAATGCTCGTCAGGTTCAGCAACATATAGGGTAAACACTACCTCTAATATTACCTTTACATAATTGAATGGTGTACGTTGTACAATACTTACCACGGTCTTCATACTATATATTCTCTGTTTCTCGATTTAGTGCACCATCCTATTGTTGATACTCCTGAAGAAGTGGTTCAATTCCACGAAACGCGTCGAGTGCAATAGGACTTCCCTTATGTCTCTATGTGGTCTTTGCTGTGATTATGTATTATCCTTTGTATTAAACCTGGGGTTGAAGTCCCCATGATGACTTTATTTCATTAATTTTTCTGTGACTGTTTTACATGTTTTGAATGATTTCATCATATAGCCAGTTACAGTCCCACATTTAATTGTCTCAGTTCGCTGATAATGCGAAAATCGACAATGGGCTTTGTACTTGTTATTCTATTGTATTTAGGGATGATGCTTTACTGTGACTACTTCACACGTGTGGGTAACAGATATTTTCCGTTTTGTATATTATTGTGGTGGAAAACACCATAGCACCCATTTTTTACCCCTAGTATTATTCTTATTTTACTTGTATACTTACCATTATTACTACTTGTGTAAGAACACAGGGACTGCGGACTGATATATCTTTGTGACGTGACGATCATAGACTATTTGAAATACTGCCTACCCAATTTAAATATGGCAGAGTACCTGGGTGACATCTTGGGATTCACTTATGCATACTTTCCACGCTAAATGGGAGGGGGAATAAGTTAGACACCGACTCTACACTGTATAATAAAAACGTTTAAAAAAACGCCTTATGGAACGTAAGCCGAATCTATCATGGCACAAATATATTTATTACAATAACATCGCTGAACAAATTAACCCTATGGGGCTTCGTATTCAAATCTTTCCTCATAAAGAGTTACTATGACCCCATCTTTAAGGCGAAATGGGAAGCCATACTTAATGAATGTACTCGCAAAATGATGGAACTGATGATCACTGAATACACTAGAGAGATCGAAGAAATTGATACCTGAACTTCGACTCACCATCGCCCAATACACAACCTATACGCCCAGGAAGAGTTACATCCTCAAGGAACAAAAACTTCGTGAACATAAGAGTCAGTTAATGTGAAACTCATTAACATAAAAACAAGAAAATTTGCAGAGACCTGGCTCAATTCAGCAGTGGAAGAGCATATAAGTGGAAGCAACCATCTGTAGAAGCAAGATACACGTCCAAACCAGACCACAAGATACCGATACTGAACAGGATTATTCCGTTCGTCATCACCGTCGTCGCTCACCCACAGGCTTCAACGAGCACACTCGAGGGCCACGTCACAGAACTACAAGATTCAGAAGAAGACAGGACACGGATACGGAACCGATGAGACAAGATCTAGGGGAACCATCTTCGGCTCCTACCGGAACACAACCGGCATCGGAGTACCATAGTGGAGCCTCGAAGCCAGTCCTCCAGGACCACAAAGTTACCTGGATAAAATGAAACACAGTAGATCCAAAGATCACTAAATGACTAACCTCAACATACAACTCCATGAGGTCTCTTGTTGCATGGCCTCGTCGGATAAGCTTAAGGTCATTAACTTATCCTCGCATATCTTACAAAAAGCTGAATATGAATATTTTGGCACTTGGACTGGGCTTTTTCCAGACAAAATATGAATGTGTTTGACACCATTAAAGATTTAAACCTCTTTGCTCGCAACCTTATTTTGAAAACAATATACCACCGACCAACCACTGCTGAATCTAGCACAGATATGATTATAGCAAATGGACTGTTAAAGGAATTTCAGGCCCTCAAAGACCTGACACAACTATTGCGAAGAACAAGACGAGAGTGACTCGGACTCGGACGATGAAAATTCTGCGGAATCATCAACTCTACTGGACTTACCTTGTACGAAACCAATAACGAGACCTAAATCGGAATTTTTCCTACACTTAATTTAAACCAGCAGTATGACGTTTGTTTAATAGGGTCACTCAGGAACTGAACAAGATGCGTGTAGAGTTTAAGCTCGACCAATAATACTGAACAGGTACAAGGCCATTTCACAATTGGAACAAAATCAGGAACTAACTATCAAGCCTTCAGACAAGGGAGGCAATATAGTCGTATGAATAACGACCAATGAACACATGTGCCCAAGATATACAAAATAAGGAATGGTACAAACCCATTTCTATATTACAAAGAATCGGTTTCTGGAAGAATACAATCGGATCATCACGTCTGCCCCACAAAAAGAGGTGTAATTGATGAGCAAACTATGAAGTACCTAAAGGTAAAATCATATACAACTCCTACATTTTATTCATTACCAAAGGTGATAGAACATATCAAACCCCCCAAGGAAGACCGATCGTCGAAGGACAATTAATAGTATGACGGAAACACGCCAGTTCATTAGTTGATTATATCTAAGCCCCCACGTCGAGGGCTTACCTTCCTATTTAAGAGACACTCAACATCTTTTACAGATACTTCAGGATTACCTATCAGTGACAACTGTTGGCTGGTTAGCTCGACGTAGAGGCCTATACAGTTCAATCCCGCACATACAGGGGTGTGGAAGCCATTAAGACCTTCTGAATGAGAGAAGGCCAGACTTATTTGATTACAACCTCTTCATACTGGAGCTACGAGCATTTGTCCTTAATAGAAACTTTTTCTATTAATAAAAACCTTAATCTGCAGGTAAGGGCGTAGCTATGGGCACGAAGTGTGCCCCTAGCTACGCAACCTGTATTTAGGCTATTGGGAACGGGAGAGCTGCTTGCCAACCCAGAGTTGGAACGATATCTGCAACATATTGTGACGTACCATAGGTATATCGACGACATATCCTTATCTGGGAGGATCCAAGAACTTCTCAGAATTCGTGATACTATACAAAATAATGCATACAATCTTAAGTTCACTCTAAACTACGATTCTCACCCAAATATCCTTTTTGGATAAAAAATCAATAAAGCGGAGTTGGGATACTCGACAAATCCCTTTACAGGAAAGAAACTGCTGGCAATACCATTTTATTTGCCAGCAGTTCTCATCCCTCACACCTAGTTAGAAGTATCCTTAAGCCCAATTCCTTAGGTTCGTGAGAATGTTCATAAAGGAGAAGATTTCCTCTGGGTTAGACCTTACAGCAGAGACTCTTGGTCGCGGATACAGCAAAACAAGCTTAAGAAATCGTTTATCGTGTTCGAGCTCTCAACAGATCATGACCTTTTTTTGGCAACAAATCACCTAAGGATGTAGACTCCGTAAACTTATACTTACTTATAACCAAACACAATGCCCAAATTCGGGGCATTCTCAAGAAACAAGGACCTCCTGAGTCAGGACGACATTATTAAGAACTAGACGCCCCCGACCTCAAATCACTTTCCGCAGAGCAAGATCCCTGAGAGACCAATTAGTCTCTAGCCATTACACTGGAAATCAACGTGGTGATAGATGCAGAAAAGTAGGTACGTACAGTTGTGGAGGTTGTGCATGTTATGTTTGTGATTATATGGTAACACTAAACAGATTCTCTTTACCTAATGGCAAACTGTTCCGACCCAGACATTTTGCGGACTGTAATATGAAGGGGTTATTTACTTGCTCCAGTGTTCGGTTTCAGCGTTTTACTGGAAAAGACGAAAAGACCTTTCTTTCAACGAGCCAGAGGAAATATTAAAACCATCAAAATGGGGGATTTACGCACAACTGTGGGACGCCATGTAGCACCACACCCCGATATACATTCAATAGTGAAATTCAGGTCCTGGATAGGATACACCATCTATCCAAGGAGGTTAATCTGGATAACATTTCTACAGAAGAAAGAAATGAAATGGATACATTCCCTAAAAGCCAATTATCATCCAGGCTTGAATGAGGCACTTAATTTCAAGTGTTTCTATAGGTATACTCATTAAGCTGTCTGACCGTCACCATAGTGATAATCCAATATGTCCCTGTGTCCATTTGCCCACCTATTGTGGATGATACTGCAATTACCTTTGTTTTATTGCTATGGGCTACCCATCCCTACGGCTATCACTAAACGTGAAGTGGGATGGACAACCCAATGATTCACACATACTTACTATTAGTCGTTGGACTATATAATATAATGATTCTGATAATTCTTATTGAATACATTTGATATACTTTGCTTGATTGCATGTATATGGTCATATTTCGGATTATATATACAAGGGGTATACTACAAGCCTACACCATGATACTAATACCATAGTGGTTTTTAGCAGCTAAATTGTCAAATAGTACTTACGAGGTCCAGTGGTATGGATAACGTATAAAATATAGAATATATTTTCTATTATCTCATCTTTCGACTTATTGATGGACATACTGTACATTCAATGTGCACCTGTGGGGGCATTACGGCCCCCGCATGTGGCCGTCGGAGAGGATCGGGGGGGGCGAATATAGGCATCCTTTTATGGGGTTGTGGGCACGTGGGGATGGGGGAGATGGCTGGGGCTGGTGCTCTGCCTCCCCCTCCTCCCTATTTTCCCACGACTCACACCATGGTCATTTGACCGAGGGGTGACGGATCGGTATTTGTCTCCTATTGTTCAGGCTCTGCGCTTCTTATGCAACCCCTTCTGGCACTTATCAGTATATTATCAGTTATTCACTTTTGATATGTTAATATATCATTACTATTTTGGGTTGACAGCTGGCAGGGCGACTTGGGCTGAGGGACCCGACTGACCTAGACCACGCCCCTGTTGAGGGCGGTCCTCTTGCGCCATCCGAAGCAGGAGTTGGCAGGATTCCAACAGGGTTTGACACGTGGCGGTTTGTTTACTTCCTCCACCGTTCATCCCCTCTGCCCTCGCCTCCTAGTCTCCCCCCCCCTCTACAACCACCACGCCCCCCTCCCTCTACGGTTAGCGGTTGTTTACCTGTGAGTTTAGGTGGGCGGGGGGGCGGGACGGCCGCGGCCATCATAGGGCGGCAGGGAACAGCATGGGACATTGATCCCTCGGGAGCACACGCTGGGAAAGTCGGCAACCGGGCTACACACGGTCAGTACTGCCTTATCTATTCAACAATTTTTATCATTACCATTTAGCTCTCTTATTCATTCATTGTTATCCCTGCTTACAATCAGGGGTGTTGTAGGAGCGAATACTCTAATCTGACCTGAAAACTGTGATCGTTTTACGTGGATCCAGATCAGGTACTTTACATTGGGTGCATCTGGTGATTTATGTGTTGGGATCCGGTTCATCTGTATCATCCTGGGGTTTGCACCTATGTCCTGACTGTTTTTTCACTTTTGTCTTCATTGTTTTTCATTATATATATGTATGATGGGACTCGCACTATTTAGTGCACAGACCCGAGCATTAGCTCTACAATTCATTATACCACTTATCGAGTAATCACTAGTATTTCCCCATTTTTTATTTATTATTTATTCACTTATTTACTTGTTTTTATTTTATTCATTAGTTTATTGGCCCCAACGATATGTTGGGGGTTGCAGTGGCACTTCCTTTTGTCGGCTTTACACTCCCGTTTTTATTTTATACGTGACTGTTTGTGTGTTGTCTCATGTTTTCTCTATATATATGTGCACACACACATGGTTGTTTTTTGACTTGTTCCCACATACACCTTACAATTGGGTTACCTGGTCTTTTGACCATCATTTATTCACTCATAATACTCACCAATGACTACTTTCTACATTGCACCTTAGGGGATGTGACTGGACTGGGGACGTGGGTGCCGGGGGTGGGGATGATCCGGGCTTAGGTATGCAGCATATATATGCACGTTGGGGTCGGTGGGTCTTCGCCTCGTGGGTTCCCTGCGTCGTCAGTCCATTGTCGCACTTTCCTATTGCCTCTCACCTCAAAGATACTTTATGCAACAGCACTCTCACACATACACACTACACCCCTTATCACTTTACCTCAGCCATTTCCCCCGGATGGATTCTTTTGCCTGGATCTCTCCTCAAACATGCACATACACATTTATGATTGAATTCTGACCGTTTAAGTATCCTTATAGGAACTTTATACTTAGTGTGTATGAATGTGCTCACCGTGCATATTCCCTGCTCCCCATATAGGGGTGTCCTCGCTCCCCCGCTGCTCGTTCCGACGTGCCTGGTGTGGGCTGGATTAAATAGTGCCGTCAGGTTCAGCAACATATGAGGTACAACACTACCTCTAATATTACCTTTACATCTCATTGAATGGTGTACGTTGTACAATACTTCCACGGTCTTCATACATAATATTCTTGTTTCTCGATTTAGTGCAACCATTCCTATTGTGTACTCCCTGAAGAAGTGGTTCAATCCACGAAACGCGCGCGAGTGATAGGACTTCCACTTATGTCTTATGGTTGCCTTTGCTGGGATTATGTATTATCCTTGTATTAAACCTGGGGTTGAAGTCCCCATGATGACTTTATTTAATTAATTTTCTGTGACTGTTTGGTACAACAAAAAATGTTTGAATGAGTTCCTCAGATAGACCAGTTACAGTCCCACATTTAATTGTCTCAGTTCGCTGATATATGCGAAAATCGACAATTGGGTGCTTTGTACTTGTTATTCTAATTGTTAATAATATGTTTGGTCCATTTTTCTGTAAAAATAAGGCTGGAGTTATGGTGGTTTTGGGTGGTAGGTCTGAAGAGTCTCAGAAAGGTTTATGGGCCAAAGAACAACAATGGCCATGGAGTTGGCTTCTGGTGGATGGATAGGCTGTATTTTCACTGATGTCACATGTTTCTAGTAATTAAATAGGTTGCATCCTCAAAAATGTTATTTGTATCTTTCACTGCTTTCCCACTGATGTCAACCGTCCATAGTAAAAAGACAGGCTGCATGACTGATGATGTCATCACTTCCTAGTAAATAGATCCATTCCCAGTGATGTTACCAGCTCATAGTAAATAGATAGGCCACATTCTCAGTGATGCCACAAGCCAATAGAAAATTGATAGG
Organism: Ptychadena robeensis; assembly: GCA_036250615.1. Classification (NCBI taxonomy): domain Eukaryota; kingdom Metazoa; phylum Chordata; class Amphibia; order Anura; family Ptychadenidae; genus Ptychadena; species Ptychadena robeensis. The sequence continues at coordinate 29,611,931 of CM070038.1, read as the reverse complement.
CAGCATTCAATATCAACTAGTCCCTAGTAAATAGATAGGCTGCATTCTCAGTGATGTCACCAGTCCCTTGTGAGTAGATAAGCTGCATTAGTAGATGTCACCAGTGCCTAGTGAATGGATAGACTGGATTACCAGTGATGTCACTGGTCTCTACTGAATTGACATTCTCAGTTATGTTGTAAGGGGCCGGTACCGGGTAGTGAATTAAGAACGACTCAGAAACCAGTTTACTGCAACCTGTACTTTATTGTAGTACTAGCACAACACTTTGTAAAGTTCAGGAAAACTGGTAGCAGAAATAAAAATACAGTTCTTTGGTGGGTTCACACTGCACTACAACGCAGCCGTGGCAAGCCATTATACCAGAACAGCCCAGGACCCTCACCTTGGGTACAACAGCAAACAGTCCTTAATGGCGTCTAAACAGGCACTCCTTTATTTCAACCAGCTCCAGTAGTCCCCCAATCTTGCTATCTCACTGGGCCTTCCACTTCGGTAGAAGGAATCCACCCCACTTGGCCTTGGCACAGCTGTGACTGAGACCGATAGGCATACGGCACAGTTTTGGACACCGTACATGGGTTGTTCTGCTCAGGAGCCACCCGTATGCCCCATTCTCACTGAAGCCGGTTTGCGGGGAGACTGGGGACAGACTAACACGCTGCCTTCCTCCTCTCTACCCAGATCATAGAGCACTTCCCTTCTGGCCGGAAAGGTTTTATTCGCCTCTACACTGGGCCACCTTTAAGCGTCTGGAGGACAAACGATGAGCACTTACCTTTTAGGTTGCTGGTTATTAACTCAGCCAGGCCAGTGATAAAAGCATCCTATTTTGAAGAGTAGGCAGGTAGAGATAATTATAGCTTACTGTCCATACCCGTCAAGTCTGGGCCTTAGAAAATCGGGGGACGTACAGGAAATGACCTCAGTAACATCACTTCCGGTATAGGGATCGTGGTTCTTCTGCGTTCCACGTACCGGAAGTGACGTTACTGACTTCATTTCCGGCATCCGCCAGCCTTTTAGCTGATCTAGCAGGGAGAGGGCGTTAATCTCCCTGCTTATGTCCCACCTCGCTTGTACTGATAATGTGCGGGGTGGGACAGTAACACCCTCTCCCTGCTAGATCAGCTTGATTTCAAGAACCCGGGCTGGGATTTCTTGAAATCGGGATTTGGCCGGGAAAGCCACATAAAAACGTCACTTTCCCGGCCAAAACGGGAGGCTTGACAGGTCTGCTTTCTGTCCCCATGCAGTGAATGGTGGTCGCACTCAGCAATACCTGTGGATATCCAATCTTTTGAAGCCAAGTCCAAGTATTTTTCGGAGTCTTCAGTTAGTTGTCTATTTCAGTGGTCATCCACCTAAAAAATAGGCTAGATGGAGGTGCCGGAGTATTAAAATATTTTGTCTTTTGTTCGAAATCTAATGACATCTTGACATTGATGTTTGCTGTATTATACCATTGGATTTTGAATAAAGGGCTAAATATTTTTTATACTCAGGCACCTCCATCCTGGATGACCACTGAAATAGACAACTAACTTCCTAACTAAGCTCTCCCCTCAAATGCTAGGCGTCCCCTTTTCTGTAGTGACTATCACTTGTCTTTGAATCAGTAAACTGTTATTGTCAGCATGGTCACTGATCTTCTGATTATGTTTCAGCTCTTTTACTTTTAGGAAACAAGATCTCAAACTTACAGCTTTTGCATGTTTATAGAGTCTTTACATTCTTTTCAAAATATAATTAAAATGTTCTGCGCACTCATTTTTTTTCCTTCAGAATTATGTTTTATTGTGGAAACATTTCCTCTTTGAACAAATAGAAACGATAAAAGCCAATTTCCCCAATCATTTCCTAGAAAAAATATTCCTCTATATACATTTGTGCAAAATTTACGACGGCCCCAATAAAAAGAATGTAGGTGCTAGTTTTTATATGCGTGTTTATCTCCGGGGGGGCCCTAAATTCACCCGTTTCCATTGACAGAATAGATGAGGATGATGGACTACAGCAGGAAGCCAAAGGAAACTTAAACAAATAGTAATAATCGTCAAATTAGGCTTCCATGTTCGAAAGCTTCAGAAGCCACGTTCAGCCAGTTAAAGTATTCAGCTGTTAGGAAATTTCGGAAAGATGAAAATGAAGGTATTGAATGTATGGTTAATGTTGTTTATGGCAATACATATGTATGTAAGAACTCCTGCATGGAGAAATTATGTTATGCAAAATATGAAGTGACAATCTGCAGCCCTGCATATACACAATGACGCCTGAGGCTAGCTATACAGCATGGATTATGTGAAAGGATACCAATTCACAAGCCTTGTCAAAAATCTGCTGAACATTGCTACTGTGTTTCCCCGATAATTAGCCATCCCCATCAAATAAGACACCCACCGATACCTGCCCCTGCCTGAATCTCCCATTTGGGTGGTACAATGGGTAATTTTGTGCCTCCTTCAGGGCTGGCTGCAGTGCAGGGCAGGGCAGGAAGTGACTACAAAGGCCCGTGCACATGCCCGCGCCTCCGCGCCAGGAAGGACATGCAAGCTGCTGATCCCTGCCTGTTACCCGACCGGTAGAACCAAAAAAAAGTGAGTCAGTGAAGCGGAAGGGGACAATGATTGGCACAGAGTGATCAAAGGGGACAATGAATGGCACAGAGTGATAAGAAGGGGACAATGATTGGCACAGGGTGATCAAAAGGGGACAATGATTGCCATCATTGCGGATCATCCACACAGGGATCTAAAAAAGATCTGGCCGGCGGAAGAATACCCACAGCGCCAGTGTCTGTCAAGTATATTTTTTAGATCCCTGCATAGCTCCCCACTATCTGCGCATGCTATATCCACCTGTTTGTTAACAGCCGCAACCAATGTTCAGCCATCACTACTTGTCTCACTTGGTTGTTACGTCTGCACCAGCATGGGCTCTGAACTTATAGCACTGCACAGAGACATGTCTTTAAATGCTTTAGTCCTAAATACAACTGTCACACCACAGGACTCTACACCCATTAATGCTTAGGTCAAGCATGTCTAAAGTCTGACCAGGGAGTCATTTTCACCCCATGTTCATATTTCCATCAGCCCGCAGCCTCAGTCACAATCAATGGTATGCAGATACTTCACTAGCCCAGTCTGGTGAATACATCTGGGGTGACACCAACCAGAGCCATTTGTTATTTTTTTTTTTACATGACATGCTTTAAAGGGGTAGTCAGCAAAAGAATTCTTATATCCCTCAAAGAAGCACATTTGCAGTATGAGTCTGATAGCTACAACACAGTATATTAGTATATAGTATTAAGGTGAGCAGTGCCTATGCCATAGCTAGGCGGATCGTCATGGCTTCTGGTATTAGGTAAAATGTGGTGGGACAGCTGGGAGGACTACAAGTTCCAGGAGGCCTAGGGGCAGCCTTCGTTAATGTTATGGCAGTGAATTGCAAATGTTTAATAATAATACCAAGTATGTGTGAAGAAAAAGCTGTGACCTGTAGTATCTTGTACTTGGAGTGTCACCTTATGCTATAAGTGCACGAGGCTCTAGTTGGCATCTGGTACTAAAAAAAATTTCATTAAAAAAAACAAAATTACTGTATATTCTGGCATATAAGACTACTTTTAAACTCAGGAAAATTTTCTCAAAAGTCGGGGGTCGTCTTATATGCCGAGTGCTGAAACTTCTGTGCCAGAGGAGTCTGCCTGTCAGACATCCCCCTTCCCTCTTTCCCTCCTCGATGTGTGAGACGAAGCCGACGTGCTCACTAAAGGCTGTGGCTCCAGTGGCTGCAACTGGTATTGCAGCTCAAACACATTAAAACACCTTCACTGTTTCATTTGACATGATATCAGTTTAATTTTTGATTGCCAAAATTCTTTGAATTAATGTATACAAATTGTGTCACTTGGATAACCGCAAGTAAACATTAGTTAAGGGTGTGAAATTAGGAATGTAAATTACTAAAAAAATAACTTGCCAGTGCATTTCCCGTGACTTGCAGGCAGTTTGCCCGTGTCATAAGAATTAAAATACCATATTGAAAGCAAAACTGATGTTTTTTTATTTGGTGTGTGTTGGAATGGGTAGTCTTATACCGGGAGTATACCCCAAACTCTATATTTTAAGTGGAAATGTTGGGGGTCGTCTTATACACCCAGTTGTCTTATACGCCGGAAAATACGGTATTTGCATTTAATTTTAATGGTTTAAAGTAATTCAGGTTGAATTGTCAGCCCCCACACCTTTTCACCTCACCAAACCTGACACTCTGCAAAAAAGTTTGGACATAGGTCCTCCAACAGCTTATATCCTTAGTGTTAGAAAAGAAAAATAGAAAGCACATGACCAGACTTAAACTTCTAATTAAAATGATACTCAACATAAAGTGAAAATAGTGATTTAGAGATTAGTTGTTTGTGTCTGGTATGGCAAGAGCAAAGCAGATGGATTTACTGACACCTCAGGAATCTTCTATTGCTGCCTAGCTGCAAGCGTGCCACAGCTTTGATCCAGCACATTACACGTAACAAATTACTTGCTGAGACTATTCAGAAACAGAGGATTAGAATCCTATCAACGTGAGAAGTTACATAATGCCACGTACCAAGAATCCACAGCCGAAAATCTAATCTTGGCACAGCGCAGCTTCATTATTGAACCCAAACCAAAGATCTATCAGCAGAACGAGACCCATACAATGTTTCACACTCACAAACTCTATTTTTAATCCCTGACTTCACAAAGTCACACGTAAAAAGAGAAATATTTCAACATGGTCCATAATAACAGTGTTTTTATTTTGCCTGCAGATTGGCTATTAGAGGGAGCCGAGCTGGGGTCAGGTGCCAGGAATAAAATTACAAATTTCTCCATGACCTCTGAGGGAACCTTGGACAAGGAGCAGTGATCTATGCCCAGTGCAAACGTGGATCAAAATCCTGCTTCACAAAAGTGACGGCTGCCACGTATCATTAGTATAAGCTTTTGAAGGACCATACTAAATTCTCTAACAAATATTCCTCTCCTGAAACCCTCAGCCCCAATGGAGGATTCTATTCCTAAATTCATCTCCTTCAACATTTCTCTTCTGAAGTTTTCTGCACTGGTGGAATAACACTATTACCATAAAATACTTTGTTATTCTAAAGGGATTCTGATGACTCCTTTATCTGACTGTGTGACACAGAGGTTTTCAACAGAGCGGTACACAGTTTTTCCCTCCCTCCTCCTCTCTTCACATTGCCGGTGCTGATGCCGCCATCATAACATGGAGGTCTATGGTGCTGACCCCGCCTCTTCGCCGGCAACAATGACGTTAAAGAGGTGGTGCTGGCAGTGATCGTAGCATCTGCCACAATTTAGAATTGCTGCGGTGTGATGAATAATCTCTGTATTCGCCATATATATCGTAACCTAAGCCACATTACATTTCCCCAGACCCTTCATAGTTTAATTCAACCATTCTGTAGAAATCATAGAATGTCTACCATGCCTGGTCTACCCACCTCTGTAAACATCTAGGGGGTCGTAAATGCTCAGAGACCCTACTTCAAAGCATTGAAATAACCCACTTTATTGCACCCCCCAAAAAACCATCTAGTATCTGGTGGAAAAGGGAGGGGGGACGAGTGGGTTCATTCAGGGAACACAAAGTAAATTGACCCCTGATTCAACTTTAGATTAAGGATTGAAGAGATTACCTATAAAACCCTTTCCATACATGGGGGATACTGGTAACTCGCAGTGGTGACTCTCCATAGGGAAACGCATATTTGTAAGCAAGAATGGAATGTGTGTGGCGTTCCTGAGCTGAGATCTCTAGATTGGCATCGTGACATAACATATTCTATTCATGTTTGGACTCTATAAATTTAGTAAACCGTGCTAAGAGTGAGCATGTCCCCCATATCATGGTCACATGTTCCTCTGGCAAGTTATACATATTCATGTGTTCATGGCTATCTGTCCTGTCTAATGAGGGGGCTGTCTCATTAACCAAGTGAGAGATTTGGTCAAGCTCCGGTGTCAACTCCTCCCAGGGAGGAAGAAGGGGTTAAAAGCACCCCC
>CM070038.1:29557745-29571456 GCA_036250615.1 Ptychadena robeensis | reverse complement strand
GATACTGGGGGGCTCAATAGGAACAATGGGACGCTTTTCGAGCAGAGCTCTTTTTCAACCCTATTATCTTTACTTCAAGTGCCAATCATGCATTGATGAATTTCTTGTGGTAGGTTCATTTCAATTTAAGGTATTGGTATAAAGTTCTAGGAGGGTAAGCATTTGTCTAGAAATGTTTCCTTTGTTATAGCCCTGCCCGAGTCAAGTGCAGGTCAAACATTTCCCACATAGACTAGCAAGTACAATGCATGCTATGACCTCTTTCACATCTATACAGTATTACATGACAAGTAGGTGTTTTGTAGTCCAGCATCAGTTTTCATTGCAGAAAGGAACCTGAATTGTCTTCTGACAATTGAGAGGCAGTTGAACAGACATAGCAATTTTGTTTTTAACAAACCAAAAGGGAGCCAATTCAATGTTAGGGTTTATATACAAGTTAATATAACAGGTCAGGTTAGATGTCCTGGGAAACACTGCTTTCCTGCAACTCCAGGTTAAATTAATGCATCATGACAGTTTATAATTTATATAGTCCCCCATACCTGCAGGGAAATAAATTCTCTTTGAACAAGATTACATATTGGCATTTCACTTAAAATTCTTTGAAAGTACTATGGATAAAATGATTAAAGTTAGCCAGGGATGCAGACAGTATTTGGAACAAACAAGAAACAGGCCAGAATCTGAAAGCTTCCATCAAAACAAGAAATAATTCAATTAAAATATTTACATCACAGTGCAGGAAAATTACATCTGGTTGCAACATGTTGAACTGTTTATTTTGCATGTAAAGAGCTCTTGCTGCCAGATTCAGAGCCAAATGCCAGTAACTACATCTATGAAGTGCTTGTTATGCGAGATATGGAGGCAGCTATTGTTGATACATCCTTCAACTTTCTGGCTACTAGACTATCCTGCTGATACATTGGCTGCAGTACATTTGGAGTTCTGACTTTTCTGGCTTGTTCCAGCTTAATGACCTAGATCTATGACCATGTATTTGCGTTTGAGAAACCAAGCAATTGGCATTTTCAGAAGAAGTTAAAAAAATAGAATTAAAATAATGTTTTTTTTAATCAGAAATCCTATACATGTCATTCATTTGAGTAAAACACCATTCAGATTTTTTTTAAAAGCCTTTAAGACCTCCATACACCTTAAGCTGGGCATACACGGCTCGATTTTGTAATAGATTCAGGGCCCAATTGTGCTAGTATCTATTACAAAATTTTAGCCCTCCAGCCTTCCGATATCGGACGGTACCCCCTTCTTCATCCAAAGTAATGGAAATTGAACAGGGTTTTCCAACATGTTGGAACCCTGTTCAGCCACACGAAAAAGCTTGGTCAACTTTTTTTCTATCAAAACCATGTAATATGAGGACCTTTGTAAACCTTCCAATCACTATGTATTCTATCAGGGAGGGCCCAGCACAACATAGCAGTGATATATACCTTCCAATCACTATGTATTCTATCAAGGAGGAACATTATACTACATAGTTGTTGGTAGATCGAACAGAATTTGTATGATGTGATCTAAAGGTGTATGGGAGGGCTTTAACCTTGTCTTCTTAAGTGCAAAAGTTCAATTTTTTGCTACTTCGAATGAAAAAAAAGCCCTGCAGGTTTGGGATTAACCAACCTGCGCATGTTTACCAGGGGACAGGTAAGTGTTTTAAAATACTAAAATACAATAGCATTTGCGATATGGGCAGCAGGTTTAGGAGGGCATTTGAGGGAGTATTTTCAATAGTCATACCACTCATGTTGCCATAGGTGGGGAGATCGGGTAGTCAGGTGTCAGTATGATGGAAGAGAAAGTGAGTAGGGCCACTTACAAAAAACAAACTTTTTATTGCAATTGTTAGTGTAGTGTAACCACACAAACTAGGTCAGGTACTGCCCCCTTTGCATCCCATGAGACTTTGGGGAAGAAAGTGATAACACTGAGGCCCAGGAAGGGGAGGGGCTGTCCAGAGTAGCAGGTGCTGATGAAACAGCAGCAATTGGGCTAGAGAGCTGTCTTCAGGCTTGCCTTCCTCCACCATATATACTTACGTGAGTGTAGCTGGTGGACACAATAGCACGCATTCCCTGGATAAGACCCAGTTGCTTGCTGTACGGACTGGGCTGGTATGATCCCAGATACCCAATTCAATTTGGGTGGTCTGACCCGTGGACAATGAGCGCAGGCTGGTGGCTTTACCACATGCCTTATCCTCCTGTGGACGAGATCAGCTGCTTCCATTATCTCCTGTGGCAGGCAAATACAAGTATCCCTACTACTGAAATAGGACCTGGCCCCTATTAGGGACAGGCTGAAGTGTTGCAGATTCTATTGAACTGAAATCCCTTTACTGAACTCTTCCCCAGAATTTAAGTTACGCTTTCCCCCTCAAGTTCTGTTATCTGTTTAATAATAAACAGTTTTGCAGTACTTCTGCCTCCTGTCGTTGGTTGCTCCTAGAACCTGTACATTAGCTCTCTGGGCAATCAAATGGTTGATTTGTAGAGATGGCCGGAAAAAAAATCGTAAATTACATTTTTGAGTCTAAATTTAGATTTTTCACTCAAAATTCTGCAGGATGATTTCAACTTTTTAACAAAAGTCAAATTTTCATTATGAATTTTCAACCTTTCGAAATTTGGGCTTAAAAATATTTATTTTGATAAAAAATCGAATGAGTACAGAGGTCTCCATTCCGAAAAGGTAAAAAATAAATAAAAGAGCAAACAGATGAATTAAATAAAATAAGAACATACTTACAAACAATGCCTTTTGTTTGTGTTATGTTGTAAATACAAGTAATAAGAACAAATACATGAGCCACACAACCTAGTGCAACAAAGTTAAGTTGTGTAAAGGATAGAGTCAAATAATATACTTACAATAATGGAAGTATAAAGCATTACAGCATAAAAATCTTAGCAGGGAGTGATCTCAAACCAGGTTCTGTGTCTTCAGTTGTGTGGATACCAGGATGACCTTACTCCCTGGTTACTAAAAATCACTTCCTGGTAATGGGTGCTGTAGGGTTAAGTAGGATCAATAGAATGCATTTTGGGCCGGATCGTACTGAATCCTACAGGACCTGTAACAAGAAAGTGATATTATTCATAACCAGGAAGTGACGTCATCCTGGTATCTACAAGACACAAGGCCTGCTAGGAGATCACTCCCTGTACCTCCATTATTGTGAGCATTTTATCCTTTCCTTTATAATTTACAGAAATTAACTTTGTTTGTGTTCTTGATCCTATTTGTCTTTTACAGGAGGGCTACACTCCCCCTTCATATTAGCACCTGTACATCTTCAGGCTACCTAAACGCTCACCACTCATACTGACCCATTTTTATTCTGTGATTTTTGCCAAGATCCATTCACCACCTGATGACCTTTCTGACCACCATCACTTCTGGTATTTATAACTTTTTTTCTTTACATGGGTAAGAACAGGGCCTTCTTAGCAAACTATTGGCCAATGTATGTCTTATGGTCAAACCAGACCTATTACAAGCTGATGAAAAGGTGTATTTCAATTGAAAGTAAAAAAAAAATTTTTTTATACAGAAATAAAAAAATTTGGGGTGCTGTTGAAAGTAAGTCAAGTTTCTAAAAGATAACTTGATTTGTTCTGCCAGTACACACTGTCACTTAGATTGTTTATTAAATCCCACTGACTTTTAACACCATATATGACATTAACTGTGTTTTGTGATCTGTTAGTTTTGTGCTCAGAGCTTCATTCCCCTTGGCATGGATCAGGTTTCCATGCCTTTTTGACAATAAGACTTATTACCATAGAAATGGCAGAATCTCCCAAGAAGATGCCCCTGCACCCATACTTCAATATGCTCAACATTTTCACCATTCAGTTTGGGTTCAGATTTTTGAACAAAATTCTCCACTTCACAAACCCAGTCTGACCATCCAAAGTCATGTGGTGTCATATAATATGACACAAAGGAACTAGGGAATACATGTCTGTCACTTTTTGATGTTTTACTGTATCTATTCTGATTTGTTTTACTTTCGGTTTCCTACAAACTTTTGTAGCAAATGTACCAGTTAGGGAAGCATTGTATCTCTGGGTGGGTGTGGCATTTAAGGTTTTGCTAAGATTGGCTAAATAGATTTGGTTCACACACATTTTGCAAATTTCCTAATAGCTTTTGCCAAATCTATAGGAACCTGAACTTTGGTTGAACCATCATTTATAAAGCTATTTAGGTGAACCAACTTTGAAGACTTCACATATTTCAGGCCAAACCTGTGCTTGTTGGGACTATTGACCTTTTACCCTTTTGAATTTTTCATGATTAATAAATTATTAATTGTAAAGGTACCCATACACGTTGCGATTTTTCGGGGACCGATGCGATATTCGATTTCGACGCCCGATTTTTGCTTTAGTGCTATTTTTAAAAGTCGGTCGGATGCCTGACTTTTCGGCCCCGATTAGTCACCAACTGATCGGCTGCTTGGATTGGGAACCTTTTAAAAGTGGCCGACCGACCGAAAATTACGGGCATCCTCATTCGGGACCCGACCAACTTTTCGGCCAATTTTCTAAAAACAGCATCGGTCGGACTACATTTGCATGTTAGGAATCCCGAACGATCGACCTACCCGACCGACCGGATCGGTCGGAAGGGCTAAAATTGCACGAAAAATTGCAACGTGTATGGGTACCTTAACTCATTATAATTGTTTTAACTTTGTATAATAAAATAAATTTTAACCTTATACTCAGATTAGAACATACTTTTAATACTTGCCAATAAAGTCCCAGAGATTGGCCATCTCACTTCATCACCCATTATCCAGTAATTCTTCAAATTAAGAGATGTGGCAAGACGTTACCAGTAACAGGAAATTATTTTCTTATTTTGATTTCCATCATTTATATAGATAATTCAAAATGAAGTTCATCAACCCAAGGTCATCAGGAACTACTTAGCATCCATTATAGGCAGGCATTTTGGAAAGTACTAAAGTACCTACCTACAGAATTTTGAAATATTAAGACAGCTGTTTAGACTCTACCTGCCTATTGGATGGACTGACTCTTTATTGCATTTACGCAGAAGCCAGGCTGGACAGATGAGTAGGATGAGGATTTGACAGCAGACTATACTACCTGCATTAAAACTCCCACATATCATAGCCCCAGGCCAGACATTCCTGAACGCACGCTCCCAGTATGCTGCCACTCAGTTTACATTTCTCAGATATTTGTAAAGTCAGATAAAGGCTGTTATATACTGGTAGCTTCTATAGACTCACGTCACCATAGAGTATACAATGTTGAGAACAAACACCTGGTGATTATTTGCTCTCACCTTGCATGCTAAATGCTCACACATAGATTGGTAAACACACAGGCTGGATGGGGTGGCAATAACTGCAAAAGAAAAAAACCCAGAAATAAAGGAAAGATGAATTGCTGTGAATAGCAGGTGGTCTAGCACGTAGTCATTCCTTCGAGTAAGATGGATTACTTAGCTTGTCTACAACAGCATGTATTGTCATAACCATTCTACTTCATATTCTAAGCTTTCTAAGAAAATATAAAACTTACATCAATAATACAATATTTTGTGTATAAAAGTCTAGTGCACTTATTTTAGCTTATTAGTCATGGCAAACCTTTCACCCCCAAAATTTCAACGTCTTTTAACTCCCTGAGCTGTAGTACCCCCTCTGTGATTCTTTTTACTGGTCCCAGAGATGGAGCATAGGGTCATAGGGTAGTAGCAGGCATTGGCTAGCAGTAGCAAACGAATAGCTAAGGCTCTCACCCAGGTGGAGGAGTGGTAATGCTGATGAAGTGGAGAATTGTCTCTAATCCCAAGGCGCTGTAAAAGAGGGAGTCCTCCTTCCTCTACCCCTAGCCCTCTAGGGAATAACAATTATATGGCAAAGACGATCCTTGCAGTCCCCCAGGCCTGGGTGCTAGGTCTAACTCCCACAGGGACATCCTGGCTTAAGATGCTGGAGCACCTGTGATATCTCAGCACCTCCCTGTACTGGGCAGAACCCCATACTGTACAGAGAAAAACATGAACAATTTTTACATGAATTTTACCAAAATGTTGGTACAAAAAACATTTTACATATATTTGTATGTTGTTATAATAACATTACACTTTACTGGATATACTTGGACACATTCATACATGTTACCTATCCTGCATGAGTTTTTTGTCTTTTGCATTGTAAGCCGGTGTTTCTATACATTTCCAGCAATTTTTGTGATGATACCATGTTCTGGGGCTTTGCAATTTACTTTTAGCAGGTCAAAACTTCCCAAACAAAATTCTCATCTCAATGAGATATTAATACTAATCTAAAATACTCTTTATTATAAATGATTTCATGTTTTAATAAATAATTTTTTCACAGTTATATGTAATAAATACTTGTGTTGATTAACACTCTGGACATTGAGCCCATTTGATGGTTGTTTTTAATAGATCAGCACGGGTAATCAAACAGATTACAGGGCAACCACTTCCTGCCCCCCCCCCCCTTCCTACATCCCCTGTGTCATCAAAGATGGCGGATATGTGTGGACCAAGAGGGCTATTGCCTGCATTTGTATTCCTCCCCCTGCCTCTTTGCTTTCATTGATGACATGAAAGAGGCTGAGGCAGTACATCACAATGGATAGACACAGTGGGCTCCCTCCAGACAGATAAGATACTCTAAAGCAGGGAACACATGGCTCAATATCCGAACCGTTCGAGGTTCCCTGCAGCAGAGAGATGACGTCATCGTGCTGCTGCACGATATCGGAGGAGCTGGAAACACAGGACTGGGTCTCTATGCAAAGCCATGGACATCGACCATTAAAAAAATACACTACTCCAGAACTCAACTAGTCCTAGGAGAACAACCTAGTTTTTTAGGATTTGAGGCACTAGATAAGTCAGATATTTTTCTAGAAAGGTCTTTATTAGATAACTGGACCTATACAATGTTTGTATTAATCATAAAAAATATTATGTTATAAAAACCACAATATATACACATTACCAGCCAAATACATCCTTGTATATAGTGTCTACAAAAATAGTTGTAGTTGATCTAGATGAACCCCGACACGCACGTCTCCCCCAAAACCTACGATTGGAGTCCTACGATGTTCCCCGCGCACATCGCTCGAGGCGGTACCAATCATTGATCTGGCCCATATCTACATATCTGTACCCTGATTTACACTCGGGGGAAATCTTGGTTAAGCAATTACTACTTAATGCAATGTGTTGTTTTCTTGTTTTCCAGTGACATATATGATGTACGAATACTATACACTGAAGAAAGCAGGATGAATAGGAAGCATTCATACACATAGCATGCAGTCATGAAAAAAATGCTTTGATGAAATTATTTTGTTTTGAAAAACAAAATGTTACATTTTAATGGAGGTCAAAGCAATAGTATATGTTATTTCCAAACTCCGAAATAGGGCATGTTATAAAACATACACTGCTGGTATTTATTTGAAATAAATTACTAGAATTAAAATAATTATTAATAAAAAGTATAATAATTTCCTGGCTTGGTCATTGTTCAGATAACCCCCTACTGTTCCCTTATGGAAGCTATTTTGAGAAATCTACATGTAACTGGAATTCTTCCTTCACTGCCTTTCCAGTAAGTTGCTAAAAACAAGTTAAAAAAATGTTAAATGTGATGTAATGTGTATATTTGAGATTCACCTGCATTTCCAGCACTGCTAGAAGTAACGATGGTAAAACATAAAAAGCACACACACATTTATGCCCTGTTCCAATGCATATTTTAAGACCACTTGTAGGTAAACACATCAATCAAGATTCATGCATTTCTTTGAAGGTTTTGCTGGGTAAATAATCGCCTCTCAGGAGGCCAATGCTTGCTGTGTACAGTTCAACATGATCAAAAAAAATTGCTGTTCAAGAGTGACTTCAAGAAAAGTCTAACTTCCGAGAGGATAAGAACAGATAAATCTCGTGTTGGAGACTTCAAAGCGGCAGATCCAAAGGAGAAGAAAGTCAACAGGAAAAGTCCAGCTTTAGAGGCCACTTAATCCACCCTTCAACTAGTTACTTCCTAATCTGGCCAAGTCAACTATGTGACTGCAAAGAAAACAAATCATTTAAGGTTTTTGCTTGAAAGTAAAAAAAGGAGGTTTTCACTACCTTTAACCTTCAAAAATAGATGAGAATAAATTTTCAACTGAGCCAGAAGTCATAGGAGATAAACCTCCAGGATTCCAGTGCAGTCCTGCCCTGGCATAGAGGGCAAGAAATGGAACCACAATACTTGACTAGAGGAAGAAATTAGGCCCTCGAAGTGGGCCTAAGCAAAGATTTTGCTGGCTTCTCTCTGCACAGGAGATTTACTGTCGAAATGTATTTTTTCTAGTTAATTTTTATACAATTATTAATCATTATTCAACGTTAATTCCCTCTGGCTGTCAATTTATTTGGCAGTGAGAGTTCCCTTTGGTCACTGGGGCATTTTGCTTCAGAAATCATTGAAGTGAAGCCCCAAAGGAACAGGTGGTACGGTGGTTCAACAGTTAGCATTTTGGCCATGCAGCACTAGGGTTGCAGATTCAAATCTTAGCCTGGGTAATACCTGCAAATAATTCTCTTATAATGAATATTCTCCTTATGTCAGTGTGGATTTCCTCTGGGTGCTCACACTCCAAAGACATACTAGAATGTTAATTGTCTTATAGAAAAAAATGTTAGTTACTTTTGGTAGGGATGTTAAATTAAGAGCTATTGTGAGCTCTTAAAGGGGCAAGTAATGTATATGTTTCATGTCATATAAATTAACATATACACCATAATTACTTGTCTGCTGTCTTGATCTGAGCAAACTGATTCCCAAACCTAGCACAAACAATATACTTACCTTCTTCGCTGCAATACTTATTTTGTCCTCTAAAATGGCCATTGCAATTCTTCATTCAGTATTCACTCTACCCCTGCAGTCTGTGAAGGTCGCTGCCAGGCACAAGGAGATTAGCATGGTAGGCACCTCTGTGACGTCTATTTGTGTCCGGAACATGCTCTTGCGTGGATGTCCCTGGAGGGTGGAGTGTCATCAAATTAAGAACTTTTTTACTTACCTTCCACGTATGCCCCCCCCCCCCATTCTCTATTATTGACGATAAAAGGACAAAGTGTCAAAGCGGGTGGTAGTTTAATCATAATAAAATGACACCTGGACTAGAGGAATGTACAGGCTCTTTAGACTATCTGGCCTTTTTCTATTTATTTATTTTTAAACCTGGCCATTTGAAATTGGCTATATATTTACTTATTTTAATCCTCAATAGAAATTTTTAATTGGCAGTAGATTTGCTTTAAATGTTAATTACTAATTCTTAGTACAGTTGCACTGAGATTAGGGTAAAGCTTGAGGCCAATGAGAAATATCGCATTTCTCATATGATGGCAAGAATGAGCAAAATCATAAGGTGCATGACCCATTATCAGTACACTTCTGTGTTTCAACAAGTTTGAGGAAAGGAGGTGATCAAGCTATATTGGTTGGGAGGTAACCTGTTGGCTGTCCTGTCTGGCACTGCTGCTCATCTCAAAAATGGATAAATGTGGTTAAAAGCTAGTTATATATACTTAGAAGTTTGACTTGAGTTAATATTTTAGTAGTAAACAAATGATGTGCTTGGTTACATGTTCAATTAAGAAATGCCTACCGGAAATCTTGGGTTTATTACTTTATTGTCCAGTACTTTCATACTGGTTTACTGTCCCCATACTGGGTCATGTGTCGGCCTATCTTGCAGTGTGAAGGAAGTCTAGTGCAAGCTAGATACACCTTAGGACGATGCCAAAATCCCAAAAGCCATTGGATATTGTGCAACAGGTCCAGCATCTAAAACACACCAAACACCTCAATAAAGTGACACTTTCACTGGGTTGAATGGCATATATTTACAACAGTGCTACCGCTCTTTCGTTTACCTTTTATTTCCTGTTTCTCATATTCTGGACAACATCCAGTTAAAAAATTTCCTGGAATATGAAAATTTGTATTCATTTGCATTTGCTTAACTTGTAAATTATCTTTTTTATGTAAGCAGTTTCTTAACTTACGGCTGCTTAAAGTATTGACATTCAATGTCACAGGTCATATGTATCATCTGGTAATCTAGATGTGTTGTTATTGGGTGCAATTTGCTTCCTCTCCCCAGCGAATGAATAAAAGGTCACCACTGAGTCAACACATGTGGTGGAGTAGAAATAACTTTCACTGGAAAGACCTCAGACTGCCCCAACCATTGGCTGGCTGATGGGTCTTTACTCTGTCTTGATGGAGGTAATCAATCAGCAGGAGCCCAGACAGCCTTGGCCATTCTGAAGAAAGTTTTGTGATCTGCACTTTAAATGCCTTCCTCTGCATTCCAAACTGTGTTGCTGCAAAGCCAAGCAATGAAGAGCCAGGCCTTCAGAAAATAATGATTTTGTATGGACATGAGACAAACCAAACTGTAAATAAACTTAACAACTGAAATGACCATCCAACATGCTGAGATCTGCACAGTACCGAAAAGACACAGTCTAGCAAAAACTTAAATGATTGCTGGAAATGCACCTCAGGTCTGTTTTATTTTATATAGACTTATTTTTATTGCACCGCATAATTTCACATATTGAAACTTATCAGTTTTTTCTCAGGTTTTGAGAAAATATCTACCTGTAGATGTAGACCATTCATGGCTGTGGACTGCCTCAGACTACGGATCCCCTCCACTATAGAAGGTATTGTGTCTGAAAATCCCCACCTATAGAGACACAGGTATCAATCAGACGACAGAGGTGGCTGTAATGCTCAAAAACTTGAACTTTATTGAACTGCGGGGCCCAAGCAGTGGGTCTCGCCTCATAGAAATGGCAAACTGTCTAAAACGGAGTTGTAGTTATGGTAAAGTCCAAAGCAACTAGTCCTTAGAGGTAGTCACTCAAAAGTTCGCAAGTGAGCTGCTCTGAGAACATGCATCTCCTCACCCCACAGCCGGCAACATGGCAACTAACTTGCGGGTGCAGTTGGTACTGCTTGCCAAAGTAGCGGGCACACCAGAGGCTCCTCTGTAGTAGTCCAGGCATGACCCAATGACTTGGAATGGGTATCCACCATCCGAGTGTAGTACGGATGGCCGCAGGGAGCAGCGCATGCTATTACACCCACCGGCTGCACACACCAGAAAGCATGGTTGAGGGAGGTAGGCCTCTGCCGTAGGGGCTGTGTATATGCACTTAGCTCCTTCTTCTCTCTCCCCAAAAGGCATCGCCTCAGAGGTGGAGCCCCTCCTTAAATACTCGTGGCTGAACTGGGGCATCCTGGTCTGGCATCTTAAAGGGGACCTCACCCTGCCTTTACAACTCCAGGCCACTACACACCTAGCCAGTTTCATCTCCCTTATCTACACTGAGTGAATGTTTTCACCTTAGGACAGGAGATGTGATACTACCTAAATTATCAGGTAAATACTTAGGTAAGCCATTAAAAAATGGGGTACCGTTCACAGACCATGGTGTTGTAAAGTAAAGCAACCTACTGGCCACTGGAGGAGCAATTTGGAAAATTATAAATCTTCCTATGATACCCCTAGACCTGAGCAATCATATAACCCTTACAGTATGGAATACTGCATCTGTATTTATTTTCTCCTGAAGTTCAGCTTTACTGAGGAAAATTCCATCCAAAGTGCAAGTAATTATTAAACTTTGTTCAGGGTTACTGGAGCAAAGTATATCTGTCTGCTAGTTTTTCTCAAATATCTCACTGGAGTTTGAGCGTCTCGGTCGTGAAAATTCCACTCTTGTTTAGACTTTCCCTATTCGACATACCAAACCAGACTTGTTCAGACTTTGTAAAAAGAATCTCCTTTGTGGTAAAAAGACCTTCTGTCAACCCTTTCGTGGTGGAGCGGAGTCTGGCTCACAGTACTCGAGCTGAAATACAATACAGGGGTCCAAGAAGGATCATGGCGGTCCAACAATTATTACTGAATATTACAGTATATGATAAGAATTCTTACACTGAGTTTTTATAACAAAATTATCGTATTTGTTTTATAAAATCAGCAGTTGCTAAAATGTCAGAGTTGAAATATTTAAAAGCAGTCAACAGCATACCAGTTGCTCATAATGGATTGAGTTTAGCAGCAGTGTTATCTTCGGTGACAGTTTCATAATGAATAATGATTACAGCACCAGCTATACACCCACACATGGCTTGCGATCAGACAGCGGCCACACTAGTTAATTAGACAAACGTCTGTTGAAGTAATGGCATTTTTTTCCATGTACTGTCAACATTGTGCGCATGATTATTAAAACAGGCGGACAGCTAAAAAATATATACTGTATAAAGATTGTTTTACCTGCCAAAGGATTTATGTTTCATTCAGTTCAGTCTTAAGATTTAGACAGCTCTACCACAGGGTAGTGTTGAGCGGAATATGGTATATTCGAGTTTTGCGTAATTTCGCAAATATACAAAGGAACATTCTAAATTCTTAAAATTTGATTCAACTGTATTCTTGGCTGTTCGCAAAAATTCGCGATCCAGCTTTACAGCTTCTCTTCTTCATTCTGTGATCTTAGCCAGTACGAGCACTGTGCCAATTGTGCCATGTATGCCAGTAAACAATGTTGAAGCATAATATGACCAATATCTGCCATTTCAAATATTCTCGCTCAACACTACCACAGAGTGCAGTCCTGCCTTGCAAGAGAGAGGGCCACATCTTTCTCTTTCCTACCCTGTGACTGGGCAGTGAAATGAGGAGCAGCACATTGATAAACTCGCCTCTCTGCTACTTCGCTCTCTTCCTATTAGTATGAACAAACCTGGTTGGCTTATTTTGTTGCTTCTCTATTCAGCTCTCTAAAGTTTACTGTATATGAACTGTAATTCTGAAATACGTTTAATTCTGGTCCTTAAACTACTGACTGATGTTACAGAGCTGCATGAGTTTACATTTTTTATGTATGTACAGGTGAGGAACCAGCCCAACAATCAGACAGACATGGCAGAATGCCAGGAGCAATAACATATTTACAACAGCCACTTGTATGTCAGTGTGCTTTCAGTGTCTTTATCAGAGGAACCCAGGATCAATCACAGGAGGCTGGAATTTGAACCATTCCCTCCATCCAAGCCAAAAGGCCAAACAGAAGAATTTAGCTATATTAGCACTAGCAGTACCCATTTTCTAAACACACTGATAGTGACGGCTGAATTGTCAGCAAGTTCGGCCGTGAACAGGCGAACAGTACGGGAGTTCGACTTGCCCCGTTCGCTGGTGGTAAGAAGTTTGTTCACTAGAGACCGGGTCAGTGACATCACGTTCGGTAATTGGAACCAGGAACTATGTGTTCCAGGTACGTTCCAGGATCCAATTTTTCTGATTCAAATTCCCCGCGAACAGACGGACGTCAGACTTTTCGCCGATCCACCTGTTCGCAAACAAACCTGGCGACCTGGAGTTTGGCCATCACTACACACTGACCAACCAGCTGAGTGAATTGGGGCTATTTTGGCTGCATGAGTTGTGTATTTACATTAGCATTTTGTGACAGGAAGCCCCATAAGATCACAGGCTGTGTTCTGGATGGGGTATACAGGGAGTGCAGAATTATTAGGCAAATGAGTATTTTGACCACATCATCCTCT
>CM070038.1:29543838-29557645 GCA_036250615.1 Ptychadena robeensis | reverse complement strand
TGGGTTCATTGAGAACATGGTTGTTGTTCAATAATAAAATTATTCCTCAAAAATACCATAAATTGCCTAATAATTCTGCACTCCCTGTACATCTGTCCCAGGTATAAGTTCTATACAGAGCAGTATAGTTTTTGACCACCGGAGGGCGAGCAGTCTAAGATGAGCTTCCTGGGGTAGTAAGGTGCACAGGTGAGACTAAGCTTGGTCATTAGACTACGAGATAACCGCCCTGCCTGCTCTGGGAAGAGGCTCCACCCTGGGATCAGAACTTGTCAGTCTGAGGAGTTTCAAGACCTGTGTGGCTGTATATTGTTGGTTGTTTTGTACATGTTTTTGATGGACTGTAGCTGTGAATAAACAGCACCTTTTGTTTTCACCTACAAACCTGTGTGGTGACTGTCCCAGGGAGTCCCACACCCCGCTACTGAGCTAAATTTATAATACCGAACACTTGTCTCTCCTCCCATATAAAAATAGGCGCTTATGGTAAGTTGTTAGTGCCAGATTGTAAAATGTGTGTTCTCTATAAGCTAGTCAGTAGGTTCAGATAAAGAATATTACTAGTGTTTAGATACATGCTAAGGTTTCAGTCATGCACACTCTGTTAGAGCAAAGACCACCTTCCTGGCACTGGCCTTTTGGCTTGGCTGGGGGAATACAGAGTGAATACTGCATGGACCCGACCTGCCCAATATGTTTAAACATGCTGTATATTCACTTCATACAAATGGCTGTGTCTCTGACTTCTTTTTTTCTAATATTCAAAACAATGGGGTGCGTCTTATGGTCCAGTGCAATTGCACATCATTTTACACACTGATACTATATTTAATATACCATCTTATTATATTTAAGGCATATTTTCCTATCTTCTGGGCGGTGATTAATGCTTAAACTTTGACACAGTTTCCAGATAGTTTAGCTCATCTAGGCATACATATTTTCAGTCATTTAAGCTGTCAACTTGCAAATCATTATACCACTCAGATCTATTCTATAGCTTTACCGCTGAAAGACTAAGTGCTGTCCCATCAGAGAAGGTTAAATACATTAATGAAATTGCCCGTCTCCAGAGATCTTGGAAACTTCATCGCTCTGCTACATAGTAACAGATTTCATAGTTTGGTATTTTCCCTGCTCCCATGTAATTGTGTTTTCTCTTTAAATACGTTGGCCAGCTACGTCAGCATATTCCAGTCCATGTTGTGTGGATTTTCCGTTTAGAAAATTAAACACTCATTTAACAGTGTTCCAAAGCGTTTCATCTCGTGTTCTGCGAGAAACCAACGAGGGGCCCAGCCCGTTCGGATAAAAGGAATTTTTCTTTTCACAACTTAAATATATTCACCACGTTTCACATTTTGAAGGAATTCCAAACATACCAAGGTGGAATTTATACTTTCTGAGCAGCCAAGCCAATAATGTGAACACCTGCCCAGGAAAGGGACGACTTCCTGCCGTGAACACCCTCAAAGGCTTGCTTGGATTTTCTTTCCTGACTTTTTTGTTTATATTTTATTATCTTTAAAAACGTTTGATGAACTAAGAGGAACCTCCGCCCCAGTATCTTAAGTGAGTCTTTGAGTGAAGAGTTATGGGGAAAGCTTTGAAAAGTTTACTTATGGAATCTTTTCAGACCCATGACCTGATGGATGGCTGATTTGTCCCATTTAATAAACAAATAAATACACAAAACTCCATATCTCTTTGTTAAAATGTTTTCTATATATATTAAATATATGCACTGAACAAAAAGCTCTGCAAAGTTGCTGAATATTGCCAGTAACTGGAACACCCTATAGTATACACCGATCAAGAGAATCCTAAACATGCTCAATGGGTAACATGTCCGGTGAGTATGCTGGCCATGCAAGAACTGGGATGTTTTCAGCTTCCAGGAATTGTGTACAGATCCTTACAATATGGGGCCGTGCATTATCATGCTGCATCATGAGGTGATGGTTGGTAATGAATGTCCCTCAAAGTTTGTGACATCTGTAGCATTGTGCTGTGTGATCAGTGAGCTCTTTGAGTTCAGCTCATGCAAAATGGGAGCAAAACCAAAAGTGTTGCGTTTATATTTTTGTTCAGTTTATATATAGGTCATCACTTGTTTTGCAATAGGACAATATCCACACATTTATAACCAAGTGTAAATAATAACATAAATAAAAATATTAAATGTCTCTCAACAGTGACCTTTTATAACCTAACTTATAGCCGTCCTTTCCCGCCACAAGCCCAATCAACCAGCTCTTTGGGTACCTGTAACCCAATTAAAATTACATAAAGAGATAGAAAGGTCAGGGTTTTGTCCCAGCACCATACGTAAATATTACTGACCAGAACTTGCCAAGACCATCCATTATACCGCTTCTTTCTAAGGCACTGTCGAGGACCCAACAAAGTGCGACAAAGGAAAAAACACAGGTAGCAAACAAAAATAGTACAGATGCCAAATAACAGACTGCATATCCCCTACACTAACACAAAGAGGGTGGGTGGACGAATTTCTAAAAAAATGCGAGAAGTGCCCCACTCTGCACTAAACGTATATGAGCTTTGACTCCTTTCTGCCTGAACTTTAACTCCCTCCACCAATCCTAAATACCTGTCTTGACCTGTCCCTGCTGGCCAACTCACCCTCGCACATAACTTTCAGACGGCTCGGGGTGTACAGGGTTAGAGGGGTAAATTGTTAGGTTCACCTGGGACATAACACTTGTTCCACCCCTTCTGTTGAGTGATTCTGTTTTTTTGGTGAGGTACAGCTCAACAAAAAGCAAGAACTTGTTGAGGCAACTCCTATTTTGTTTCCCATAACCCCTGTTAGATTGGTTTTATGATGAATTTCTCCAGTGAGGGCAAAGACAAAAATTACATTTTTTTTTTTTTTTTACAGGAACCATATCCTTTCATGTTGTTTATGTTTTTATATAATATCTCATACTTACACAACCATACAATGGATCCCTTGTGATGGTGTCCCTAGATATTAACCCCTGGTTAGAAATTTCTTTGGTACCTCTTCAGTTGTCATTTGACCACCGTAATCTGTAGTAGAAGTAGCATCGATATTAAAGGAGTGATAGTTGTAGTGTAGCCTCTTTTCAATGTCTTTGTCTACCTTGGTTTCCAATCTTCAAGCAAAACTTTGTCTTTGACTATCATACCTTCTAATATATCTGACAGTGACCTCTAGATTAACATAACATTATATGTGTCAATTTGGTGGCGTCAAGTGCTGCAATCAGCCTTATTGAGAGCTGGCAAGGACTGTTTCCAACTGTAGACATAAACTGTAATGAAATGAATAGATTAATAGGAGAATTACCTTGGACATACTCTTATTCCTCTTTCAATTATTTTTTCGTACCTTTCATCTAATATATGGAAATCTTGAAGAAAATCATTTTTTTCTCAAGGTATCCCACTTTTGTTGCGCACCAAACATACTATTCCCTAGTCTGAAATGTGTTGCATGTAGTATGTGCAAACATATTCAAATGAACTCAACATTTCTAATTATTGAAACATTTTGAAACCTTTTATGATAATTCTTATACAGTGTTAGGGAACGACTTTAGTTGACCTGCAATAGAAAACTTTCTTATCCAAAGACCATAAGTATTTCCGTTGCAATATTTCGACTAGCTTTTTTTTGGAGTTAATTGCAAAGACAAAATAAGCAATTGATAAGAAGGAGTTGGAACAACCTTAGCAGATGCAGCTCCATCTGTTATCATTGGGGAGTTATCGTTTTGGGGCGAGTAAACTGTAGTTTAATTAAAACGGTTTTCTAACCGTTTGCTGCTCTGTGTTGCCCTAGTGGTTGAAGATGGACAAGAGCTGGGGCTTGTTACTCCCTTTTTGCCAAGGTGCAACACACAGTTTTTAAAGCCTACAGGTGGCTTCTAGATGAGACAGCCCACATCTTTGCTTAAGACCCCTGCTGTTGGACCACTTAGCTTCAATTGGAAATGGCCATCTGACTGGCTTTTCTTTCTCTTCTTGATGCTAAATTTAAATATACATTTATGAAAAAATAACACAAGAGTCAAAAATTGCTTTGTATAAGTTGGCATATACAACTCTAGTATATGTGTTGGTTTATATTTACTGATAAAAGACAAAAGCTGCACCATCGTTCCCAGAAAATTCAATGACTATCACAGACACCTCAAGATATTCGCCAGATGTGCTATGTTGTCCTCATTACCCAAATCCTGCAGATCAGGGGCCTCCACGTCTCCCCAGACACATATCTCCACCGTCCTCAGGTTTCAATGTTTTTCCATAGATCCGGGATTTGTTTCCATAGGTGCTTCTTGCAGACACAAAAAATACGTTTGCACAAAGGCTTATATAGGTGGAACTTAAGGGGTACATTATGTGCGCTGTGTTATCTTCATTAGGTTACTTGTTTTTCATAGGAAGTATCAGGAAACATCATGGAGACCACCACACTTCCTCACGAATGGAGATGAGGTGTTACAAATAAAATATAACAAATAAAAAGAGTGCTGACTTACACATTCACACAATTCTTCTTTAAACCTCAAACAAAGGAAATGGAATTGAAGGATACAAAAATATCTTACAGGTGGAAAAGTGTTGTAAAATGTAAATGTGTGCTATAAAGTGTAAGTACAGATTTTTTTTTCTAGTCTTATAACATTGGAAAGAATTAAAACTTAATGTTGTGCATATACAACAAGAAACTAGACAAAATAATTCCAATGTTAGGGACATTTTCATCATAGGGAATTGTCATAGGAACAGGTGTCTCATTGGAGGACCTTCCCAACTACTTTTCTAATGAAATTGATGATTCTACCTTATGTATTAAGGTAGGTTTACATGTGTAGATTTTTTCGTTCCAACAGCAAAGAATGAACGATTTTTTGGTTGATTGAACAAAAATCTAGAATGGGCAATATGTTGAATTATTGTTCGACCACTAACAAAAAATCGCTCGAAAAGTCATCGAACATTTTGGGAAATTGTCGTAATTTTGAATGTATTTTCATTTGGCATCGGAATAGACGAACAAAAATTCAATAAAATTCAATAAATGAACAAACAATGTTCGGCAACGACATCGAACTAAAAATCGAATTGGTAGTTGATTAAAGAAAAAATCTGCACGTGTAAACCCACCTAGTAGCAGCGGACAAATGACTGATCAAAAGCAGTAATATATATTTTTTTAATATGTATTATCTTTTTTAAAACTTTTATCTTTAATAAGACATATTAAAGCTATCATAAAATTACACACGATCAAATCTAAAGGCCCCCATACACCTTACAATCTTTTCATACAATTTCTGTACAATCAAATTTTGTTCTACCAAAACCATGTAATGTGAGAACCTCTCTAAACCTTCCAATCACTATGTATTCTATCAGAGAGGCCACTATACTACACAGTTGTTGGTTGATCTAATAGAGATTGTATGGGGGGGCTTAAGATTGTTCATGCAAAAGTCGACATGTGTCTGGCTAGCTTTGATTGCAATTACATATGACTAAAGCCAGCCATAGACGTCCCGATCTATGGCCGACATTTAGCAGACTCTTCACAGCGTGGTGACGTCACCACGCTGTGAGCAGTCTGCTACAGAACGGACAGGAATCCTGTGTGTTCCACTAACACACGGGACTCCTGTCAGACTGTAGCCAATTAACTCTCCCCCTCCGAGTTAATTGGCTACAGTCTGACAGGCGTCCCGTGTGTTAGTTAACTGCTTGCAGCACAGTCGGGGAGAAAAAAACCAGCAGGACGGATCCGTGTGCGATCCGACCTGCCGGCTTTTTTTCTACAAAACTCAAGGTGGGCTCCCTCATAGTTGCGGCCAACCAACCTTTATGTGCTCGGCGGGAGCGAGCACGCAGATTGGTCTGCTACAACTATGGCCGGGAATCGGCCCGTCTATGGGGGGCTTAAAGTTGGTAACATACGTATAGATAGGGGCCAGATTGATGGGCGCTTTAAGCGCTGTGTGCACTTACGGCCATCTCTCTGGCCCTTATCATATGCGGCCATCCCAGTTTTGAGTTGGACCAATTAATCCCGCTCGAAAACAGGGATATCGGACATTGTTGTAAACTACGGTCGATGTCCATTGCTTGGCATGGATGGCTTCTACATCGAGTTGTGTGTTCCCTGCGGGTTGCGGTAACACTAATTTCATTTGATTTGCATTATATTTAGTTTTTGTAGACTCTTGTGTGATAACCTTCAGATACTATCAGAATTTTGAGGAGGATCGAGGGCATTGATTAAGAGGTATGATCATATATGAGACTGTGGATTTATTAAGATATTTATTTAAAAAAATATTTAAGATTTAGCCAATTGAACAATATAGCTTACCAAAAATCTTCGGACATATCCAAAATCCATGGGTGGGGGATATTCCTGAGAAAAACTTACTTTTTGTTTCCTAAAATTAAGGGAATGCATATATTTGTATTTGTTCCATTGATTCATGTTACCCGTAAAAGTCCCACTATCCACGACAAATATTTGGAATGACTCAATATGGGAGTCTTCCAAATTGTGATTTTTGTGGAGATTAGAGAGTATTGTAGAGAGTATGTGGAGATTAGAGTTTTGTGGAGAGTATTAAGTATAAGATGGTAAGTCCCTCTGAGAGTATATGACTATATTCTCTATTAAGTAGTGTGTAATATGTCAGCTCTAAATATATACAAGTTAATTTATATATATATATATATATATATATATATATATATATATATATATTAAAGCATTAACTAACTAGATGATTAGTCAATTTGTCGATTTTGTCACTCCTGAGAGGAGTCAACTAGTCTCCTCACATACAGAGAGAGAGAAGCACAAGGCCCACCAGATGCATTCACTATCTGCCTCTGAATGCTGTGAGTGGAGGGAACAGGAGACAATTGTTTCCATATTTTTTCAAAGAAATACTTGTTCCTGTTTCTTGAAAATACCCTGCCTAGGCCAAAAAATTTCTCCCTTTCCCCCCTCCTAAACTGCCAATCAGAGACAAAGACAGTGTGCATGCTTGCCAGTGTCCATAACGGGAGGAGCAAAAGACTTGTCAGTATTGGTGGGAAGGGCAGGTGATGTCTACCCCGACTGGTCAACTCAACCACGGCTTTAGTGACTGATGATCTGACTTCAACTACAAAATCATGAGTTGATAATACACATATTTCTATATATGTATTGTTTTTTATAGTGCATCACATAAAGCACTGGATACATCTATAATTCCTACAGCTGTGTTTCCTAAGTAGATTCATTTTATCCATCTAGAATTACTCTTGAAATCTCCATACTGCTTAGAAGTCATGGTACGTGATAAGTGTCAGGCAAGAGAGAAAATATGTGGCCCCTCGGAAGATGCAAATTGCGTTCTTTTTGCCTAAACACGTGTCACAATGTTGAGTAGCTTAAGAAGCTCGCTTCAAGATCCTGTGTTATCAATAGCCCCCACCATCAATCAGCCCCTGTTTCCCGACACGTTGGGTGGCCAGCCCTCCTCTAGACCAAATAGATATTAGTCAGACTGGTGCTAAGAAAATACTTCCACTAATTAGAGCAGGGCCCGTGTGCTCCTCAAAGTGCAGCTTGTTTGTTTATCAACTATGTGTTTGTGTATATAGGCAAGGCTTGGTGAGAGCTATATGGTAAGGCTCCTTCATCACAAATACTGGGCCAGCTCAATTCCTATTTCGAAAAAAATGACAAGTAAACTTTGTCAAGAAACAGTTAAAGTTGACTAATTCTTCCAAAAATGATGGCTAGTACTAAAATAATTGCAAGTGATGAATTTTAGATATAATGTTGTAGATCATCTTGAAGATCTTCAATGTTCTCGCTGAAAAAATATTTTATCACTTTCTGACCCAGAGTCACAACAGGAAAATATTGAAAATTTACCCAAATTTCATCATTTGTTGTCAACGGATCAGATGTCTTCATACATCTGATGTCTTCCATATTATGGCTAGTGATGGCCGAACAATGGCCAGGACTGTCTGCGAACGGTAGGTTGGACTTTTAAAGAAGTCCGCCCTCCGCCTGTTTGCGGACCGATTCAAATTCCCCGGCTCTAGGTGGGGAACCTGAATCGGAAAAACCGGATGTGACATCCGCTCCCTGGAACGCATAGTTCCTGGTTATGGTAGACGGATGTGGCGTCACCTCCTGTTCTCGAGCCGGTTTTTCACTAGGAGACCGGCTTCATGCCCGGTCTTCTAGTGAAAAGATTCTTCCTCCGGCACGATCTCGCAGGTTCTGATCCTGCCAGAGGAAGAATATAGATCTTCTTCTCCCCAGCGAATGGGGCGGGTCGAACACCCGTACTGCTCGCCGGTGAGAAGGAGGGCGAACATCCATGTTCGCTGCTGAACTGTCCGCCTTGCAGGCAGTTCGGCCATCACTAATTATGGCCAATTGTATTGAAATGGAATGTTAAACAAGATCACATATGTTGGTCAGTTGTCCACAGAATAGTGATCATATTATCAATTTGTAAGCTTGATCAAATGTAACACTCATTAACATGTATTCCCAGAAACTAGAAATATGTCTCCAATAAAGAAAGTTTGTGGATCTAAAAAATTTCTTCTTTAGCTATTTACTGACAGTGGTATAGGGACCAAATTAACAGCAATCACAGTTGAAACTGATCAGTTGTATCCAGGAGGACCTGGTTCTGCCCCTCTAGGGTCCCAAAACAGTTCCAAAGTAAAAACAGTGGTAGTAGCGAGTGGGGACCAACAGATGAGCTGTGGATGATGTCATCAGGCTGCTCTCCATCATTCACAGCATCACCCTTTGTTTCAATATGCAAAATCGGTCGCCGCTCGTTGTGTGTTTGGGGACATTAAATGTTGGCAGTAAATGGATCCTTAATGGTGTTATATGTATATATGTATATATTTATAATCCTAATGCTCAGCATGCCTTATAGTAGAGGTAATTGCAAAAAAAAATTAAAGTTAACATATTAATGTAAATGTGATGTAAACAATAAGTACATTTTGTGACAAAGGCTCATATATCCTCCCATATGTACATGGGCAAGTTGGCTACATGGGCTCATGGGTAAGTTGTTTAGTGCTAGATTATAAAATGGGTCTCTTCATAAGTTGGTCAGTGTGTTCAGAGAATGGGTACCATTAGTACACATTAGTGATGAGCGACTAGGCAATATTCGAATTTGCGTAATTTTGTGAATATCCACCATAATATTCGATTCCATATTCGTAATCTCGAATATCCGCACTTACAACATAAATTGCGATCTTAAAATCGCAATTGCGATCACATATGCGCAATGTATGCAAGTCAATGGAGCTCGGATATTCGACTGGGAGAATATCCATCATTTCCGTTTAAAAAATCGCATTGCGATTATATAATCGCGATCCCATTCATTGCAATGGATCGCGATTATATAATTGCGATTCTATAATCGCAATAAAATCGCGAAAAATCACGATCGCGTCGGATATCCGATGATATATTCGCGAATATTCGCTAAATCGCGAAGTAGCGATATTCGAGCTAAATATTCGAAAATCAAATATTCGAGCTCAACACTAGTACACATGCTAAAGTTTCAGCCCTGACACTCTGCTGCTGTGAAGATCTCCCTTCTGGCATTGACCTTTTGGCTGGAGCCTTACTTTGCTTGAACATGCTGTATATTCACTTGATATCTGAATGGCTGTGTTTTCTTCTTTTTTTTTTTCTCTCTAATTTTCTCTCCAAAACTTTGGTGTGCGTCTTATGATCAGGTGTGTCTTACAGTGCTGAAAATATGTTCATTTGTCCTTTTTTTCCAATTTCAGATAATTCGCTATT
Organism: Ptychadena robeensis; assembly: GCA_036250615.1. Classification (NCBI taxonomy): domain Eukaryota; kingdom Metazoa; phylum Chordata; class Amphibia; order Anura; family Ptychadenidae; genus Ptychadena; species Ptychadena robeensis. The sequence goes on along the minus strand of CM070038.1, from coordinate 29,547,774 downwards.
GCTTTTGTGTGAAGTACCGTAAGGGGGTTACAAGAGATCAGCTGCAATGAGTTGTAACAAACTAAAAATGTATTTTATTTCAATGTTGCCAATATATAAATAATGTAAATATTGTAATCATCCCCCCAAAAAATGTTCTTAGCAAAAAAAAATATTATCATTTTTATTATTTTTAACTACCAGATTTACAATCGACTCTTGAGTTGGCAAGCCATTCCAAACTCTTACAAATGCACCTTCGATTTACGACTGCAATATATATTCTGGCTCGACTAAAGACTAATGGTTCAATCACTCAGCGAGTTCTGTGTTAGTGGAGCAGATTAGGTCACTGTGCGCTTTTAATTCACATTCGCTGCGTCTGCCAATGGAAGTGAGACTGGCAATGTTCGATTTTAGGGCAGCCATGCAGGTTGCTATATTCATATCAAAGTTATGTTTTATACAGTTTCATGGCATTGTTTCTTTCCCAGGAAAGTGCTGTGTAGAAGGTATTTTTGTTTATTATATACATCTTCATGTCTATAGTTCTTTTCGACAATCTACTATGGACTTATGGTGCTTATCTGTACAACTGTCTTCTTATCATTAATAACATGCATATTTTCGTTTTATACAAACATCTAATCAGTCATTCACATGGCTAAATGAATTGAAACTTGTCAAGATTGCCTGCTGAAGTTTAGGCTGAACATCGTCTCCGGAGTTAGGATGGGTTTCCACATCCGTCTGGACCCCTCCGCTAAGAGCATTGCATGGCGGGAGGTCCCGATAGAGCACATTCATTTACCTGTAGTGATGATCACGAATATTCGGATTCCGAATATTAATTGCGAATATCGGCAATTCGGAAATTCGCGAAGATGGTGAATATATTGCCGAATATTCGCAATTCCGGATATTCGGTATTTTTTTTCCATTACACACGCCTCTCAATGCGAGTGGACAAATGGGAAGGCTGCAACAAGAGCTTAGCAACACTCCCTGCGACCATCAACAGTTTTTAAATCCAATATTGGGGTGATGCGAATATTCGGAATATTGCGAAAATCGTCACTTTAGAAAATTCGCGAAAATCACTTAGATGGCTTCCAAAATTCGCAATTTTTTTCAACACGCCCCTCAATGCAAGTTAAACATATATTCGCGATAAGAAGAATATTGCCGAATACAAATATTTTCCGAATGGTTTCCCTAAAATTCGCGGCATGCCGCGAATACGAATGTTGCCTATGCCGCTCATCACTATTTACCTTGCTGTGTCTTTACTGCGCTGAGCTGTTCCACCGATGCAGGGCTGACCGTAGTGGAGTATGTTAAACCTCTGCATCAGCGGATGTCTGAAAAGGTAAGTGAATTTGTTCCGTCTGGATTAGTGTTGAGCTAGAATGTTCAAATTTCGAATATATTCAACGAATATCGGCTATTCGAGAATTTGCAAATTTGGCAAATATGGTGGCAATATTCACATTGGGATGCTTAAGGGCATGGATTGCAAATATATATTTGCAATGCGAAAATAAATAGCACATGTGACCATTCATTGACCATTAAAGGTAATTACGATGCGATTTATAATTGTGCCATTTATAATTGTACGATTGCGAATATTCGCAAATATAGAATCGAATATTAGTAGAATTATTCGCGAAATATCGCAAATTCAAATATTGCCTATGCCGCTCATCACTAGTCGGGATTCCCACCAAGCAATGCACTTGGCGGAGGAGGTCCCAACAGATGTCGAAACCCCCCCTTATGGAGAATTGTCCAAAAAATGTATAATCTTCTTTGAGCAGCAGTTCATCTTTGATGATATTATAGGCCAGAGGAGAATAGCCAGACTGGTTCCAGCTGATTGACAACAGTACTTATGGAGAAGAGCATCTTTGAACACACAACCCATCGAACCTTGCAGCAGATGGGCTACAGCAGCAGGGAACCACACCAGTACCATGCCTGCCAGCCAACTGCTAGAAGAGACTCACCAATGTTAGACAATAACTTATTGTAAGATGTTGCCATGAATTTTTTGTGACAATACAATGGTAAGGTCAAAGTTTGGTCAGTTTATCTTTTATAACAGTTCAGGCTGGTAGTGGCCCACATTTCTCCTTAGTACCAACTAAGTATTCTTTAATTGTCTAAAGCCGGACACACACAGCTCGTTTTTGTAACAGATCGCCCACCCACAGCACAATGAAATAACCGTGCTGCGGACAAGCGGGCCTGATATTGAGCAGCAGCACTTGCGGCTGCCAGCCCGTCCTATACTTCGGATGAGGACCGCAAAAATCTAACACGTTTTTCCAATATGTCGGTAACCTGTTTGACCAAGCGGGATCAATCAATCCTGCTAGCATTGACGTCGCTCGCTTGGGTTTGCATCTGTCAAAACATTTAGCCGTGTGCGCCCTTCTTCAAGCAGGATCAATCCCACTCAGTCAAACAGGTTTCCAACATGTTGGAAAACTTTGTTCGATTTCCATTACATTGGATTACAAAATCCAGTGGTGTATGCCGAGTCTAAGCCTCCCTGAGTTGTTGATGATGTCTATCCCTTACTGACAGTACTGTACCCATCTGTACCTCAACCCATACTGTACCCATCTAGTAGCCACTTCCAGCATGTCACAAAACGCAAATCATCTCAGGTTGCTCTGTTAACCATTACAATGAGTTGATTGTCCTCCACAGTTAAGGTCCCCACACACGTAACGAGCGGGGACCGACAGATGAGCTGTGGATAGCACCCTTTGTCCCCATTCAAACTAATGGCATCAGCCAGAGATTTATGGACATGCCATTCTTTAGCCGACCAAGCTTTGGGGTGACAGATCCCTGTCCACAGATCCCAGTTTGTGGGCACCCGCGATCCGCAACCAATTTTGACCGACAAAATCGGCTGCGGCTCATTACGTGTGTGGGGACCCATACCCCCATATCTAGGTGTATTGTCCCTTGCTTTTATCCTGTAAAAGAGTGGTATAAATTGAATATTTACAAGTTATACAGTTATGATATGACATCTTTAAAACTGCAAAAACATTGTCACTGTAGGGGCTCTTTCCCACTGTTCATGTTGCGTTGTGAACGGATGTAGCAGAACAGCCACAGAAGAATTATTATCATTATTTATTACTATTATTTTATGTTATAATTATATATAATATGTAAAGCTGGATGAGAAATAAATTGCGCAGAAGACAAACAATCATACACAAGTACAAATGGTGAGACTACAAAGCCTGGGCCTCATGTAGCTTATTGGGAATAGTGATGATCGCGAATATTCGGATTCCGAATATTAATTGCGAATATCGGCAATTCGGAGATTCGCGAAGATGGTGAATATATTGCCGAATATTCGCATTTCCGGATATTCTGTATTTTTTATCCATTACACACGCCTCTCAATGCAAGTGGACGAATGGGAAGGCTGCAACAAGAGCTTAGCAACACTCCCTGCGACCATCAACAGTTTTTAAATCGAATATTAGGGCTGATATTCGCAATAAGAAAACCCAGAATATTGCCGAATGCGAATATTTTCAGAATGTTTTTCATAAAATTTGCGGCATGCCGCGAATACGAATGTTGCCGATGCCGCTCATCACTAATTGGGAACACTGTGGCACTACCAGGTTATTTATTTTACCAAAACTCTCTTTTGGTAAAATCTGGTAAAATATTCAGTGCACATTTTTTTACTAACAATAGTGACCCCCATCATAAGGGGTTCCACCCATTCTCTGTTGTAAAATAAAACCCAAGGGGGAAACACCTGTTGTTTTAATGAACCTTTTTAATAAAGTTGTAAATAAATAGACAATGTAAAAAATAACATATTAACTATTCAGCAAAATACAGCTACATGAAATACAGGGAGTGCAGAATTATTAGGCAAGTGGTATTTTTGAGGAATAATTGTATTAT
>CM070038.1:29527918-29543738 GCA_036250615.1 Ptychadena robeensis | reverse complement strand
GAGGATGATGTGGTCAAAATACTCATTTGCCTAATAATTCTGCACTCCCTGTAGAACCAATATAGGCCTATACGGGCCATCATCGCCAGGACCAACAAATTAGGGCCAGCTATTGCCCAGGAACGGGGGGCCAAGGAGGTTCAGATACCCAGCCAAGGTATAATGTTGCGATGTTCAAGGATTAGGTATTCTTCTGAAGGTATAAGGTGAACCGAAGAGATCGGTTAGTAGGTGGGTGAGAGGTCCCGTCCTTTCAGGGGTGAGAGGCTTGTCTGTTCCTCAGAAGAATACCTAATCCTTAAACATCGCAACATTATACCTTGGCTGGGTATCTGAACCTCCTTGGCCCCCCGTTCCTGGGCGATAGCTGGCCCTAATTTGTTGGTCCTGGCGATGATGGCCCGTTTAGGCCTATATTGGTTCTATGACTGAATTATTTCACCCCTGATGAAGGTTCAACGAAACGTACGTCGGATTGGGAGCAATGTTATCTACCTAATATTAGAACCATTTCCATCTGCAACTGTACATTAAATATCGATGTATGTTAACAATATAGAGCTTCATTGTGTGCTTGTTGTCATCTGGGCCTGCGGCCCATGGACCCTCAATAAATGTGTATTTCATATATTGTTATGCGATTTACATTTCCTTTCTGAGCCTTTAAAGTCCCCTTGCCCCTAGGCTTCCAGGGAGAATTGTTTTTGATTCCGGGTTGTTGAGTGTTTCTCACCATCCCGGTGCCATCCCCTAGTATATGTATGTTTGGAAAGTTGGCTCATCTGGCAGTAGAATAGTTATATTGTGGTGCTATATATATATATATATATATATATATACACACACACACCATATTTTTCACACTATCAGATGCACCCCATAGTTTTATAGAGAAAATTTGAAAACAAAACAATCAGAGACAGTTATTCACATATTAACTTCCCTAGCGTTCAGCCCTAGGGTGGCCTGGTAAGGGCGATCCCAGCAGAGTATATAGTACTGTGCTTAAATTTCATGCACTCCTCCCACCCTCTTCACATTGCCGGCCTCATCAATTAAGCTGGTGACGTGGGCTGGGAATTCATTAACATAGAGGTCTATGGTGCGCACCCTTCAATGTCACCGAAATGCTGCAGTGATATAGAGAATGATTGCAGCTTGAGCTAGTACATTTGCAGCACCTATTCTCTGAACATTCTAATCAACTTATGAAGAGACACATATTACAATCTGGCACTAACAACTGACCCATGAGCAACTATTTACATACGGGAGAAGATATGATTCTGTGTCACAAAATGTATTTATTGCAATGCAAAATGTTAATGTATATACACAACTCATGCCATCTAATTGTAAAATGTGTCTCTCCATAAGTTGGTCAGTGTGTTCAGAGAATGGGTACTGCTAATAGAGCTAAAATCTCCTTGTTGCCAGTTTGGAAAATAAAAACTTTCAGCCTCCTCGGATGCAGAGCTATAACCCAGGATAATAAGAACTAAAAAAACATAAGATGCAGGGAAATTTCCCCATTGATTGTAATGGTAATGGTAGAAATGCGTCTTATAGTCCCAAAAATATGATATATACTGTACATATATTTCTTTCTATCACTTGAGATGGTCAGAAAATTTCTTGTAGCTGAGTTTGTGAATATTTTCACCAAACTGTTGATGAAAAATGAAAAAAGATTGACCGTGGGTGGAGGTGGGCATACTTGACTGGTTGGCTACAATGGGTTCTTAAATTTGACAGAGGGTGTCTGATCCTTAAGTAGATGGATACACTAACATTGGCTACATTTAAAAGGGGGTTACCAAATATAACCAACATTTTCAGCACCTGAAATGTGCTCTTAAATACAAATTCGGGTTATGCTAGGAATGAGGAAATGAAAATCACAGCATTTTACAGGTGAGTGAATTGCAAAGGCCCTAAAGATTGTATTATCACCAACTTTGCTGCCAATATAGAGTAGGGTTGTAGGAGCATTTAACAGAAAAATATTGTTCTAGCAAATGTATTTTTTGCATAAATTAGGTCCAAAGTCAAGTAAACACGTTTTAAGTTGACTAAATCGTGAACAGGTTCTTCCTCCGGTGGGATCTTGCTGCTCCTGATCCTGCCAGAGGAAGAATAGAGAGCTCCTTCTCGCCGGCAAACAGGGCGGGTCGAACACCCGTACTGCTCTCCGGCTAGAAGGAGGGCGAACATCCATGTTTGCGCTGAACTGTCCGCTCTTGCGGGCAGTTCGGCCATCACTATTCCTAGTTGATTGTGTATAATAGTGTTGAGCGGCATATGGTATATTCGAATTCGCGTAATTTCATGAATATACAAAGGAGCATTCAAAATTAGTAAAATGAAATTTGACTGACTATTGCCTTACATTGTGCGCGCCTGTTCACAATTTTTGGCAATTGCTGTACATCTTCAACACTAGTTTATAAATCAGAAGACTATGGCAGGTGCCTGGGAAGGGAAGCACAATATTTTTTCACATTCATAGAAATCTCTAATAAATGAAAGAAGAACATAATGTGCTTATGCCTAAAGTTTGTTTCTGTAAGTTTTATTTTTAAATCAATGGTACTATTGAAGACTTCCTTAAAATAATGTACCAATATAGTCACAGAGCTTCCTGGCAGGAATATACAAACAACCCTTTATTTTATCTTTAGTAGAACACGGCAGAACATGCCGAGTATAGATTCTTATTCCAAGAAAAAAAAACTTCAGCCTTTTATTTTTGTCTGCAGCGAGACCTATTATGCTGGGAGCACAATAGTAATAATTAGAATTTATGTGTAGGTCGCCTCCTGAAAGGCAACGAGGACGATCCCAAATTCCTCATTATGTTGCTTGAAAACTCTAAGTATTTTTTTTGTTCTGAATTGACATTAAGATTATGGCTTTCTCCCTCCAACAATAGAATTAGTTTTTTTATCCTCAAGGACCACATGCGCTGCTTTGTGTCAAAACTTTTTTTTCTCAGAATCTTGCACTACTATTGTATATTAATTGTAATTAACAATCCTATGCAATTAAAATTAAATAAATAAAGAACAGTTTTATTTCCTTATACTTGAATTCATATGATGAGTAGTGATGGCCGAAAAGTTCGCCTGGCGGACAGTTCGCAGCGAACATAGCATGTTCGCAGTTCGCAATCCCGGCGAACATTATGGGTGTTCTACCCGCCCCCTATACCTTAACATGGAGACAAAGTGCAACCCCTCACCCTATAGTCAGGTGGAACAGTTCAGCCAATAACATTTCCTTTTGCTCCTAGAGAATACCCCCCCTTATAAAAGAAGCCCCCCAGTGGCCATTTTTACATTTATCCTGTGTCTCCAGTACTAGATAGATAGGGAGAGCTGCTGCTGATTGAGGGATAGCTTAGCTTCTTTGCTATTACACCCCATGCAGTGATCTGTAACTATAACTAATGTGTACTGTTACATGTAGTTCATCATTACTGAGCCACAAAAGTCCTTCTCTGGGGTGGGGAGGTATATGCTGGATTATGCATTTGCAGAGAGATCTGACTAAATGTGATGCACTTGCCAGAAAGTGCTGTCCGGTAACTTTTGGCAAAATCTGTATCTAGATGTGATTTCCGGCCATTTAGACCTGAAAAACAGCATTTTAAAAAATTCCATATTTTGGGAGAGAAGTTTTTTTGTTTTTGTTTAGCCATTATTCCCCTCTGGCTGACCCTGTCCAGGTGGTTTGCACCCTTTTGACTTTTTATTGGTATTTTGGCTGCAAATATGACCTATAGGGTTTTGAAAATTTCGCCCTCCATTAAAGTCAATGGAGATTCGCCGTTCGCTGTTCGCAGTGGGTCAGAAGTTCGATTCGCCTGTTCGCGAACAGCCCCAGCTGATGTTCGGCCATCACTAATGATGAGGCCAGACTATAGGATATATTCACATATATGCATTGCAGGTTCTGACTCTGCCTGGATACTGCCCATAAACAGGGATTGTGTGACCTGGTGATATTGTTTGAGAGGTAGGTAGACAGGGGTTTCTTCCCTTCTCACCTTCAATTCAGAGCTGTTTCCCACAGTACCTATTTTCAGACACTAGATGTCCTCAGTCTGACAACTAGAATTACTCAGTTATTTCACCCCTGACAAATAGAGTACCTTAGGACACCAAAATGGGCTGGCACCTATAATGTAAGTTTTATTTTGATTGTTTTGGTGGAATAAATACCCTTTGGATCCTTGAAACTGATGGGCAGGCCCAAGTAATAACTATCCTAGCCAAAAAGTAATACTTAATAGACAAAGGTTATTTGTTTTTATCCATGTATTGACCTGAGCTTTTGTAGCTTGGGGTTAATTTGCTGACCCCGCAAACTCACACCTATCTACAGGGGAACTGTACTGAGGGAATACTCTCCTATCCCTGGCAAGCCCCATAACGATGAAGCCAATCTTATCTGGGTCCGCCTGTTTGACGTAATTGATGATGCCAAATATGAAGAGGGGGTGCAGGCCCACAGTGGTCCATGTTATGGAGGCGGCACTGGTATTCTTCAGCACATGTGAATGGGGAGGGAGGGTGGAGAATCATGGCAGATCACCATGCCAGGCAAAACGCTCAGAGGGTTATCTAAATTGTTTGTCTTCATGTGCCAGTGCTCACCCAGACTTTTAGGTTATGAGCATACCCTCCTGTAAATGTAAGGTCTTGTACCCAGAGACAACATGTAGCAAGAGCACTTTGAACAGAGCATGTGAACAGTAATGCCCATGCAGTGGTGGCTACATATGAAGCTTCATAGTCCCCTAAAAGCTAAGGTAGCCACTGCAACAGATGAACTATAAAAATCAGGTTTCAGATCATGAGATGTATAATATATTTTATTTCAATGTTCTGTGACACGTTACTGTCACTCTTGACAGGACATCATGGACTATGTATTTTTAGGCCTGCCCTAGAGGCATGAATGATCTATTTTGGCATTGTAACCTAATATATTATCTTAATGTAATTGTACCAATGCAAAACGGGATATGTTGCAATTTGTTATTTGAGTCAGACACAGACATATACACATACACCTTACACCATACCTGTCAACATCAGTGTGGCAGAATAAGGGACAAATACAGGAAGTGACATACCTCCCTTTCATTTAGTTGTGGGCTGATTGTGATACCCTCCCTGCTAATGTCCCACCCTGCACAATATCAGCACAAGGTGGGTGGGAACATAGGAGGGAGAGTAACTCTCCATTACTCAGAAACTACCAAGATTTTAAAATCCGGGATAAAAAACTGGATCTTGTGGAATCAGGATTTGGCCAGGAAAGCCACATAAAAAAACCTGACTTTCCTGGACAAAACAGGATAGTTGCCAGGTATGACTTACACATACACATCTACTGCAATCAGAACTTAAGAAACAAATTATTTTCTTGAACCTTATTAACAAAATTATCCTTAATAACAATACATTATTTGGCACTCATTGAGATTGGTGGATTGTGGTTTTATGTTGGCTGCCATATTAACTTGCAAATCCCTGCAAATCATTAAAGTTCTGTAGAAAAATTATATTATTTAAATCTAAACCAACATACATCTAACATAAAACTAAATCTAACAATAATCCAAATGAACATTATTTAAACCTATGTCAATAGAGATACAATAGCAATGCAGTACAGTATATGCAAAGCACGGATTGCCCAGTTTGAACTTTTTGTTTTGGCCAGGTCCAGTTCTAGTTGATTGAGGTAAAGTAAGGGGGAATATACTGGAGAGCTGGACGACTACTCTCACACTTAATACAGATTTCTTGGCATTCTCCAGTCATTTTTATAACCTGGGTAGAGCTGATCTATATGGTGAGAGAAAAAAACCCCCCACATACCCCTAATATTTGCTTAACCAAAAACATGTGACACCAACGTTGGATGAAAAAATGGAATATAAAATTGTCCACAGCTTAAATAGGAAAAGCATATTTACAAAAAGATGTCCCTGACAGTGCCCATCCCATTTATAATAAAACCTTAATACCCCCAAAACCAGTACCAGCCAGAAGCCTCAAAACCTTTACCAGCTCGGTGGGTGCTCCCGAATAATGTGACTCCTATTTCCAACATTTGGCTGCATGTCCCCAGGGTCAATTATTACAGCACGGAGGTGCAGAATCCTGCATGTGCAACACTAATGGCCATCCTGTTTAGGTGTCCCAACTCCTTGATGGGACATGTGATGTGACCAGGCGATTACATTTTTCATACCGCTAACAGAAAAGAAATAAAAATCATACCGCCAGGGATGTTAACTAAAAAAGCAGCACCTTTGTTAATTTATTTTCACCCTGACTGCGTTCCAGTAATACATATAGAGGATTCCATTGGACTTTACTACGTTTTCTGTAGATTGTAACGGCCCCTTGTAGCAGATGTTTATAACTCTGGTTGGCACCAGTGACAGTTTGCATATTCCTTTGCCAAGTTTATCTGTGGAGTATGAAGGGGTAGGATTGTAACCAGCGTCACATCGTATCCTGCACAATGTCTAACACTGTGAAGGAAACGTACACATTGGCTTTTTCTCAATGTCCGTGAAATGTTTGACAAAACCGTGCAATTACTGGAAATGGTCAGGCAGAAAAGCTGTCATCGCAGCTCGGTACGTAACAGCTGACTGGAAGAAAATTTCCCAGAATCCTGTAAAACAATCGTAGCCTTTTACTTATTTCTCTGCTGGCTCCTATTGATCCAGCTGTATGTTATAGATACCAGGTGACCCTTTGTTGGTTTAAAATCCATATTCCCTTTTTTAGTTCTGATGTGTAAATATGTCATGCTCATGTACTGTTTACTAATCAAATATGTAAGTACTGACTAATGGCATTATCTTAGCTGACTAGATGTCAAGGATGGATTTTTCATGATAAAAGAAGGCGCTTTCCTGAAAACGTATGCCGTTGCTGTATATTATGACAAATAATTAAATTATAAAGACATTTAAAAGGAAATCAATGTCTTCTTTTTACAGCTGGAACGGAAATTATTCAGTTCCCCTTAAATGTTTCACTCTTTGTTATAATGCAGCCATTTGCTAAAATATTGTGCCTTGCCACAATTCTGTCTCTGAGCTCTTCAGGCAGTTCCTTTGACCTCATGATTCTCATTTGCTCTGACTTGCACTGTGAGCTGTAAGGTCTTATATAGACAGGTGTGTGGCTTTCCTAGTCAAGTCCAAACTGTATAATCAAACACAGCTGGACTCAAATGAAGGCGTAGAACCATCTCAAGGATGATCTGAAGAAATGGACTGCACCTGAGTTAAATATATGAGTGCCAGGGCAAAGGGTCTGAATACTTAGGACCATGTGATATTTCAGTTTTTCTTTTTTATTAAAACTGCAATAATGTCTACAATTCTGTGTTTTTCTGTCAATTTGGGGTGCTGTGTGTACATTAACCTCCTTGGCATTATGCCCAGAGCCAGTTCTGGGACCGGGCACAACCACCAATTCTCTGTGTGCCTGAAGCCCTTCTACAGAGCTGTAGACACACAGAGCCTTTCCAGCCCCGTGTCGCCGAAGGGGGTGGGGGTGCGCCATAGACCTCCATGTTAATGGAGGAGCGCCGCTTTTCTCCCCACACACTGCCGGCGTCTATTTGACACTGGCAGAATGTGTAGAGGGCTGGTGGGTGAGGTGGCAATCGTGGTGGAGTACACTGTAAACGGCTATTAGTGCCATAGGGGAAACAGCTTTTCATGCCATAGAAAATGGCACGAAAAGCATGTAACGCCCAGAGGGTTGATGAGGGAAAAAAAGAACTTACAAGATTTTAGCTGCAATGTAACAGAGTGGAACATGTTAGGGGGTCTGAATACTTTCTGTACCCACTGTATGCAACCAATATTCTAGGCTACAGCAGACTCATCAAACTCTACATGTGGTACCTATCGATGGGCTCATTATAGAGTGCCCAGAGCCGTCCGCAGGGAGGAGGGAGGGCACCATGACACAGGGGATTGGCAGTGGGAGTAGCTCGGTAGCACAGGAAGGGGCGTGGAAGGTGGAAGCTCGGCAGTGCTGCAAGTTAAAGTGGCCTTTAAGGTCAGGTGACGTGTCAGTAATGCAAGGGCAGTCACTAGTTAATGTTAAATCTTGTAAACAAGGTACCCATCGTGCTAGTATACTTGGGCTGGTGGCAGGTACAGTGATTTATGGAGAGCGAAGTATTGGTGGCACTGTATGTAATAAGAGTTATGGTCATTTGTTGACTAAGTTTACAGGCTGTGGCCAGATTGTATTTTGCACCTAAAATACATTTTCCAAAGAAGTCAGTTGTTCGTGTTTTAATTCTGGATTAAGTAAGTTTATGGTTATAAGGGGTTTATGGGAACTGGTCAGGAATCCCGGAGTCAAGAGGAGTCATCCCACGTGTAGGAAAATGTCTTTCCTCAAAACCAAGTTTAGATCTTTTGACAGTGGTTTCTGCTCTGAAACTTTCACACATATATCTGTAAAGGTTATAACAATAAACTCACTTTAATTTAGTCATACCCACCCTTGAAGCACAAGCAATTTAATCTTGCCCTGCTGGGTTACAGTTTACATCTTACCATGACGACGGGGGCCTGCAAAATGGCTTCCAGAATTTACGTATGACAAGCTAGGTCAATAATTTAGAGAAGTGAAGACAAGCCAGGCAGTTTGTTACTCTGAAACGTATCACTTTCACATACGTTTCGATCGGGCACATGATCCCCGGCCTGCCTTAACGCTTGATGTAAAAATGCATTTAATTGCCCTGCAGTAATTTCGCATGTCAAAATGAAGATTTCAAATGATTACCACATGGCCGGCCTCGTTCAGGAGAGAACGTGTAAGAGGTGACCCGCCAAATCTTCTCCCCTGGTTTTAAATAGACAGAAAAACTGTCATGTTATTTTTAGCAATGTATATATGACAACAGACGCAAGACGGGTGGGACTTTCTTCGCAGCTTTCCTAATTAATCCTCGCCAACAACACGTGCACAGGAGGCAGCTAGTATATTTGTCTTTCTGGCTGCACGGCTTACCTGGAAGAATTCTGACACAAATGATGGGCGGAATGCAGGTGTTTTGTGCAAAAAGTGAGAATTGACTCATTATGTGACCCGCGCAGGTTTTGGATCCCTGCAAATGATGATGTGTTTTGTAATATGACATAAGGATAATATATTTCTTACAGATCTCAATAAAGGCCTGATTGCTAGAAGATGTGTTGACTAGAGATGGTCGAATTTTTCGACTTCCTAACTTTGTGAGCTTATTGCAAAGCCCCTGAAAATGGTATCATCACTAAAATTGCTGGAGCTGTAGAGAAGGGTTAGAGGAACATTTGAAAAAAAAGTTTTGCTGTAGCATATGTCATTTTTGCATAAATTAAGTTCAAAGTTAAAGTCGAAATTCAGATTTTCGAAATTTTGACTTGACTTTGAACTTAATTTGTGAAAAAACTGTTTGTGTTAGAGACATACTTTCTTTTTTGTAGTATACCCCCAACCCTTCTCTACATCCCCAGCAAGTTTGGTGATGATACCATGCTCAGGGGCTTTGCAATTAAGTCGAAACCGTCGAAATGGTCGAATTTTTGAAAAAACATTCGACCATCCCTAGTGTTGACTGCTTAGAGGCTATGAAGAGTATATTGCTATAGGGAAGGGGTGTCAAACTCATAGGCATAATTATATTTGGCCCACAAGATTTTTTTTTGCATCTTATTATAAAAATAATAACCATAATAATGCCACAGATGTGTCTTTTATTTGACATTTGATTTCACATGCATAATAGTATTGAACAGCCCAAGCCGAGTGCCCAGGGCTGCTAGGATGAGACCACACTGAGCCGAAAGTGGTCATAGCAGAATGGAAGTTAGGAGGTCCATTTATCTTGGGTCTTCCCACCCTCCCTCCCTCTTTTGAGTCACTGTGTTTTCTACTGTTATATATAGTTATATAGAATATTTGGGGGTTTCTGTACTTGTGGGCATTTATTTACAGTGGGTGAAGGATCTGGCAGTGCCCATAAATAAAGTAGCTGGTGTTAATTAATGTTATTGGTAACATGCTAGTAAAATGGTAGTCACTAGATTGCTTTTATGGTGAGCTCTCAACAGGCTCAATGACCCAGTTGGCAGGGTGAAAACTGGTGAAAGCAGTCATTGGTATTAACCTTCTGAGCATTTAATCCAATGGTGAGCTTTTTACAAAAGTAACAAAGTAAACTGCCAGGATTCTCCACCCCAACTCTCTCCTCCACCCCTACTCAGATTTGCCATAGCAAGCAAACTTACCCCGAGTTGGGTTCAGGGTAAATGCTCAGAAGGTTAAGGTGCCCACCAATCTGGTGGTTTCGGGCTGGTGGCTGGTACTGGTGGTACTGTGTTGTTACAATGGATGAGCACTGTCATATCAAGGTTGGCCTGTGACTTTGCCCAATTGTTTCATTTTTGCCCACTGTGTGATTGAATTTGACACCCAATAGTATAGGGAGTCTTTAGCTTTGAAGAAATCTGCTCATTCTTCATTCAAAAAAGTATTAAAAAACTTTGGTCAAACTTTCTTCTATACTGTTGCTCAGTTTTACAAAAAAATATTATATGATGAAAAAATTTGTTCATGCCATAAATGAATAATTTCTATCTAGGACATTCCTGAGATGATTTTCAATCACATGAGGTCCCTGTGGTACGAGTATAGATAGGCTAAAACAGGGTGTGGACAGCAGTGAAAAGTTGTTCAGATGTTTGTAAGGTCAGGCAGATTTTTCGTTCGATACCCAAATGATTAATCGCGGCGTGCGATGATAATTTCACAAGCAAGCATTCGGGAAGTACACAAAGGAAACATCTCTGGATCAAGGAGTATTATCCCAAGATTTCCATACACTTTACAATTGTTGTAAAATCAAATTTGAAAAAGAAAAAACTATGTAATATAAGGACATCAATCAATAATCACTTCGGACATGTCCGTCCGCGAACGGGCGGATCGGACTTTAAAAAAGTCCGCCGTCCACCCGTTCGTGGGCAGATTC
The DNA here is from genome assembly GCA_036250615.1 of Ptychadena robeensis. Classification (NCBI taxonomy): domain Eukaryota; kingdom Metazoa; phylum Chordata; class Amphibia; order Anura; family Ptychadenidae; genus Ptychadena; species Ptychadena robeensis. The sequence continues at coordinate 29,532,662 of CM070038.1, read as the reverse complement.
AAATTCCCCGCCTCTAGGCGGGGACGCATAGTTCCTGGTTGTGCTAGCCGGATGTGACGTCACAGACGTCACTTCCGGGTTTACGAGCCGGCTGCTCACTGAGAGACCGGGTTCTCTACCCGGTCTTCAGTGAAAAGATTCTTCCTCCGGCAGGATCTCACTGCTCCTGATCCCACCGGAAGAAGGAGAAAGAATAGAGAGCTCCTTCTCACCGGTGAACAGGGCGGGTCGAACACCCGTACTGCTTGCCGCGGAGAAGGAGGACGAACATGCATGTTCGCGGCCGAACTGTCCGCCTTGCAGGCAGTTCGGCCATCACTTTCAATCAATCTATATACAACTGGGAGGGGCTTGCCCTATACTTTTTTGTTAGATCTATGGGAAATTGCAAGGTTCGTTGTGAGCTTATGAACGTTGGTGAGATATTTTACTAAAAGTAAAGTTATTCTTTAAAGTGCACTTAAACTCACCTAATGTCCTTTTACTCGCCGTGGCACTGAGTGCATCTCACACACATATTTTCAGGAAGTACAGTCAGTGACCTCATGACGCCTCCTACAAAGTATGCATTTTCACCATTGAAAAGAAACATTATATAGTGCCATCTAGTTGCCATATACATTACTGCAGCTCACTAACCCCCGGAAGACTAAAATCTACAAAGGATTAAACCACAGGTGAGTATTTTTTAGGATTTCTGAGTACTTCCCTGTGGCAGTAAGAAGTAAGTAAAAATGTGAAAGAAGTTCTTTCCCAACCAGTCCTTTGTAATTATTTATAAATGGGTCTACATTCTACAGGGAGTGCAGAATTATTAGGCAAATTAGTATTTTGACCACATCATCCTCTTTATGCATGTTGTCTTACTCCAAGCTGTATAGGCTCGAAAGCCTACTACCAATTAAGCATATTAGGTGATGTGCATCTCTGTAATGAGAAGGGGTGTGGTCTAATGACATCAACACCCTATATTAGGTGTGCATAATTATTAGGCAACTTCCTTTTCTTGGGTCAAAAGACAAAAGACAAGGCAAAATGGGTCAAAAGAAGGACTTGACAGGCTTAGAAAAGTCAAAAATAGTGAGATAGGTGGCGAATATTCGCAAATATATAATCGAATATTATTAGAATTAGTCGGAAATATCGCAAATTCAATATTGCCTATATGCAGCTCATCACTAGTCGGTATTCCCACCAAGCAATGCCCTTTGCGAGGAGTCCCCAACAGATGTCGAGACCCCCCCCTTATGGCGAATGTCCAAAAATGTATAATTTCTTTGAGCGGCAGTTCATCTTTGATATATTATAGGCCAGAGGATAATAGCCAGACTGGTTCCATCTGATTGCACAGTCACTTTATGGAGAAGATCACTTGAACACACACCCTCGAACCTGCAGCAGATGGTCTACAGCAGCAGTGGGAACCACATCCATTAAGGCCATGCTGCCAGCCAACTGCTAGCAAGACCTCACCAATGTTAGACAAACTTATTGTAAGTATGTTGCCATGACTTTATTTGTGACAATACATGGTAATGTCAAGTTTGTCATTTTCTCTTTTATAAACATTCAGGCTGGTAGTGGCCCACAATTCTCCTTAGTACCCCAACTAAGTATACTTATTGTCAAACCGGACACACACGCTCGTTTTTTGTACAGACGCCCACCCACAATCACCATGAATACCGTGCTGCGGCAAAGCTGGCCTGATATTAGTCAGTCAACAGCTTGCGTCTGCATCCCTTCTATACTTCGGAGAGACCGCAAAATCTAACAACGTTTTTTTTTTTCCCAATATGTCGTTAACCTGTTTTGACCAAGCGTGAATCAATCAACCTCTAGCATTTGACGTCGCTCCCGCTTTGGGTTTGCATCTGTCAAAACCTTTAGCCGGGTTCGCCCTTCTTCAAGGCAGGAGCAATCCCACGCAGTCAAACCAGGTTTCCAACCGTTGCACCGAAACTTCGATTCCGAACGTCCATACAATTGGAGAGCGCAAAATCCAGTGTGGTGATGGCCGAGTCTAAGCCCCCCGCTAGTTTTAGCTGATGTCATCCCTTACGAGACCAATATCTGTACACCACTCGTACCTCAACCCATACTGTAACCCAGCTCATTACCACTTCCAGCAATTCACAAAAAACGCAAATCACGCAGGTTTGCTCTGTTCAACCATCTACAATGAGCGGATTGTCCTCCACAGTACGGTCCCCCACAAACACGCTACACTAGCGGGACCGACAGATGACCTTGGATAGGCACCCTTTGTCCCCCATTCAAAAAAAACCCGAAGCATCAGCAGAGAAAAAAAAAAAAAATTTATGACAATCCATTCTTTAAGCCTTACCAATCTTGTGGGAGTACAGATCCCTGTCCACAGATCCATTTTTTGGGCAACCCGCTATCCGCAACCAATTTGTCAGACCGACCAAAATCCCGGCTGACGCTTCATTACCGTGTGTGGGGAACCCCATACCACCCCCCATATCTAGTGGTATTGGTCCCTTGCTTTTATCCGGTAAAATAGTGGTATCAAATTTGAATATTTACACAGTTATACAGTTATGATATGACATCTATTTAACACTGAACTGCAAAACATTGTCAACTTTAGCTGCTCTTTCCCACTGTGTTTCATGTTGCGCTTTGTGAACCGGATTAGCATAACAGCCACAGAAGAATTATTATCATTATTTTATTACTCATTATTTATACTTATAGTATCCTTATATATAATATGTACAAGCTGGATGAGAAATAACATTGCGCAGAGAACCAAACAATCATACACCAATACAAATGTTGAAGCACAAAAGCCTGGGCCTCAGGTAGCTTATTGGAATAAGTGATATCCGAATATTCGGAATTCCGAACTAGTAATTGCGAATATCGCAATTACGGAATTCCGCGAAGAGGTGCCAATATATTGCCGAATATTCGCAATTTCCGGATCATTCTGTAATTTTTTTAATCCATTACACCCACGCACCTCAATGCATTGGACGAATGGTAAGGCTGCCACAATAGCTTTATCAACACTCCCTGCTCACCATCAAACAGTTTTTAAACTCGAATATTAGGGCTGATATTCGCAACTAAGAAAACCCCAGAATATTGCCGAATGCGAATATTTTCAGAATGTTTTTCATAAAATTTGCGGCATGCCGCGATACGCATGTTGCCGATTGCCGCTCATCACTAATTGGGACACTGTGGCCTACCAGGTTATTTATTTTATTTACCAAAACCTCTTTGTGTAAAATCTGGTAAAATATTCCAGTGCACATTTTTTACTAACAATAGTGACCCCCCATCATAATGGGTTCCACCCATTCTCTTTGTTAAAATAAACCCAAGGGGAAACACCTGTTGTTTTAATGAACCTTTTTATAATAATTGTAAATAAATAGACATGTAAAAATAACAGTATTAACTATTCACAAATACAGCTACATGAATACAGGGAGTGCAGAATTATTAGGCAAGTGGTAGTTTTGAGGTAATAATTGTATTATTGAACAACACCAATGTTCTCAATGAACCCAAAAAACTCATAATATCAAAGCTGATATTTTGGAAGTAGTTTTTAGTTTGTTTTTAGTTTTAGCTATTTAGGGGGATATCTGTGTGTGCAGGGACATTACATTACTGTGCATAATTATTAGGCAACTTAACAAAAACAAATTTAATACCCATTTTCAATTATTTATTTTTACCAGTGAAACCAATATACACATCTCAACATTCACAAATATACATTCTGACATTCAAAACAAAACAAAACAATCAGTGACCAATATAGCCACCTTCTTTGCAAGGACCTCAAAAGCCTGCCATCCATGGATTCTGTCAGTGTTTTGATCTGTTCACACCATCAACATTGCGTGCAGCAGCAACCACACACACAGCCTCCCAGACACCTTTCAGAGAGTGTACTGTTTCCTTCCTTGTAAATCACACATTTGATGATGGACCACAGGATCTCAATGGGTTCATATCAGGTGAACAAGGAGGCCCATGTCATTATTTTTTCTTCTTTATACCCTTTCTTGCCACCACGCTGTGGAGTACTTGGACGCTGTGATGGAGCATGTCCCTGCATGAAATCAAATGTTTTTCTGAAGATGCAGACTTCTCCTGTACCCACTGCTTGAAGAAGGTGTCTTCCAGAAACTGTCAGTAGGACTGGGAGTTGAGCTTGACTCCATCCTAACACCCGAAAAGGCCCCACAAGCTCATCCTTTGATGATCAGCAGCCCAAACCAGTACTCTCACCCTTGCTGGCGTCTGAGTACGGACTGAGCTCTCTGCCTTTACCAATCCAGCCACCGTGCCCATCCATTCTGGCCCATCAAGACTCACTCTCATTTCATCAGTCCATAAAAACCTTAGAAAAAATCAGTCTTGAGCTATTTCTTGGCCCAGTCTTGACGTTTCAAGCTTGTGTGTCTTGTTCAGGGGTCGTCTTTCAACCTTTCTGTCTCTGAGTATTGCACACCTTGTGCTTTGGGCACTCCAGTGATGTTTGCAGCTCTGAAATAATGGCCACAACTGGTGGCAAGTGGCATCTTGGCAGCCTGCACGCTTGACTTTTCTCATTCAAGGGCAGTTATTTTGCCCTTTGTTTGTTCCACACCTTCTTGCGACCCTGTTGACTATTTTGAATGAACGCTTGATTTTTCAATGATCACGCTTCAGAAGCGTTGCAATTTTAAGAGTGCTGCATCCCTCTGCAAGATATCTC
>CM070038.1:29474417-29486630 GCA_036250615.1 Ptychadena robeensis | reverse complement strand
CGGCCACATATGTTGGGAAAGCCTGTTTTTCAAGGGTCTGTCCCTCACACTCCTGGTCATGACAGACAAGGGGAATACAGGCAAACCCCCAAGATTTTTTTTTAACACATAAATCCCACCAAGGAATTCTCAATTAAAATACGCGGGAAAATAAAATGCATGATGTTCCCTTAGACCGTGGTTTTTGGACTTATCTCCTTGATGACCTGCACAAACTGCCCTGATACACCAAACTCCCCGTTAACGCACCGCAAACTGAAACGGTTGAGTGCCCATAAACAATAATCGCAGTGTTTCACTTTTGACCTACTAGACTTTAAGATCAATTTATGACCCAAAAAATAAGTTTTTCATACGACAAATTATTCAACCGATCGCTTTGTCGATCACTATGAAGCAATCGCTTCTTCATCTAGTTCCAATGGCCACACCTCATTGAGGGATCGCTATTGTGATACGCAAGCCCCTCACAACGCAGTAGCGTCACAAAGGGATTGGCACTTATGTGCCTTTTTATGCATCCACCCAGAGGCCAGAAAAATAGGCCAGCACTTGCCATAAAATTTGTCATATAATTGACAAAATTGTTGGTACCCGCTGTGTAGCAACGCCAGAAATATGTTCCAGGAAATGGAAAAGAAAATTGCGGCTTGACCCTATTGTGGCGGAGGTTCATGAAAGTCGTATGCGGTATGAGCATGGTGACCATTTTAGGCAAGGCATGTAATCAGGCCTTTGCAGGCAACGTATCCCCCTGTCATCCCTTCGAATCCACTCGTTATTTTCAGAAGTGTAATCCCCACTTTTCTGACGAGGCGACCTTCGCTTCTCGGTCACTATGACCGCCTGCAGCACTGAAGTCTTCTATAGGACACAAAGCAGGACAGCCAGAATCAAGAGCAAACAGGGATAGCTCTCCAACCAGTCACCCCATATCCAAGGGTACATCTTCTCAGCGTGTCAATATCCGCATAAGGCAATAGTCTGCGATCTTCGGTCGGGTCTTCTCTCAGGTGATCCCGAAGCGCTGGGCGATGCTAGGACTTAAACACTCTGCATGTCCTCCATCAACAGTCTGTGAAACGCCCTGTCCTTGCCGGCGCGGTCGTGATCAGAGGATGTGTCACCCTTCCCTAGTAACCCCGTGACCTGAGCGTCCGCCCTAAAAGTGGTGTAGGCATGTTGTAGCTTAGCTCTAAACTGCTGCATCCTCTCAGACCTCCTGAAAACCGTAAAAATTCACTACTTCTCTCATTCGGGTCTAGTATGTGCCACCCATACAGATCGTTCTCATTCCCTTGATACGAGATCACTCACAGCATGACGCTGACGACCCAATTTGCACGAGGATGATGCCGAGCTACTTATTCCCTTCCTCCTCCCTCACTATGTCATTGAGGTTTTTCCTCCCCCCACCACGTACAACACCATGGTCCAATAGGTGACCACAGGAGCACCGGGGTGCCGTGATGGTCTTCCTCCTCCCAAAGCCACATTCTCCTCTTCGACTCCCTCAGATGCCCGCATCCGTCCCAAGCGAGGCGCTAAGCTGACTGGTGGTGATGGTGACCATAACTCTTCCTCAATCACGCGATCCACAGCCTGATCCGCACTCTTCGGCAGGCCCCTCCAGGAAGGCAATGGATGAGGTCCCTGATTGCCTTCACTGCGACTACGGTTGTCACCCTTCAAACGACGCATGACCTACGGCATTGCGCATGCGTCCATAACTAAAAAACATACCCGCTCCGCAGAGGCTGTCCTCCCACCCCGGGTAACAAATCTCATTGACCTTTCTCTTGTTGGACGCGGCTCGAACATTGTGTTTGAGTGTTGAATTCCACACGCGAACGTCCCAGAACAGCGCCTCACTGCATGTTCTTCGCCGCTGATTTCGAAAACTGCGCCATAGCCGCGTAGGAACTTTCAACACCTCCTAGCCTGCTTGAGGACCTCCGTAAGCCTGGTACGTGCCCAAAAGGGTTGCACAACGAATTTACACATTGCCATGCACGGCACACTGACAACCCCAACTTCATCGCCAACAGATTGCTTCGCACCACTGCAATCTCCAGTTGGTGCGGGTCGCCACTGACCACCTGTCGTTAGGCGACAGGATGCTGGTCCTGGTGTGGGCTCTCCTTCAGGCAAGTCACCCAACAGCGTAACACTCGATCCGGATTGGAATACCCACTGGAGGCTCAGGTGCGATATGATGGAGCCAGCGCATCGAGAGAGGAACTCAGCCGCGGGATGAGTAGGAAATAGAACAGGTGCAGCGGCCTCTGCAGTCTTGTGGTGTCACCACTCGCGCGAGCAACCATTCCATGGCACTGTCACAGGTTTACCCATGCGCAGTACAGATGTACGTCCCTGCCAGCTCTTTGCCCAGTATCAGTGTCGATGACCCTTGCCCCAACACTGTAGCCAGATGCATTCTCTTTTTCCACAAGGAATAAAGTTGTGGATTGCCGTTCTTTGAAAAAAAAATTCGACCGGTACCTTCCACTGCGTGTCCCATAGCCACAAATTTTTGAAGGCCTCAGACTCACCACTGTAATGGTAAAGCTGGGGTGCTAAGAGCTCCGTCAGCCAGCTGTCAAAGCCGGCAAGGGGGGACTCGTAATTGTTTTTGCGTTCAACATGTCCTCACTGACACCTGACGTGGGCCAGAAAGCTAGGACTGCTCAAAACGAGAGGCGAAGTGGCTGTGGTTGAAGTGCAAAGAGACACAGTGGTTGAGTGCTGAAATGCTGGAACGGAGGAGGGGGGTGGCTCGCTGTGGTGCTGCTTCTAGCATGTGTGCTCCATAGGCTTTGTGATGCGCATCATGGCCTTCTCAAGCAGTTGTCCGATTGGGTTTTGCGATTCCCACACTGTTGCCAGGTTCCAATGGCATCGCTGCTATCACGGCAGACACACAAAAAATGCCACACTGCTGATTTGCACTGACGTCATAACGCTGGTCCTGGTGTGCTGTCCTGCTGACCCATGTGCCGATACATGCTGCCTGACTGCCACTAGCCCTTGCGATGACCGCCCCTCTTCCACTCGTCTTCTCCTTCTCCTGTCTCCATCGACTTTTCCACCTGTTCTTCTTCTCTTGGTGGGGCACCCACATGACATCCACGGACACTCGTCATACATCACAAGTCACTTATCCTTGACCCCTCAGCAAAGGAAGCAGCAGCGGGTACACCATCACCTCCACACACCCCACCTCAGGTGTAATGCTACCTGTCAGAGGCATGTCCATGCATCCCCCTGTAGTGATGGCCGAACTGTCTCCCCGACAGTTCAGCGCAAACATTGAATGTTCGCCCATCTTCTCACTGGCGAACAGTACAGGTGTTCGACCTGCCCCCTTCGCCTGCGAGAAGAAGTCTAGATTTCTTCCTCTGGCTAGACCTTTCCGCGCCCGGTCCGGCCGGAGGAAGATTTATTTTTACTAAAGATCAGGTAGAGACACCCGATCACTAGCATTGTAATGGGCACAAATGTGATGTCCGACAGACAGGGAATTTGAAGTTCTCCGCGAACATGTGGACGGTGGACTTTTTGAAAAGTCAGATCCCCCTCTTTGTTGATGGCCATGGTCAATGTTCGGCCATCCCTACCTATGTACCTAACATTTATCCTAGCCATGCTGAGCTTCAGTACTATACCACATCACAGCTGCAGCACAGCTAAGGTGAATGAGCCCTCAATCTCTACACTGGCTTCCAACTGCCCAGAGAATCAACCTGCAACCTCATACAAAAATACACTCCTAACCTCCTCCAGTGACTTACTAATGACATCCCCACTCATAATATCATCACATGTGTGGTTTCAAGACTTCTCTAGGGCTGCTCCTATTCTCTGAAACTCTCTGCCTTGCCCCAATATACCAGTTTTAACATTTTCAAACAGGCTCTAAAATCCCATTACGTCAGTCTGACCTACCTGTCTTCTCATTGCTAATATCATTACCTAGCCAGTTCAATTGCTTGGCTGTTCTATAAGCTCTTAGGTTGTCAACCAGATTGGACAGGGTCATCTTCTTGTGTCATAGTTTGTAGGCGTATTTTAGCTTTCCACCTTATTTAATGTACATCGCTGTGTAATGTTGGTGCTTTTATACAGCCATGTATTAAAAGCTTCAGTGATCATTGCCAAAGCCTGAAACAACTCTAGAGATGATTTGATCATAAGGAACTCATGAAAAGCAAAGAACGCTCCTGCTTATAAAAATTCCCTACCATCCTATGACAAGTTATTATGTGCCCTGGACTGATTGCTAGATACACAAGTATTCGGAGGCAAATGTAATTCTGGGGGGGATTTTAATTTGTGCCAGGACAAGCCTCTTTCTGTCCATCATTCATAGGGCAGATATCTGCCTTACAAAGATGGGGTCTTCTGAGCCCTGTCCATTAATGTCCAGTTGTCATAGACACTAGAGATGGTCAGAATGAAGTAAATTCAATTCGACTTAAATATCGATTTTCCGGATCGAATTACAAGGATCGAATTTTCCACTTTTTATGCCAATTTTCAACTGTGAACTTTTAACTTATCATTTTCTAAATTAGCCTTGAATTTTCATGTGATAGTGTTGATCACGAATTCCTATTCTAATTGCAAATTTTTATTGCAAATATCGGCACAAATGATCGCAAATTTTTATACTTATATTCTCAATGACGATATTCGCGCTCAACACTATAAAAAAATTCTTACGCAAAAATTTTGATTTTTGCGACATTTCGTTGAAAAAGTTGAAATTGCATCTCAATTTTTTCACCATTCCTAAAGCACCCCATACACGCTTAGATTTTTCAGTCGGCAATTGGTTGGCTAAAAAATCAGGTGCCGATCTTAAGCTTAAAAAGCCTAAATCGCCAGCCAAATCGATCTAAACCATTATGGACATGTCGGTAATTCTTAGATTGGTCTAATGTGTCCCCGTCTTAAGTATGGCAGCTCCGAGGGATCTCAGATCCATCGGGGCTGAGGAGTCAGCCTGCCTGCTTCTAAGGGGGGAAGGGGAGGTGCTAGCAGCTCCCATCCCTCTCCCTTTGTGCTAGGCTGACTGTTGACAGCTGACATGCTGTCTGCCGGATCTCCCCAGCTGATAGCACAAACAGCTAGAGGGATCCGCCGTACAGCGCTATCACACAAAGGGTGCCCGGGCCAATTGTGACCCGATGTTTCGGCAGATTGACCACGCATGATGGCGTCAAGGTCGATTGGCCAAAACATCAGGTCACAATCTAAACGTGTATGGGGGGCTTAACAGATACCCTCAGTAGTATAGTACCCAGGTCTCAGCTAGCCCTCCTGCATTGTAATCTAATACATGGGGACCTCATAACTACCCGCAGCTCAGATTGTCCCCATGAAAAGTATAGGCCCCAGCTTTTTTTCTTACTGATGACTTTATGAGAATAAACACAAATCTGTCAGTGAAAAGGATATATTTCTACAATAATACAGAAGGAGCCCATCCGCTGAATGCAGGCTATGGAGATTGTCGAGCTGTACATTTTTACATTTCTGTCTACCCAGAGTAAATCAGATCCAGAGAGCTGATAAATCCGGCAATCTGGAGTTTTTATCTCGCAGGTGATGGAACTCGACTCCGTGTCTAACAGCCAGGCTGCAGGTTAGGTTTCTGCCATTCATCGACTGTCCCCTGCAGATATTACCGACGGCCTGCTTTATTTTAAAGAAAACAAATACCCTTTTCTAGGAATTTAAAGGGAGGTGGGTGCCAGTGTTTCATATACACATCAATGTTGATGTCGGTAATAATAGCGGCAGCATCCTGCTTGAAAAGGAAACGGTGTTTTCCTTTATTTGTATAAATATTACTTCCTTGCCTTGTCAGTGTTTTATATTAAGATTACTCCAAATTCATCTCTGTGCTATGCGAGGTCTGCCAAATCAGCCTGATTCCCAGGAGGAGGCCAGGAACTGTCAATGACCATGTGTCTAGTTTCCAAACCTGACCAACACAATTATACATTAAAAGGGGGGGTTATTTTATCTGTTCCAACTTTCAGGAGCATCTTATAATAGAAAACATCTTTAACCTTCATAAACTGTTCTAACTTTAATAAAAAAAATACTCTGCTGGCAACTTATAATAATAAGTTCTATGTACTTATGGACTTTATAAAGACATATATTAAAACACAAAGGAATCATTCCCAAATTGTTGCCACAAGCTAGAAGAGTACAACAGCCTAAAGCTAGGCACGCAGTGACGTCTACTTTTCCAAAATCCACTTGCGGCCGCACGTCTCATGAGAGGCGGGACACCACTGCATTTTGACAGATTTCACAGGTAAGTAAAACATTTTTAAAACCTCCTATCTGCCTTTTATCTGTACCTCCGGTGCCAAGAATAGGAGGCACATACAGAGGCGGTAGGTCCGCTTTAAGCTCTGCTGCCTTTTTTTGTATGAAGCCTACGGGAAGGCTAAGGTGGTTCCTGGAAGATAAACACCTCCCCTAGCAATGCTCTCCAGATCTTCTATATAATATATATATTCTGGAAGGAATTGGCCATTATGATGTTTTTTCCCCTTTTTCTACTTGGCAGTAAGTGATGGTATTTTATGGAATATTTATTTTCTCATCTCCCTTAAGCCTGTTCTGCCAGTAACATCTTTAGAAAAAAAATCTCTCAATAGAAAACGCCCACTCCCATGTGCACCAATGAATATATATAAGCTTCTGATCTTGCGGCTTTTGCGGTTGCAGCGGTTCACGTGTAGAATTTCCACGCTGGCCAGTGAAGTAAAAAAAAACAAAAAAAAACTAAAAGCGTTTAGAAAAGAAAACTGCATAGAATCAGACTTGGCAACCATAGAGGCAGTACATTTCAGGAGCCTGGAAAAAGTCATCTCACAGCTGTTTTCAGGGATATCGGATAAGCACTGGAGCGTGTGGACAATATTTTGGAACTTTTTATTTTCGTGACTAAATTGCAAAAAAACAATAAGGAAAATCAATAAGTGGTGCTTTGATAGGAGCCCAATGGCAGCTCTGACGCCTGCTGCGACATTGAAAACATGTTGTTTAAACAGATGAGCCGTCCGATCATTAGCAGTTGACTCCTGGTGACCTTTGTTTGGACAATGTCCCATGTACACGTTAAACATTCCTCTTCTTCCCAGCAAATAATCACTCCTGTCAATCTTTTGGAACAAACAAGGGACAATGGTGGCTCCAGAGACATATATCTTGCCAAAAGAAAATGCACAAATAAGCATCCAAATATGATATCTAATGTAAGGCTCAGTTCTGGTAATCTATAAACACAAAGGAATTAAACTCCTCCCTTGGATCTCTTAAAGGGAACATTTTGACCCTATCCTCATGCTCTTCACACAGGAATATGAGCTCTATGTTTTCACCCTAAAGCCACTGGTCAGAGAGTACCCCATCAACCACAATGTCTAACCTCAAATTTTTATTTGGGCATAGTGGGAAAGGGTTTTAATGTTTTTATTACAAAAAGTGACCATGCTTGGTAGTCTCCCAAAACAACACACAATAGGTTCAGCCATCACAAACACCATAAAAACCTTGTGTGGGTCTCTACCAAATAGTAGGTAAAGACTGCAAAAAAAAGGTTCAAATCAATTCTTACTCTATTGAAAAGTGAATTGACAACAATTGGCAACAAATAATATATTTTATCTCATCCAATAACAAGAGATGACTTATGCTTTAACTACCTTAGAATTGAGGCCCAACGGGGTGTAGCAATGTTAATCTGAACGTTAGCTGTTGACGGGAAGAGTTCAAGATTGGATTAACCCACTCTATCTGGGGTACCCATACTGTTCAAACCACGCACCCATGTGGGGCTTGGGGGAATAAGGCCAATACTGGCTGGTACGTGCATGTAGGTGAACGACACAGGCAGTACCCCCAATGGCAATCCGATCTACTTCACACAGTTTGGTCGGCATGCCACCCCACTGGAAACCTGGCACCAGTGGGTGGTAAGTAAAATAGCAGCTCCTCGTAACTGGGGCTTGCAAGGATATTGTGTGCTATTACACTTCCCTGCTGAACACCGGACTAGACTGTGGTGAATAGTAGGCCTCTGAGTGGACAGCTTGCCCAGTAACTTCTAATCCATCAGACTTTTACCCACTGAGCAACTTGGGGGCAGATCCCTCCCTTATATCTGCTTGGAGCCCAGGGGCATAATGGTTCAGGAATTTAAAGGGGAACTGCCCTGATTCTGCAGGTACATGTCACTACACTGGTACCTATCCTAAATAAGAAGCAGGACATTATTAATATTAGTACTTATATAGCACCAACATATTATCCAGTGCTTTATAGAGTATATAGTCATATCACAAAATGTCATTTAGATGAGCTCACAATCTAAAATCCCTAGCATAGGCATATGTACCTAATGCAACCTAGGTCATAGTTAAAAGATATTTGGAGTGCAGTAGTAGCAGGGCCGTTTCTCCCACTATGTGGAGTATGCGGGCGCATGGGGTCAACGCTCAACAACTCGCCCATCAGGGGCACAGGGCCCCTGAAAGGCTAGAGATGGGCCTGTCCAGAGGAAACCCACACAGACACAGGTTGAACATATAATCTCCTTGCAGTTATTGCCCAGACCAAAATTGGAACCTGGGACCATACTGCTGCATGACCAGAGTGCTTACCACCATGGTCACTTTTAAAGGGAAGCACAAAAAGTTAGAGTGCTGCTGGCTTCACCAGCAGCTTATAAAAAATTTTAAGTTAAACTTAAGCATTGCCCCAAAAAAGACAACAAAGAGAGGATGTAGTCACCAATATTGCCTGTGGAATCCTGGCACTGTGCCCTGTTACGATAGTTGGCAAACATATGCGCACCACCTTTGGCAATCGACTCCTGGCCAATACCCTCTGCCCCCATCCAAAGTAATGGTGATCGAGAAGGGATTTAACAACATGTTGGATCTCTGTTCAACCAAAATTTTCTTGGAGCGGGATCATTTGCTCCAGGTGGGCAGCGTTTGATTCCCAAGCGACCGCCGCAAATGTGCACGGCGATTGTTCGGGAATCCACCCGTGTATGGCCAGCTTAACTCTTTGTGTGAAGGTGGCCATCTTAGTAGAGAATAGTGTTGAGCGAGAATATTTGAAATTTGAATATATTTGAAAAATATCCTACATTCAAGCATTCGCAATATTTCGCAAATGTGCGCTCAGATATTCGGATATCGGCTTGTACTGGTTAAGATCACAGAGGCTGTGAAGCTGGTTTGTGAATCTTTGTGAATATATCTGTGAACTGCAATAGAATTCAGTCGAATCAAATTTTACAAATTTCGAATGTTCCTTTATATATTTAGTGATGAGCGGCATAGGCAATATTCGAATTCCCAATATTTGCGAATATTCGCAATCGCGTGCGCTAGTTTCGCAATTATACTCGCCTCGTAATTACCTTCAAAATGAATGCCACATGCTATTTATTTGCGCATTGTGAATCTTTATTCGCAATCCATGCCCATAAGCATCCCAATGCGTATATTCGAAATTGCAAATATCCACCGCCATATTCGAAATTTGCGAATTCTCGAATAGCCGATATTCGCTGAATATATTCGAAATTCGAATATTCGAGCTCAAAACTAAATATATTTGCAAAATTACACGAATTTGAATAAACCATATGCCACTTAACGCTAGTAGAGAAGCAGGGTCTGCATATGTCAGAGCTGTCCCTACCCCAACCCACCCCAGCATTGTAGATCTTGTGAATAGGGAGTTAATAATGTAGCAATGAAAGAAGTGCATAATTAACAGAGGAGATTCTTGCACTGCAGGTTTTAAGGTACATTCTGTTCTGCAGCAAGGAGAACAGTGAAAATATATTAGTGACATCCCCATATCTCTTGATAAGCACTTGTTTCCAGAACATCTTTTCCCTCATGATCAAGACGTGGATGAGATCCATTACTGTGCTAATAAAACAGTGTGCCTATTCCGTTTTGTTTTTAATACGTGTTGTCATCGATGCAACACTGGGGGTCGCTACCAATGGACGTGTCAGCAGGACACCATAAGGCTGTCCAAAAAGCTATGCACCAGGAATGCCATGATATGAAGAGCATGCTATTTCTAAAGGATTTCTAAACAAAAGGAAAATGTAAAGTATTGTTGCTAAACAGAACATCTCAATGTTTAGATCTGCTTTATCCATCGCTATGGTACAATTAAGCATGTAGATATGGGCCAAATCGATTGCCGCTTCGAGCACCCTACACGCTCACGGCCATCTATCTGGCCCATATTATATTCGGCCATCCCAGTTTTCGAGCGGGACCAATCAATCTTGCTCAAAAACAGGGATATCAGACATGAACCTTAATCCACGGGTCACCATGCAAAGCATCGCCTGAGCTGGAGAGACAGCAGAGCTACGCCCCCAGCTCCTCCGATATCTGACAGCAGCGTGATGACGTCATCACGCTGCTGCAGGGAACATCGGACGGCTCAAACATCGAGCCGTCTGTACCCTGCTTAGGATGATATGTTATTGCCTTTAAACCATTACTGTATTTTCTACTTGTCTTCACTCTATTCTAATTATTGTTTAACATTTAAAAAAAAAACTCATTAAAAATAACATGAAAAGTAATTCATCTCCAGAAACCTTCTCTGGGAATGGAAATCTGAGTATAAAGTGAAGAGGCCTGGTTATATAATGTCACATTTCTCGGAGAGCAGATCCAGGCTATTGAAGTGAGGCTCGCCTGCCAAGCCACGTTTAATGCACCATGTGTCGTTTTTGTTTTTCCACCAGAAAGTAAATGTTGCTCAGAACTACAATGGATCTTCAATTGTGAAGACTTTACAGATTATTTGAAGACCTCATTCAGATCTATGCCTTGTGTGAGCGTACATTTTTCCAACCAACAGCCAGTAATGCGCCTTTGACCTCTAGTTAGTGAGATGGCTATGTATATGGTGCCATCAGTCTGTTGCATGCAGGAGGAAGCATTTCCTATATTCAGATGGCTGGTTTCAGGCTGGCCGCATTTTGTGCAGACACTTGGCAGGCGGCTGTCAATAATCCGCCTACCTCTCTCATGTTGTCCCTAATGACAACC
This sequence comes from Ptychadena robeensis, assembly GCA_036250615.1. Taxonomy (NCBI): domain Eukaryota; kingdom Metazoa; phylum Chordata; class Amphibia; order Anura; family Ptychadenidae; genus Ptychadena; species Ptychadena robeensis. The sequence continues at coordinate 29,475,504 of CM070038.1, read as the reverse complement.
ATCCAGGTAGTCGTGGTTTGCTGTCAGTCAGGAAAGTAAAAGAAAGCTTCTACCCGACCATGGGAATATAGCCTTCTCTACCCTCTTTACTAAGACTGAACAGATTGCAACTCGAGAGTCCAAGGCCACAACGACTTCCAGGTTGTACATGGCTCTGCCCTTTGGATAGAAAAGTAGATATTGTCAGGGAAAGTACTGTAATTTTTGTGAGATTACCATTATGGATGGCCGAACATCGTCGGACTGCCTGTTCGCGGGGAAATTCAAATTCCCTGCCTGTTCGCAGTACATGTAACGCATAGTTCGTTGTTCAGATTACCAGACGTGACGTCACCGACATCACTTCCGGTTTTCAGAGACGATTTTTGCTAGAACACCAGGTTCTATACCCGGGCTCTAGTAAAAAGGTTCTTCCTCCGGCGTGATCTTTCTGATCCTGCCGGTGGAAGAATAATAAGCTTCTTCGGGGCGGGTCGAACATCCGTACGGAAAGTTCGGCCATCGCTAATTATCATACCTAGTACTAGTGACATATACATCAGGGATCAACCAATGACAATAGGTGTGTGCAGTTTGGCTTGGCTATAGGTTACAAGCCCAGCTACTTCTGTCTCATCAGGTTGGTCCTCTATGAGCTGTCCCCCTTTTGGGAGTGGCTCGGTATATATGCTGGCTGGAGTCAAGAGGATCATGGGGCAGACTCTTAAGGCCCCCATACTCCTAGCGAGACGTGGTGCGTGTGTGCTTATTGCCGTTGGTCGGCGGGTCATGGGTGCCCACATGGGGAGGCAGATCCTTGTTGCCCCAAAGCTCAATTGGCAAGAGAACAGACATGTCTGTAAATGTCAGGACCCTGCTCGGCAGTCCTCTGCGTTACCCCTTCAATCTCGCAGGTCCTTACCTGTTAGACGTTCCCCGCATGGGGACACCACTTTGGGTTCCAGGGGGTCTTCGGGGTCCTCTGGCCAGCCATCTCGTCCCGCGCGTGCGCGGGCGCGCGCTCCCGTGCGTGGCGGCGTGTGCGGCGGCGCGCATGCGCGAGCGAGAGCCATCGCCCGAATATTAATACATTAACAGGAGGTGGGTC
>CM070038.1:29452595-29474317 GCA_036250615.1 Ptychadena robeensis | reverse complement strand
ACTCCCTGCACCTGACACCCCAGCGCTAATCCAGGTTGTGTGGCACAGATCATAACAGTAAATGAGGACAGACACTCGTCTATTGGGCCCGGCTCGTCCGGTGTATGGGGGCCTTAAATAGAAACAACACCCACCTGCCCCTGATTTATAATACACACACATATCTGACCTGAGGATCTCTTTAAAGCATCTTTTCAAAACAAGCAATCCGTACACAAAACAACAATAATTTTATAGCATATTGTCTCATTGGAATGGAGTTTTCCATTAATATAGCAGGGCTCTTTCACACTGTGAAAATGTGATCCTATTCTGAAATGAAGATCGTATATTGACAGTGCATAGGGGAGTGTGGTTTCACCTTCATGCCATGATAAGTTACTTGGCCCCCCTAAAGTTCTCTGCAGCGTTGTTGGCAACCGGTTCGCCATGTATTCGTTCAATTGGAGGGGGAATTGAATGGAAGTGAAAAAGCCCTAACTGTCCCTTTAAACCCCCACTCTACTGACTCTACTGAGCGAAGATAGGTTTTTGCTACAGCCAGGTTAAATGTCATGTTGGATAAACAGGAAATCTGGGAGGTGACAGCTCTCCGTGATTCTGAGTTTTAACCTCTGAAAAATAAAAAAGAACATGAAATGTCCTTCGTGTTCCAGGCCAGGAACAAACTGTAACAAGGGAGAACTGCGAGATTAGACCCCCCCCCCCCCCCCCCCCCCCCCCTCCCTACATTGGAGTCTTGTATGGAGATTTATCCTTCAGACCTGTGTGTGGATGGTAATAGAGTACAGGTGTCATATGGTGCTGGTCTTAAGGCCACAGATCATACATTCCAAAACACAGACTTACTTTAACTATTTCTATAGAACCAACATCTCCAGAGTGCATTCCAATATATATGAAGTATTCACAGCTGACCGTGCCCCATGATGAAACTGATACCGGCAAAAAAACACACAGGTAACCAAAGATGTTTTGAACTAGAAAAGTAAGAGGGAAAAAACATGAGAAGAAGATACAAACTATCTACAGAAAGTTTCTCTGGTTAAAACTAAACCAGGATCTCTGTACCGTGAGGGGAATTGCTAATCATCTGACCACAATACATAAATGTATTATAACATTTTATACAGTGCATCCAGAAAGTATTCACAGCACATCACTTTCACCATACTTGGTTATGTTACAGTCTTTTTCCAAAATGTATAAAAAAAAATTTACGCAGAATTCTACACACAACACCCCATAATGACAATGTAACTAAAGTTTACTTGAAGTTTTGTCAAATGTATTAATAATAAAAAGAAATTGAAAAAGCACCTGTACATTGTGTATGTACAAGTATTCATAGCCCAAAATGTAGTCTACCTGTGGTAAATTCAGTAGTTTGGAAAGGCACACACCTGTCTGTATAAGGTCCCATCTCATGTTAGAGCACAAACCAAGCATGAAGTCAAAGGAATTGTCTGTAGGACTCTGAGACAGGATTGTCTCGAGGCACAAATGTGGGGAAGGTTACAATAACCTTTCTGCTTTTTTGAAGGTCCCAATGAGCATGGTGGTCTCCATCATCTGTAAGTGGAAGAAGTGCAAACCACCAGAGCTCTTCCTAGAGCTGGCCGGCCCTTCTTCACTGAGCGATAGGAGAAGGGCCTTTGTGAGGGAGGTGACCAAAAACTCAATGCTCACTCTGTCAGAGCTCCAGACGTCCTCTGTGGAGAGAGGAGAACTTCCAGCAAGACAACCATCGCTTCAGCAATCCACCAATCAGGCCTGTATGGTAGAGTGGCCAGATCCTTAGTAAAAGGCACATGACAGCCACTTTAGAGTTAGCCAAAAGGAACCTGAAGGACTAGAGCAAGAGAAACAAAATTCTCCGGTCTGATTAGACAAAGATTGAACTCTTTGGTGTGAATGCTAGGTGTGACTTTTGGAGGAAACCAGGCACCTCTAATCACCAGGCCAATATCATCCCAACAGTGAAGCATGGTGGTGGCAGCATCATGTGTGGGGATATTTTTCGGCAGCATTAACTGGGAGACTAGTCAGGATAAAGGGAAAGATTACTTCAGCAGTATGCAGAGACATCCTGGATAAAACCCTCTTAAATGCTAGCTGGGGAAACAGTTCATCTTTCAGCAGCACAATGACCCTAAGCACACAGCTAAGATATCAAATTAGTGGCTTTAGTATAGATCTATGCATGTCCTTGAGAGCCCTGACTTAAAGCTAGCCATACACGCACCGAGCGGCGGCCAATTTTGCCACCGACTGATGGGCGTGCACGCTCACGGCCGTTGGTCAGCGGCAAAATCGTCCGCTGATCGAGGGTGCCCACATGGGGCAACAGATCCCTGTCACCCCACAGCTCAGCCGGCCAGAGAACGGACATGTCCGATATTCTCTGGCTGCTGCCAGCCAATGCCGTTAGTTTCAATGAAGCCCGGCGTCACAAAGGGTGCCGGCCGATGCTGTCAGCTCTGTAGAGCAGCGTGATGACATCATCACGCTACATTTCAGAGCTGATCTGTCCTGCTCTGTCAGCCCCCACTCGGTAGGTGTGTGCAGGCCTTAAATCTAATTGAAAATCTCTGGAGAGATCTTATAATGGCTGCACCAACACTTCCCATTCAACCTGATAAGGATAAGAAGGGATGGGCAAAACTGGCCAAGGATAGGTGTGCCAAGCTTGTGGCATCATATTCAAAAATACTTGAGGCTGTAATTGCTGCCAAAGGGGCATTGACAAAGTATTGAGCAAAGGCTGTGAATTCTTATGTACATCTGAATTCTCAGTTTTTTTTTTTTATAAATTTGCCCAAAAAAATTGCCAGTAAACTTTTTTTATGTTGTCATTATGGAGTGTTGTGTGTAGAATTCTGAGGAAAAACATGAAATAGGATTCTTTTTTTCCTTTTTTTTTTTTAAGCCCAACTATGTTACTGACCAGTTAACAAGTAACCTAATTATATGTGAGATGTGCTGGGGTTTTTGCTAGCTTTGTACAACTTCCAAAACTCAAAATTATATCTAAAATTATATCTATCTATCTATCTATCTATCTATCTATCTATCTATCTATCTATCTATCTATCTATCTATCTATCTATCTATCTATCTATCTATCTATCTATCTATCTATCTATCTATCTATCTATCTATCTATCTATCTATCTATCTATCTATCTATCTATCTATCTATCTATCTATCTATCTATCTATCTATCTATCTATCTATCTATCTATCTATCTATCTATCTATCTATCTATCTATATATCTTATATGGTTTTGGTAAAGCAAAAGGAGATCTTAAGGAAATCTGACAGAGACATCTAAAGGTGTATGGGGGCCCTTAAGGTAGCCATACACAGGTTGATTTTCCACTTGATTTTTGACTGATCGATCACTGCGCGCGTTCACGAGTTTGATCGGCAATCGATCGGCAATCAATCGTGTTTTGCTCACCCAACCCGATCGACCCCAAAAAATCGACATAGACAAAAAATCAGATCGGACAATGAACCGACATGTTGGTGTTTTGGTCGATTGTTTGGCAATCGAAGTACGTTGGTGGACCCATAGCTTCCTATGCAGCAGCCTTTCCGATTGATGGATTTTGTGGAATCGGCCATTTTGGAGATTGGCTTATGTTCAAATCAGCCACAAATTGGATTCACAAGGTGATGTTGCATCGATTCCCGATCCGATCAATTGCCGATTCCTGATCGCCTGGAAAGATTGGATCGGCAATAGATCAGCAATTGATCGCTGACAAATCGACCTGTGTATGGCTACCTTTAGAGGAGGTGATGTTGCACCACTTCTTTTTTACCAGGACTTACCAGGGTGAAGGATCTATAATCAGGATTTACTTTTTCTCAGTGAGAGGCCAATAAAAACAATTCCTTTGTACTGGCGACATGAGCCAGACAGAATCGCCATACCCCAGGAAATCCTTTGATGTTGGCCACACGACCATTTGTTGGGGTCAACATGGCACCAAGTTTTACATCAAAGTTGCCTGTTCTTTCCATTAAAGTGAAACTGTGGTCAAGTTTACTGCAAACAGAAGGTATCATTTCACGCAGAACAACACAAGCTGAAAAAACACTACAATTTAAAAATCACTTGATTCTAATTAATAACAAGGATGTTTTTTTTTATAAAATACACAGCTACTGAAATGACTCAATATATCTCATACCCCCAGGTCTTCTGAAATGAAAGGAGGGGCTCCTTGTATAATAAGGCAAACGACTCCTGCACTTATGTTGAGCAGTAATTTAGTAATTAAGTGTCTTTTTATACACAATAATAAGGCAATCATTTGTAGGGAAGTGCTCTTGTTTTATTTGTGGATGTAAGAAGCATGCTGGCAGGGGACAGGCTTTTCTATTTAGGCTGTGGCTGCCCAAGTTTAGCTTTGCTTAAAGCCTAGGTGCCCAACCTGCGGCCCGGGGGCCACATGCGGCCCTTTGTGCGTTGTTTGGCCGCCCCCAAAACCTAACTGTTAATGCATGGGGCATAGCGACTCACCTGTGAAGTGGTCACTTGCTGACCCAGCTTTCCTAATCATCTTTGGTGGTCCTACATCAGTAAAATTGTCAATGTTGATCGGGGAAACCAGGTCAGGAGGGGGGCAGGAGGGGGGTGGGTGCTGTTGGGTTTTGACTGCCTGTTGGGATCTGGTCCACCGCCTGCTGAGATATGTGATGGGGGGTGGGTCTGGATCGATGTTATGTGCGGCCCTTTAGTGATGCCGAGGGCCGCACTTGTGGCCCTCCATATCAACTCAGTTGCCCACCACTGGCTTAAAGGGACAACTCCAGCTTGATTTTTTCAAGTAACATATTACAGAATATTTACACCATGCCATTCCCCATTCTGTAATTACCCTTGCAATAGCATAGGTAGTTCTCAACCCACAGAATAGCTTATGAACAAGTGGGAAATCCCTACGAATTCTGGGACATATACCCTGACAAAATGAATCAGAGTTTCTAACAGAAAAGTTACTTAGAAATAGGTGATGCTAACTTAATAATTAAATGTAATAATTAAATTAACTTAATAACAATAATTAAATGTAATCTATATTTATAGAAAATTGTTCTCTTAATTATACAATATAACAAAGTCATTGGGCCATTGTCAGAAGGTGTACCCTAAGTCAGGGCACCAAGGATGCTTGAGTGTTTGAGTGGATGGGTTATACAGGAAGAAGGGTGGGTTTAGTATGTGTAGAAGTGACATAGATTGGGGCCAAGCAATAGGGGGCATATAAGGGCTGGGCAGAAGTGACGGTGTCTATTTTGTTGGAGATGGCCTCCACCCTCACTTCCTTATCTTGTTTATTAATATTGAATTCTCTGTATTGTCTGTATTTATATTGTATTCTCTGTATTGTCTGTATTTATATTGTATTCTCTGTATTGTCTGTAATAATATTGTATTCTCTGATCTGCACCCTCTGTTGTGTAATGTTATGTTTATTTTGTCTGCCCCCCCCTTGTCCTTAAAGAAAATGGTTGTATATATAAATGGTAGATTTTTTAAATTTTTGTTTGACTTTCACAGTTAACCTCCATGGGTTGAGACGTCCAGATTCCAGTTTGTCTGGCCGAACTGGGATTGCACATGCTAACCTATACACGGGGAACCCTCAGAGATTCTGAATTGTGGAAGACCTGCCGATCGGTGACGCTGAAGAGGTGGGGGCACCATATACCTCCATGTTAATGAAGGGGTATCATTTTCCTAGCGCACATCGCCAGCATCATCAATGATGTGCAGAGAGGAGAGGATGGGGGAGGGTGGGGAACACAAGCAGAGTACTAGCTTTCTAACAGTATTGGCTGACCGCTAATTGCACAGCCCCTGAGCATGGTATCAGCACCCACGTTTTGGGGATGTAGAGAAGGATCCAGGGTAGAACATGCCCCATGCTATGCATGGAGCACTTATAGGTCTTCTGCACATAAGCCCTGGAAAGGGGTGTGGAGGGACTGCTTACGGCTCTGGCCCGGAAGACATTCTGAGTTGGGGGCCCTCCCACATAGGTCCCTAGTACTTGGAAAATTGGACTACAGCCATGGTCACCTAAGGAACGAGACATTTTAAGGACCCAGTAGTTTCAGCTGCTTGGCCCATTAGTCACCCCTACCAGGGTCCAGAGTCCTTAGCCTCTTCCGAGGTGGGAACGCGCAGGATGGTCGAGCGGCTGTCAAATTGGGCAGGATTCGTCTAACCCCAGCTTTAGCCATTAGAAACAATCCATGCTTTTTCAGAGGTTTAGCAGCTTCACATCACAAACCCTTTTGCTGTTTGGACTCAATATTATATAAAGCACCCAAGCTTGCAGCGTGGCGCTTTCTGTTCTTCTTCAGCTGCTCAACTATAAAACATTTATAGAGGGAATGGTGACCTTTCCCAGAGCTGGCCCGCACTTCAGTATTTGGACTAACTAGATCAAGTAATAGTTCTGTAATTCTTCAGTGTGGGCTTCAGAAAAGTGTATAGAGTCTATTCATTCTGCAAACAAGACATGAACCCAGAAGATTTCTGTTTTTTAAAACAATTTGTTATAATAGTGACCATGGTCCCCTGCTTGGGGGAGCATGAGACCATCTTTCAAAATGCAGTGCTTGCTCATGTGCAACCACAACAAGCTCAAATTCTATAACATGAGTAGCAGCATAAATTGGCAAATACGTATAAAATGGGTAACAGAGCTTACACAAATATCAACTTTCAGGCTCTGACGTGGGAAAACAGACCATTAGAGAATCCCTACAAAGATCAGGTCAGAGACAAGAGACACTTGTAGCCCTAATTCACATGGTTTGTTGGGAACCACCGGATTGCCACCCCGACCAGCCGTAATCTATGTCTGTAGTGGAGTGCCGAGGTGTGCGCAGGGTGGAGGTCCCTTTAAGACTCCAGGGTCCCCCAGCAAGACTCCCAGCATGCTCCAGGGTCCTCGGAGGAGTTAAGAGGGAGCCTACCGGAAGAGGCGGGGCTCACTCAGAGGATCGAGGTTGATAGACAGGTTTACCCTGTGCCCCTCTCCTTCACCGGTCCCACCGCACGGGTACCGGCGTACGTACAGCCGGAGAGCACAATAGTATGGGGGCCGGTGCATTGGACACCAACGCCCCTTCTGCCGACCAGGAGCGCCATCTTGAGAGTGGAGTGCTACCCCCCCCCCCCTGCGAGCTGCTGGTCCACGTTTATCCACCTGCAGGCTACAGGCCGCTGCCAGTGTGATTGTGCCTTTCAGGGGATCCAACAACTTCGCCATACCCGCTCTGGTGGTCGGTCATGCCGCTGTGGTCTCCGCTGACCTACGGTCCGGTAGAAAAGTATGTGGATCAGCTCTGTCGGGACCAAGAATGTAGTGGAGACATACTCTAAAGGTCCCCATACACAGGTCGATACCTGTTCTATCGACAAATGATCAATCGTGGCTTGATGACACAACGCTTTGCACAATCGATTTCCGGTCGATACTTTGAATGGCGACCCATGTCGATCAAACAGGGATTTACCAACATGTTGGTTCCCTGTCCGATCGACAATTATTTGACAAGGGTTTTCGCGTTTGATTCCCAAACGATCACTGCAAACCTGCACCTGTCTATCAAACAAAAATTGAGCACTGTATGGGTACCTTCAGTCATTCGAGCCCAGCTACTGGGACTACTTTATCTAATTACCAACAACCAGTAGTACCCTTCTCATCATAAAGACCAAACCTGGCATGAATAGAGACTTTTATCTAATAATTATTTCTAAAAAGCAGCAGAAGGCATTAATCCTGGTATCCTACCAAAGGTGTCAGAGGGAAGAATTGAGCACCCAGGGTCAGCGAAAGGCAAGCAAACAGCCAAAATCTAACAGGAGTAATGGAGCCAGATCGATTAGTTTCTCAGGTATGAACTGGCTCTATATAGCTGCCCATACATGGGTCAATATTAGGCATGATGACGCAATGGATCGCCAAACAATGTGCACCCATTTGCGCAATGGAATCACGTTCGATACTAGTAATGGCGATCGAACAGGGATTTACCAACATATTGGTTTCCTGTTCGATCGACATTTCTTCTAGTGGGATCAAAAAGGGTTCCTTAATATAGATGGTCGACAAATTATAAAATCTAATATGTAAGTCGAAATTTCAACTTGTCAGTGGAAATTCTGATAGGTAAAAGTTCTGCAGGATAATTTAGAATTTTCACTGTGGAATTTCCACTTTTTGAAATATTTTAATATATAATACCTAAAAACAAATTTAATACAAAAATAATATAATCCCCACCCTATGGAATGAGTATAGAGGTCTCCTTGACCTCTTTCCCCATTTTTAAAGGGTTAAAAATGTGATGTCCCGTGATGTTCGTGCTGGGTGGAATACAGGTCCCTGGCCAGGGTTGAGCAGAAGCACTTGAGCTCACCCTAGCTGGGTACCTGCCTGAAAATATCAATATATCCTCAAGTAGCCTGTTGGGCATGTGCAGGTGCATGGGCCAAAAAGTTAGTCTTCCCAGAATGAAAAACAGCTGTTGAAGGGCAGAATTTAATAAAAATATTTTAAAAGTGGTCTCTTTTTTATTTGTAGGACTTTCATTTAAACCTCTAGAAATGGGTAAGAGGACTTGGAGACCTCTATCTTCATTCCATTCCATTTTTCATGTAAAAAATTGTGTTGTTTTTACATACAAATACTGGTTGACCATGTCTACTCTCTAAAGTATGTACAGGTGTGCAGTATGGTGCACAAGTAAGGGAAAGTTTCCACTTTAGCGATCGTCCGCGACCACCAGTGGTTTTAACCCTACCATTAGAATGGTGGGAGATCACTAAGGTGGAAACTTAGCCTAAAAAGCAAAGTGCCAAGGCCTGACTTGGATGACTCAATCTCTAGTGAATATTTAGGAAGTATTGCTCCAGAGTCTCTGCAGCTAAAAAGGTTAGACCAGCTTTTACCATTTTATTACCCTTCACTGCTTCTTACACATAAGTAATAGTCCATAGTTTCTTCACAGAACTACTTGAAACTCCTGGGCGTTATGCCCGAACCGGTCACGGTTCGAGCATAACATCCAGAAGGTTAAAGTAGTGCCAGGATCGGACAAACACGTCTGTGCTGTGCGTGCATGCAGCGATTCTGCATCACTGCAGGCTCGCTGATCCCTTTTGGCCCCTCATCTTTGGCGGCCATGTTAATGAAGGGGCGTGGATTTTCCCGGCCTACATCTCCGGTGTTATCGAGAGGAGGGAAGAGCAGTGGAGGGGGGGGGGACGACGACAAACAAATGCTGCGAAATGGCCATAATGCTGGGGAGGTTAAGATAGCCTTGGGGTGTCAAGTAGAACTAGATTTTTCCTAGTAAGTAAAGAATAGCAAGACTTTTACCAAGAGATTTTTCAAAACAACTATGAGACAACGATTCTATTTATTCCATATTACTTTTCGGAATTAGCGTATTGCAGATACGTAACATCCTTGAACTGAGATCAGTGTAGTCTGGGAATTGTTCTCATGGAAAACAGAGCAATCTTCCTCTCTGACACCAGTCTGGGTAACCTTGGCACAGCCATACAGAGGACGCCTCGGCCGCCAGTTACGTCTGACTTACATCACAGCAGATATATCGTCTGGCTGGAAAACCAGACATTTCAGTGTTCTTCTCTTTTATATATCAAGGGTGGAGGATTAGGATGAGAATCGGGCAACAAAAACCAGCACTTAGAAATGATGGCCAAATTTCTTCCTCACAGAGCAGCCCATCATGTACGCCGTGTGCAGCTACAGAACATAATTTCTTTGTCTTTTCTCTTGCAATATGGAATATGTAATAAGGATGCAGGACTATTCTGCACCAATTCATGTCCGGCAATAAGAACACATAGTCAGAGGTATGGGGAGAAAAAAGAAGGCATTTCAAAAAGTTACCCCAACATGAGGCCCAAAGGTCCCCATACACGGGTCCGATTCCCAACGGATTCCAGGACGATCGATTCCGGGCGCGTGCACGCCAATCGATCGTCCCGGAATCGTGTGAAGCCCACCTTGACCGATCGATCACGTCCGATCGATCGGGGGCCCAGAATCGGATCCGAAAGAGAACCAACATGTTAGTTCCATCAGATTGATTCAGGGCCGATCAGGCACGTTGGTGGTGGACCACAGATCGATCACCAGGAGATCTGCACAGAGGACCACATCCCACATCATGTCCTGGCAGCCCTTGCACGTTCTAGCACTGGGGGAAAAAACTCACCCTCCACCATTCCCACCCCTGCGCAGCAGTAAAGACAACACACAAGAGAATGCAGGGCAAGGGATTTTACTCCAATTAAAAAAGCCATGGTTGGCCCTCGCTCCATACAAACGTATAAACATAAAAAATATTAGAAAAATACAAACAGGTCAACATGACTGAGGCAGGGGTCTGAAAACAGCTGGCCACCCCAAACAAGCAACCAGGAACCCATAGGGTCCACAAAGTCAATAAAGGTCATGGGCATCGACCCCCCAGGTCCCTGAGGTGCAGCAGTGGTGGATTCGATGGTGGTGGTGTGGTAGGGTGGGGCCATGGCTCCTCTGTCCTCTGTCCTCCAGAGTGGCGGTGGTGGTGGCAGGCGCTCCTCCCTGGTGTCCTGCTGGTCCTGGCCCCCTAGTCCTCCTGTGGTGGCGGTGGTGCTCTCTCCTCTTTGGGGGGCTTGGGGTGTCATCTGAAGCTCCCAAAGAGGTCCACCATGATGGCCCGCGAGCCCGCCTAGCAACAACCTCCATGGCCAGGCTGCCCCCTCTGGATCCTGGTGACGAGAAATTGCATAGTATAGGTCTGAGTTCAGTGCAATACATGGCCCACGCCCTCGTACCTCACAGATGCCCTGTCATATTCCTACCTTCAGCTGGCTGGCTTGCCCTCTTGACCAGACTCCCTCCTCCCCTTGCAGGTCCACTGGGCACCTGGGCAGGACCGAGAAGTGGGCAACATTGACCCTCGACTGTAATAGCAGTCACACACATTAAAACCACTGTCCACCAATGGAGCATGTGATTACTTCAGTGGTTCACAATATGCTCTCCACAATACCATCTAGGCAGGTCATAGAATGCACTGCAAAAACTGGAAACACTAGATGTCACTGTTCTGATCATCCACATTCCTGCCCTACAAATCATTAGCTGCAAACTCAGGCTGACCCCAATTAGCAAACAAGCATGTGTAGAGCTGCCACAGTCCTCAAAGTCGCCTACCTGTGGAAGTTACCAGGCTGCTGGCTCTCCGTGGCTCCTGGTTGGACCCTTGGTGGCGGATTGCGCCTCTCTGCTTTCCCCAGGAAACACATTCATGACCTCTATGTCACTGAACATCAGCCGGGGCCCTCGGCGATCAACCACGCTCCTGGCCTACAAAGCTGCAAACGGGCTGAAGCACCATGACCAAAACAAGCATGTGTGAGGCCTTGCAGAGTCGCCTACTGTAGATGATGGACCAGCCTGCTGCCTCTCCGTGGCTCCTGGACCCTGGTGGCGGATCGGGCCTTCTTCTGCTTTCCCCTGGAAAACACATCATGACTCATGTCACTGAACTGTCCCACTGTGAATCATGACCTAACCCTGGGCCTCAGCGATCACCCACGCTACCTTCTCCGTCGATCGCTCCCGGAATCCTGCTCCTCTTCTCCATCTTGCCAACTCTGCTCCTGTCCTCACGCTTGCATCTTCCTCTGTCTCTCTCCCCTGCGCTGTCTCTGTCAAAATGGCGCCACGACCTGCCCCTGGGCGGCCCCGTGTTTCGCTACATTCAGGCGCGAACTCTCCGGGGGCGTTTCCGGCTGCTATAAAAAGACCCCCAATACGAGGCTCCACGCATCGCCGATTCCCCCGGAAGTCGACGATTCCCTGGACGATTCCTCTGTGGCTGCCGATTCCACGCCAAATCTACAGACCATGTGAGTAGCACAGCAATGTGTTTGCCGACTTCGCCCGATGTGCTGAGGCCTCCTGTTGTGCTATGTGTCTTCGCCTGATTCATGTCCTCGTTTATTTGAGATTGCGCGTGTTTTTGCGCCAATTCCCCCACCACCTCAACGATTCCGTTGGCCCTCGCCGATTCATTGCCAGATCTACATAACCATGTGAGTAGCACAGCACCATGTGTTTGCGACTTCGCCCGATGTGCTGAGGCGTCCTGTGTGCTATGTGTCTTCGCCTGATTCATGTTCTCGTTTGTTTGCAGATTGCGCGTGTTGTTGCGCCAATTCCCCCCACACCTCGACGATTCCGTTGGCCATCGCCCGATTCCTGCGCTCGCCGATTAAGCCAGATCTACATAACCAGTGTGAGTAGCACAGCCTGTGTTTGCCGACTTAGCGCCCGATGTGCTGAGGCGCTGTGTGCTAGGTGGTCTCGCACTGATTCATGTCCTCGTTTGTTTGCAGATTTGCGCTTGTTGTTGCGCCAATTCCCCCCACCACCTCGACGATTACCGTTCGGCCCTCGCGTATTTCCTGTACCTCGTCGATTCCCAAACATCACCACATCCACACGTGAGTAGCAAAAATGCCTTTTTTTCAATGCAGGGCACAATCAACTGCGTTTATGTGTGATTGTAGTTAATCTGTCCCCAGCTGTTCCCCCCTTCGGTTGTTGTACACCTGTTGCTGCTATGGAAGGTCAACTCTTTGTGACCTTTGCCATGGGCTGTTGTGGTGGGATCAAGTCTTGGTGCATCACCAGGTTGTATGTTTGTGATATGAAAAGGTTGTTGGTTGCCTGGGCCAATATGTATCACTGTTCAATGCAGATCCTTTGTAATGTGCCTTTCCCTTGAACCATGTAGATGTGCAGAGATGTTTGTATTGGTGGAGCAGTGGGGGTCAACTGAGTTGTTGAACGGGGGGGGGTCATGGTGCATCCCATGTGCATGCATGTCTCGGGAGATGTATTGTAGAACTTGGACTGATTGTAAGAATTAATGAGGTTAGGGGTGCTCTAGTGTCATGTGTACATGGGATGTCCTTATGAACCTGCCCACTGTAATGCTCAAGTATGTGTAGGTTTCCACCATTGGGGGCCCAGGAATGCCCCTGGACTCAGGGATCCCTAGAGAATGGGAAGTGGAGGAGAGGCAGCGATTTCCTCATGAGCCATCTGGGTTGCGTTTTGACTCTTGCACCTACTGAGAATTGTTTCACATGTGTGACATGTGCTCCTCTTTACAGCAGGCCATGGCCCCCAAGAGGAAGAGGAGGGTACACTGGAAATGACCCCAGACCAGCTCACTGAATTCATTGAGCAGTTTTGCCAAATGCCATGCCTGTGGAAAGTCAAGAGCCCTGACTATTCCAACAAGCCATCAAGCACCGGGCGTATCAAAACCGTGCTGGCCTTCTGCGGGGCTTTAAGCGCCACCGCTACCATGGACTGACCTGAAGAACCAAGATCTCCACCTGCGGTCAGTGTTCAAGAAGGCTCAACAAAAGCTGGAGAACAGCAGGCGTCGGGGGCGGGTGTGGGTGAGGAGGTGGGTCTGGTTGTGGGTACTACACGACCCTTCCTGTCGTTTGTGCAGGACCAGGAGCAGCCCAGGGCATAAAACTCCAACAATGGGGCAACGACCTGAGGGTGGGGGGCCTGAGGGCCCAGGGAACTTGCCCCAACCCAGGAGGATGGTTCTCCACTCCGGAGCTCCTGGCAGTGCAGTGAGGTTGATACTGTTATTTGTCTGTAATGTCATTGTTCGCCAATATGTATAGCTTGTACTAACATTTTCTAAACTCCAGGACAGACCTGGTCCCTCGTTATGAGGAGGAGCCTGGTCCCTCATATGAGGAGGAGGAGCCGTCCGGCAGCCAGTGTCCCTCCCCACGTCCTCATGTGGCCGCAGAGGAGAGCTAGCATGGCCACAGGAACAGCTCATCCGACCCCTGCAGCAGATCTTGGCAGCAAGGCGGACAAGAATGTGAGGCCTCTATGGTGTGTTCATTGCTGCCCAAGCTGCACAGGGCATCAGTGGAGCAGCGGGAGGCAGCACAGGACTTGATGACGGAGGTTGCCTGCAGGGCATGCAGGGGGCAAACTGGACACTGCAACCCCAGTTGGTGTGTTCATGCTGGTGATGCCCCTGGGGACCCACTCTGCCCCCATCATCTGGCCAGCCTGTGCAGCAGCCCACATATACCTATGGACACACATAACCGAGGAGGGGGGTTACAACTTAACACCAACTTTGAGCACACACTGTGACTGTGTTGTTTTCGGCCATGAGTAATGGCATTGTGTTGATATTTGTAATTTTATTTTAATAAAACACAGCACAACTGTTAATGTAAACATTTATTTTTATTTTGCCCACAAATAAACAGGTTTGACTTAACTCAATGGCTCTTCTTTTTCCTATCAATGGGGTGCATGGGAGACATCAGGTGGTCATGTCATTCTGCCAGGAGAAGCCCCCACACCATTGAAATGGCTACATGCAAGTCCGGTTGGTCTGGGCCTGCAGGGATTGTACAGAAGATGTCTCAGGAGGCGCATGGTGGTGGAATAGGTGTCCCTTTTGGAGAAGCCAGGACTTGGCCCATAGTCTTCTCCTCCTCTCCTTCATGCTCTCTTCTCCTCCAATTCCCACAGAAGGAGTGCTGCCACCAGTGTGTCCTCCACCCGGGCATGCTGTCCGGTGGTTTTGCAAGGTCCAGCCAATGTGATGGGAAAGCCACACACCCTCTTTATTGACTTCTGCTGGGAAATGGATACAACCCATCTGATGAGGTCATCGGACGATCGATTGATGGTGGGGGTCTGATCGACCGTAACACGGAATTGTCCAGGAATCCGTTGGGCCAAGGTGGTTATATGGCGCGATGCGGACGGATTCAAGTTGGGTCCGATCGATCGGACTCGATTCCGCGACATCGGATCAGATGGGTGATCGATCGGCCATGGAATCGGAACATGTATGGCTAGCTCAAGAATGGATGGAGGCCTTTAGTTGTATTAAATTAAGTAACTTTTAATTAAAACTGTGCAAATTGACTAGACTGGTAAATGTTTTATTTTATACAATGTAAGTGCCCACTACTCACAGATACAATAACCCTCTGTTATTCAGTCCTTTGCCTTTTCTTTTATTCAGCAAAAAAAAAAGGAACAAAGTAAAGAACATTTACATCGGCATAAGGCTATGTTCCCACTTACTGTGCTGGCGATTAATCGCCTAAGTGGGAACATAGCCGTACCCTCAGAAAGTAACAGTACTTCTTTGGGTTTAGTGCTGGTAGCTCAGACACAAGAGCTCTCTTTGCTGGCTCCCAGAAACACATGATTTCCCAGCAACACAAAGGTAAATAGGAAACCTGCTCCAGCCTTCACAGGTTTCTACCAATGAAACCTGGATATGGCCCAGGTGGCCAAGTAAGCCACCCAACACTTTCCTTAGGCTATGTTCCCACTTAGGCGATTAACCACCTGTGCTGGTGATTTTTAATCGCCGGCAGAATCGTCTGGCAATAACCTACACTACTTTCTTTTTTTAAACAATAAGTTTTATTGAAGGTTTTAACAAACAAAGAAAATCACAATTGAATAGAGGAATGCAATGAATACAGTCGACACCTACACTACTTTCAATGGGCTTGTCCGCCTAAATGGGAACATAGCCTAAGCCGGCTCCAAAACCCTCAAACTAGCTTTTGTAGAAATCCTTGCCCTTAACCAACACAGTCAGGGTATATTTACACTGTACTTTGCAAGGTCGTTTCTGGTCTTTTGGGCAACCATAAATTGACCTTGCTTTACATCTAAAATGGAAGTCAATTTGTTTAAAGAACACAAAATGTCGTTAATCAAGCAGTACGTTTTCTGTTTGTATTTTGAACGCCTTCTTTCGCGTTCATTTGGTTGTTAAATAGCCCCATTGACTTTGCAGCACTTTCCAAACCTTTATTCACTAATTTTTCAGTCTTTACAAAAACGACCTGGGAATGGCTCTCCCACCTTTCCTTGCACTCTGCAGGGTCAGGTGACCTTTGTCTGTGGCTGCTTGAATGCTCAACCCCCGAACGTTTTTCAGGCTTTAAAACTACAGTACATTGTGTAGAAACGTCTTTGATTTAAAGCGTCATTAACGCTTTCTGCCACCGGAGCTTTAAACATGTAGTTCAAATAACAACAGTGTAAATGTACCCTTAAGCCAACCATAGAATCCTTAATCCATGTCCGACTTGTAGCGGACTCATTAGAGCATGATGACATCACCACGCTGTGAGGAGTCGGCTACAGAACTGACAGGAAATCCTGTGTGCTCCACTTACACAGGGGATTCCCATCCAATTGTAGCCAATTAACTTGGAGGGGGAGGAGACTCCTCCTACAAGTTAACTGACTTCAGCAGGATCCATCACAAAAAGTACCGGCAGGACGGATCACCATGCAATCCGACCTGCCAGCTCTTTGGGTCCAAACCTCAAGGTGGGCACGCCTGTAGTTGCAGGCGACCGACCACCATGCGCGCATGCCAGCGCCTCCACCTGTGTGCAACCTACACACCATATAAGATGTTAGGAGCCATGCCCTGTGACACCCTGTCACAACAGTTGTTTTGTATTGTAAAATGTGCTGTAATGTGCCTGGGCACGCCCACACTTCCAACACCAGATATCCTGTTAACAAGCTTTATTAGGTATTCCAGAACACAAGAGTAATACACAAAAGGTCGGTCCAATAAAGTATGCTACAGAAGGCAGGAGACATGCTCAGGGACAATCCCATGTCAGGGCAGGCAGCATTCAAGCAATATCAGAAACCAGGCTGGGTCACTGTTGGCAACAAAGACACTTGCAGACAGACAGGTAAAAAAAAGCACAATAATAAACACAAGCACACTGCTATACAGAGGCTATAATGGGCAATGGTGTGCATGACAGGTCCTTATTAAATGTGCCACCTGGTGCTATATTATTGGTAAACAATTGGCTAGGGGGGTCTCCTGCTGTGCAGGCTCTCTGAGACTGTCTGTAATCCCAGGGGTCACCAAGGATAATGTGGGATGGCCAGCAGGGTTGCATGTTCTAAATACTGTATTTTGACTATAAGACACACCAGACCATAAGACACACCCAGTTTTTAGCCAGAAAAAACAGGAAAAAATGTTTTGTGTCACATCAATTGGGTAAAATAACGCAATATCAAACTCAGCCAGTACATGTCACTAGCAGAAGTACACTCAGAGCACATCATTCTCCACACTGATCGGGAGGAGGGGGGGAAGGCTGCAGAGTCTTCTTTCCTCTCCCTTTCTGGCTGTGCCTGTGTCAGTGGAAGCTGCAGAGTGATTGCAGTTTACGCAGACACAGAGAGAGGGATAGATGGCAGTTTATCTATCTCTATCTCCATTGCTTATACCAGCAGGGCTCTATACAGTTCAGATGGAAAATCCGGACACCAGCCAACACCATCCCTCATCTGACAGCTCCTCGGCTAAGCCAAGGTGTGACCATCCAGAGTGTCCACGGGGGTCTCGCATTCGGACCATAAGACGTTGTATGCAGATTATTGAAAATTCTACTTGGGCATAAAAAAAGATCTGTTCACATATGAGGGGGGGGGGGCGGGGTTTTACAATAGACTGTTAATTTATAAAAAGTACAATTATCACCCCAAGTTGTGTTTAAATCTAATTAATTCTTCAGACAATTACTGTAATGCACAGACAGTAATAAATATTGCTCATTTACTTTCCAGCTGCTAAGTGCCACATCAATGGCAGAATGGAGGACAGTAAAGTTTAATTCACATCTGTGATTGGAAACTGCGCATTTTCTCTGCCTGAACACCCAAAGACCACAGCTCCCCAGGGAACTCAAAATGTAGATTTTTCAGGCATTTGCCCAAAAGGATAACATGGGGACCGGTGTGAATATTTCACAACTGTGTAATGTGTGCAATCGTTGCACCCAGTGGTGGGCAGATGATTTGAGGGCGGCTCAGAGAATTGGTAACCCTGAAACCACACATGTGAATACATTATCAGACTGCTGCTCCCACATACAACCAGTAGTCCAGTACAATCACTGACTGAACCTCGGCTTTTCTTACTTTCTTTGCCTTCTTGGGATAACTTACCTCCCTAAGAAAAGCCATGGAGCCCTTTCTAGAGAGCGTGTATGCAAAGTGTGTCTTCCAAGAGCTTGCATGACAAACAGACTACGACTATGACTAGGGTAAAAATGATGGCTGTCCCTTTTGTCTGAACTGTTCAACAAAATTAATTCCCTCAGATCCTAAATCGAATAACCTAGATGAATTTGTAATGGCCTGGCAGCCTTTAATTACCAACATAACGAACAAAATATATTATTTAACAATCATTTACAGACCATTATAAAAAAAAATTAAATGAAGGCAGTTATTCAGCACCCTATATCTGCATTACCCAATACATGGGCCTCCAGCCGCAATACACCGACTCGGAGACAATTACAATCAAATGCAGATACCACCTTACAGAACCAGGCACTACGATACCCTTTCAATGACCTCTTCCATGACCAGACCACCTTCAAGGGCCTTATAACCCCACAGCTGCCATGACTAGTTTTGAAACCTGAAAATAAAGGTTTTTTAATGCAAAGAAAAATTGTGGGAGGGAGGGCGGGAAAATAACCCGATGCACACTATCCTCTGACTGAAGTGTGGAGAATTCTCCTCCCACACGGAACGACAGGAGGACCCTGCCTAGCAAGTGACACAACCAATCCGGTACATGATAACATAATAACATAACTAAGCATGTTTATTTTACATTATATAAGATTTACTAACCCTTTGTATGCCAGCTTCCTCCAGTCATGTACTCCTTCCGCCTAGGTCTCTGTCTTTTGGCTCTGGGCCTGTCTGTTTTTAAAAAAAATCAACCTTATTGAGAACAAGCATTAGAAACAGTACATAATATAGGTTCAGGAGTTCTCAAGAGTTTTTTCTTCCTAAGCTTAGGCGCAAGCAATTCAGCTGTTCCCTAAGGCTTTGTCAATACGCAGAGACAGGATGAGTAGGAATCATCAAGGAAGAAATACAGAGAAGAAGAAAATGACACTTTTGTAGAAAGTGAGAGAAAGAAAGGAAAGAGAAGAGCATTAGAATAAACGTTCTGCTGTCCAAACGCTGCAACCTGCACCCTTGTCTGCCCCAACAATATAATGTAGGTAGATATACATTACATATACATGGTTCACCTCCAGGCGCCGGGCCTGTCTTTTTTTTATAAGATCAACGTTTTAGGGTTTTTGGAAACTAAATATATGGTTAAACTTAAACCTAATTGTGTCCCTATTTTGAAGATATTCTTCTTCAGCCTTTTTTTAGAGACACAAAAGGAAGCGCAACAATATGCCTCAACATGTGCAAAAACGGACAGTTCTCCTAGAACCTAGTGGAACTATGCCTCATACATTGAGTTCCTTGATCTCAACAACTTATATTTCTAGGAAAAGGAAAACTTCAGGCAGCACCTCGTACCTCAGTATTACAACATTTTAGACACCAGTGAGCGCCAGTCCTCCTGTGACCTGCAGCCCCCCATAGCGGAGAGCCGCTGGGAACCCGTCAGCTGTGTGGATTGTGGTTAGGTTCTTTATTTATTCTGCGATATCTGAATTTTAATTTAAGATTGAGAAATATCATGACTCAGCATTCCCAGAGAAGAGCGCTTGCTGCATGATCTTGTCGCACTCACGTCAATAGCAAATACGTCTCAGGAACATAACAAGGAGCCCTGTGCTGGGGGCCTGCCAGCAGCGATGTGTGTGGGACACGGCGGGCGCTGCCAAGTCATAGCTCTCACACTCACCCTACCTGGGCCCGCAGGATGTCGCCACACTCTATAAATATGTTTAAAGGCGCGCTTCGGTCCAAGATGAAAATTTTGCATGTAAACTGGCTCAGGGGACAGCGACTGCCTTCTAATTAGAGGCTGAAATCTGCAACTTAGGACTTTAAAAGATGCATTCACATATTAAGGGTTCATGTATATTTATGTGCATCCATGAGATTCCTATGGATCTTCAATGTTCATTCACATATCAGAAAACTCACATTACCCTTGTTTAGTTATTACAGGTATATGACTTATTACAAAGACCCGACCCCACATACACACAGACAAGGCAATGAATATACAAAACCACTATTGATATCTCTACCTTTAAAACTTATCTTTTGGTGAACACAAGTCCCAATCTTGCTCCCACCTCACCCAGCTCATTTATACAGGTGTTTTTTATCTGCCCAGTAAACGAGCACTAATCTAAACTGAATGGCGTACGCAACATTAGGCATCCACCAGCCGGTTTTCGAGCTTTTGCTGTAGGGCCCATATCTCGATGACCTGTGAATGACTGCACAAGTTTGCAGCCGCTCGCAGGCAGTCATTTCCCGGGCTGCTGCGAGAGCGCCCAGTAGTTTCCTGGGCTGCTGCGCACTGACGACCGTGTAAATTTAGCCTTAACCATTATTAGACAATATTTAACATCCATCAATACATGAAGTATTGTGACTCCAGGCCTGCTCACTAGTCTTGCTGATGTTCCCTTTGTCATGACATCACTACAACTAGTCCATCCACTAATGCAAACATGGACAAATCCAGGGGCCCAGTTATCTGTTTTATCCGGCTTGTTGTCAGCTGTGCGAGAAGATGCTCTGGCTCCCCTCCTCTTGTTCCCTGCGATGAACGTACATAATGCCTAGAGGCTTCCAAACGTCACCGTGAGAATTTGCAGTTCCATGATCATGTGATGGTGCTGTGGGTGAGTCAACATGGCGATGGCAGGTCAACTCTAGGAGTTATCTCTGCTCATTGCACTGGAAAAGCGTAGGGGAGCCAGAGCTTCTTGTCACCAAGGTCTCTGAGTTTTGACTGAAATATGGCAGGTACGTTTTTTTTAAAGTGGACCTACAACCAAAAATGATGATTTCATGAATGGCACTAGAAGTGCCAATAATAGAGAGGAAAGCATAAGAGAATGAACCTATTTTGGCCAGGAGTCAAAAAGTTTTCCAGCCCCTACACTAATATATTCTTTTGGTAGCCAATGGGCATAAATCCATATTACCAGGAACATCAAAGTCTACACCACAGAAAAGAAGATAGAGGAACTGCAGAGGGACATGTCACTTGACTGCAGATTCACATACACTGCTTTATATGAATACATAGAACTTACATTAATTTGTAAAGTACAAATCTGACAGGTTCTCTTGAATTACACATTTGCAGTTTGCACAGATAATACAGTTACAGTCTGTATTGATATTTCCCAGAACTGCTACAAGTAAAGCGTGTCTGATCTTGCAGGGGGAAAACTCTCTACTCTCAGGCGTAAATCCTTCAGGTCATAGCTTGGCCCCTGACAAGAGTCATCTGAAGGGTGTGAGATTTACCGCAGCACACCTGGAAGAGCATTCCAGTGCCAGGCCATGCTGAGACTTGCAGTTCTATTATCAGGCTTCTATGATAAGGGTCATAATATCTTGGTGGTAGTGACAATACACCAGAAACTGGATCACTAAGTAGAATCATAAGAGTATTAATCTGGTTCAACAAATCTATCTCTAAAGCTGGCCCTAGACGTTTAGATTAGTGGCTGATTTTGCCACCAATCGTCCACTGTGTGCGCTCACGGTGGTTGATCTTTAAGCTTTTAA
>CM070038.1:29401804-29452495 GCA_036250615.1 Ptychadena robeensis | reverse complement strand
TTTGGTGAATCTTGGGTGCAGGGGTGGTCCTTTCCTATCTAGCGCCTTGAGCGATCACAACCCCCCCCCTCGTGTCCATGGGGCTAGTGGAATCGAGAGGTGGAAATTCTGTCGGGCATTGCCCAGACACAACCTCATCCCTCATCAGACACCACCCCCTGAACTGAGCTCCTCAGGGGCAGCAGCATGGGCGGGCACAAATTAAGAAACAAATTTGTCATTTTCTATATTTTTGGATTGTTTCACACTACACAATGCGGATGTTGCCCATCCCTAAAACCGCTACTGCTTGGGTGAAAACATTTATAAGTAACTTTCAACTGTGAAAGTGCTGTGATTGCAGTACAGTAGGTTACCAACAACTGAGCTATTTGTGGAACATGAACATGTCTGTTGCAGGTACATAAACCCTCAATTAGCGCATGCTGTTGCGCTACGTCGGCCCTACTAGTGTATGGGAGACACTTGCGTAGTAATGCGAAAATACGTTCCCAACGACCAGAGACAACAGCCCCCCCCCCTCAACAACTTGACCAGGGGGGCCCTGTGCAATAACTTTGCATGGGCCCCCTGAAAGGCTAGAAATGGGCCTGCCTCATAAACACATCACATATTTGGCAAAAATGATCTATTATCTGACATTTGTACAAGCCTTAGGGCCATTTCACACTATTTGAGTTTTTTTATGGCATGCATTTTTTATGCAGTTTTTGACATTACGTATGCGTTTGTGTTTTTGAACAAATCAAAGAAAATTGCAGGAAAAATTTACGAAAAATGCTGAGTTTTTAAAAACGCATACAGTGTAAATGGTAACATTGGTTTTCTATGTAAATGTATGCGCATTAAAAAAAACGCAACACAATGCATATAGTGTGAAATTGCCTCTAATGGAAAATGAGAAGTTTGACTATTGGACTATTACTTCACTCTCAAAATGCTCCTTTTCAGCATACAAGCCCTGTACTGCTTCTTCCTCATCCAGCCTGAGCAGTTCTGTACTTGGTATTGAAAGCTAAACATGAAAGTCCACATTCAGGTACTTAGACACAGGTACTTAATTGCATTTAAAGACAAAATATATATCCAGTGATATGTGAAATAACACAGTTGCTTTAATGTATACCTTTAATATTTTCCTTATTTAGAATATTGCCGCCACATTATTAGGGGCGCTAGCTTTGAATGCTGGTACTGTATATATACCTGCAATGTAAATGTAATACACTGATACACTGAGCTTATACTGGCCTGTTATATTGGCACTTACAATACTTTCATGGGTAAGCCTGAGTTTTTACTAGGAGAATGCCATTGTTCCCCTTGATTATATTGAGTGTGAAAGTTGGAATTAGTAAGGAGCTCTGTAATGAGGTTACCCTTGAGGTTGAATACAGAGAAGCCAGGGGTCTGCTGGCCTCACTCTGCTCTGTAGCTGCCCTCAGGCGCCTCCCGTAATGGAAGACTATGGAGGACCTCGTATATGATTTGTGGACTGATGGCTAAATTGGGAGCCAGACAAAACAAGCTCACCATTAGAGAGTCCTTTTACAAGGTATAGCATGGAGTCTGCAGCAAGCTAACCGGGCACGAGCAAGAAAATATTAGTTTTTCCACTCAACTTTTTAGATTTTTTTTCTAAGTGAAACAATAATGTTTAAAAAGTGTGAAAGTTCTGCCCAAAAGAGGCAACCAGAGGGCAAAGTGGTAATTGCTAATATTTAGTGTGATCTGCCTGGAGTTTATCTCCAATTTGTGCTTGTTGTATTTTTGGGTAAAGATAGGAATCATAGCAGAGGAGCAGCGCTCATGTCATAGCTGTAGTGGGGACCTCTCCCAGGTCAGTACAGGAGAGGGGGAGCCCATCATTGAAGGGAGAGAGTTAGGTCCGGAATCTGCAGTTTGTCCTCCCGACACTAGAGGGGGGTCCAGCCCAGAGGCCAAAAATACCCTTCCAGGAAATGGAGCACTCTGTGATCTGGTCTAGAGAGGAAGAAGACAGCGTGTGCGTCTGTTACTGATCTCCCCTTGATCAGGACTCAACTGGAGGGAGCGTACGGGTGGCTCCAGAGCAGAACAGCCCATCTACCGAGTACAGAGCTGCACAATTGCTGTACAGCATCAGTCGCAACTGAGCCATGAAAAAGTGGGGTGGATTCCTCCAACTGGAGCAGACAGCCTCATGACAGCCCAGGAGCGGGAGATCGCTGGAGGTGGGTGGAGCATTGGTGGTTGCCCTAAGGGACGGTTTGCCGTTGGGCCCGAGGTTTGGGTTTCAACACCCTAACTTACCTCTACTATGCTGCAGTGTGGTGTGAAGCCTTAAAGACTGCACTTCTTTCTAAGTAAGACTGAACAGTTATGGTCCCCATACATGCTGCGACCCACAGCATTCCCCATCCAAAATAATGTCCGGCACACAAAGGGTGCCTTTAACCCTCTGGGCGTTATGAGCTTTTCGCGCCATTTTTAATGGCACGAAAAGCCGTTTTCTCTGCAATCGCGGCGGAGTACACTGTACTCCGCCATGATTGCCGGCTCTCCGCCCAGCCCTCTACACACCGCTGGTGTCAGATAGACGCCGGCGGTGTGTGGAGAGGAGAGCGGCACCCCCTCCATTAACATGGCGGTCTATGGCGCCGCCCCCCCCACAGATGACGCTGAAGACACGGGGCCGGAAGGGCTCCGTGTGTCTGCGGCTCTTCTACAGAGCTGCAGGCACAAGGAGAGGCGGCGGTTGTGCCCGATCCCGGCACGGGCACAGTTTGATCAGCGAAGGCCCAGAAGGTTAATACTTTAAGTGTTTACGCTGCAGTCTGTCCCTCATCTATCAAGGGAGAATCTGCCCGTGTATGGGCACCTTTACCCATTTATTGTGCTGTGCTTCAATAAAGTACAAGTTGCACTATACTGGTTCTCTGAGTGGTTCCTGGTTCACTACCTGGAACCTGCCCGTTACATGGCTGCCCCTATGATCATCTGATTACTGAGGAAGAAAAAAAAAAAGCTCTATGAGAAAATGGGGAAACACAGATCCACAGAATGAATAAAGTACAAGCAGGGAGATCCTTGCACTGCAGGACTTCAGGTACAGCTTCTTTTCCAGCAGAGACAGCAGTGAGCAGCACAGTAATGACATGGAATCTCAAATAGTTCCCTTTAATATAGCAAGTCTTTCCTTTTTGAGATCAATGAGGTCTAATTTGTAAACCTATAATTGCATAATTTGATTCACTTTAACTTTGTTTTGGTTGTTGTAAAAATAAATTTGCAGGACGAGCCGTCTGGAAAGTATTGCGTCCTCATTTTAGTAAATGTTTTTGGCAGAGCAATGTAGGAGGGTAGAAATTACACTTACACATTGGAATGCTACACTACTCAGCATAACATAGGATGTCACCTCGTGTTCTGGTGGCAAGTCATGGAAATTTGGGTTTTTTGGTTTCTGTCTAAACAGAAAACAGTGTAAATAAATAGAAAAGTCTACACAACATGGAAAGAAGTATACAAAGTCTGGCAGGGGTTCTAAACCTTTTTTTGCTCTTTTTTGTCACGGCCATGGCCAACTATCTGGCCCATATAATATGCGGCTATTGCTGTTTTCGAGCGGGACAAATCAATCCCACTCGAAAACAGCCATATCAGACATGACCATAAATTCGGCCGATGTCCGACCGCGGGTCTCCAGGCAAAGCTTTAGCTGAGGTGAGGAGAGGAGAGCAGAACTGTCTCTCCCCAGCTCCGCTGATATCTGACAGCAGCATGAATATCGAGCCATCTGTACCCTGCTTTAAGCTAGCCACACACGGTTCGATTTTGGTTCAATCGATGCCCGATTAGATGAACTTTTTCATCGATTGAACGAAAATCGAGAAATGCCCACATGGTACGATCGACGATAATTGTTCGTTGAAGGTAGAAAAATTTATCGCATTTTGATCGGACATGTTGGAAAATCATCGTCGATTGTGCCAAAACCGTTTCATAATCGTCGATGTTTGTGGTGTTTCTCCTGGATCGATTAGATTCGATATAACAACATAGACCACTTCAATCTGAACTTCAATCTGAACTTCAATCGTTTCCATACCAAAATAGACGATTTTAGTAATATTTTGGAATTGAAATCTCGCCACAATCGCAAACTCAATGTGGGGTGTATGTTGATGCGATTAAGATCGATTTTCGATTAGACGATTGAATTCCTCGATTTAATCGAGCATCGATTGAACCAAAATTGAACTATGTGTGGCTAGCTTAACAGTCTTTAGCTGGAAAATAAATTGTTTGGGGTTTCCTTATGCCAGGGCTGACAAACTCAAATACACATTTAAAAACTTGGACAAAGTCACTGGCCAACCTTGATGTTTATTTAAAAATATAATTACTCTGTGGGCTATTTTTGGCCCATGGGTCAGAGTTTGATGCCCCTGGACTACACACACACATTGATTACATAGAAACGGTACAGTGCATACAGTGTGTGTAGTCCATGTGTACCCCCATCATGTGTGTTGTTCATGTATCTTCCCAAGACCAATCCTGGCACCCCTCTTCCCAGTTCTGCCTTCCCTGCAGCCTCCATCCTTTAACGCTTGGTCTAGAGAACTACAGGTCCCAGAATACAACAGGTAGCGGGTGCTCAATGTGACATCACTGGAATCCACAGCTGAGCAGCCAGGACTCGTAGTTTTCTACGGAAGTGGAAGGATGGAGGGGCGGTGAGTGCAGCTGGTAGGGGGGCTGCCGAGATGGCAGATCAAGCAGGCCAAAACTATTTGCTCAGTGGGCCAAATTTAGCCCCCAGGTCAGATTTAACATGTATGCTTTAAGGTGCCTGGATATGCACTACAGCAAAGGTAAAGATTATTTAATTACAGTGAACTTAAATGTTAACCCTTGCAGTGGATCCTTTGCTCCTACCACCATTCTGTCCTTGGGAGGGTGATAGGTTGGGGCAAGTAATCTCTCTCTTTAGTCGCAGTGTAAAGCTATAGATCTAGCATTGCAGGAGGATGCCATCATCGCTTTCACCCAAATGAGAGGGAGTGCAGGATCAGGGAAGTATCACTCCTTTTTTGTCACTCCCTGGGTCTAAGGATGTAGAGGAAGAGGCGGTGAGGGAGTGCAGGGTCGGGTTAGTATCACTCTTTTTCTGTCACCCCCTGGGCCTAAAGTTGTCATTCACCATTAACTAAAGGGACCCAGACATGTTATAATCTTATGCCTGCCATACACCCACAGATGGGTGCAGACAGACGAGCTCCGATGAGCTCTGGAATGCAGCGTGATGACATAATCACGGTGCATTCACTGGCTGCTTTATTCGGCCGGGCCACCCTTTGTGTGCCGGCCATTACCTTCAATGAAGACGACGGTCTTCATTGAAGTTAAAGGCATCGGCCGGCATCAGCCAGAGAACATCCGACATGTCCGTTCTCTGGCCAGCCGAGCTGTGGGGTGACAGGGATTTGTCGCCCCATGTGGGCACACGCCGATTGACGGCCGACTTTGCCGCCGACCGACGGCGCAAATGCGCACGCCCGTCGGTCAGCGGAAAAATCGGCCGCTAATCGGCGTGTGTATGCCAGGCTTTACCATACAACTTTTGATCTACCAAAACCATATACCATATGAGCACCTTTCTAAACCTTCTAATCACTATGTTTTCTATCAGGGAGGACCTGGCACTACACAGTTGTCGTCAGATCTAAAGGAAATAGCATGGAGTGATCTAAAGGTGTATGGGGGGGGTTAGAGGTCCATTAAATATTTTTTTATTTTTTTATCATTAATCATTAAATATTTAGAACGCCATGTTATCTCTAGTGCGCACCTTTATTTTGTGTCAGCCATACCTGTACCTGCATTATTCAGTGTATACATCACCAAAAGCATATACCGAGGCATAAAACACAAAATAATTATTAACCGTTATGAGCTTTTATTTAAAAAGCATTTTTGTACAGCCATTTCTGCAAAAAACAAAGGTTTTATTTTGTATTCTACAAAAGTATCTGAATAATATGCTTTTTTGTTTTTATTTCTTTACAGTATGAAACAATACAAAAATACTGACAATTTATTTCAATTTTTTTATACAATTGCCTCTAGTTGTAGTTTATTAATAGTGAAATTACTACCACAGATCTAAAAAATATTTTAGTTGACTATACATTTTTTCTCATTTTGTTGCTTTGTAATTAAAGCAGCTAAAAAGGACACAGGTCAAGACACAGTTAATGATCATAGTGGATATATCTAAACATTGTTTTTTTTTTTTCAGAAATAATATTTTACATAGTTAATTTTTAATGTTTATACAATATTTATATAATATATAATATAAAAAAATCATAGCTTGCTATAGTTGAAATGATAGGACGGATATTTTGTTTGTAATATGGATGTGCAAATGAGAGATTCATATATTGTCCCTTTCGGTGTAACCTTTTCACAGGTTCGGTTGAATGCCTCAGATTCCTTCTCTTGCCTCCAATGGACTGAACGCTTAATGTGATAAAGTGCCATAACCTACAGCACTCAGTCATGTATCTGACTGTTGTGACCTGACAAATATTGTCATTGTTGTAGTAGATTGCTGTGACTTATCTCCCATGGTGGCTCTCGGAGACGCCTTGTCACTAGGCCCAAAAGCTTATTTGTAGACATCTTACACTATGTATGTGAAATGCAATGGCTTTAAGAACCTCATTCCAGATGACTTCGGAAATTGGACAGATTAGGCTGGGTTTTTGAGTCAGGACCGTCCTGCGGTACCTCTCCAAACGGCTATGAAATCATGAACGTTGGGTATCGACCCCAAAGTTACTAGTGCTTAAAAAGTCTCAAGCAAAACACAGAACTCTCTAAAGTCTTCCAACAGGAAATTTTCTACATGCACAAGAGAACTTAAAACAAGGGCAAGGATGAGTTGGGCAATTTTGGCAAAGTCTTGCCCATTTCTGGTGGCCTCAAGTAGGATACACAGATGAAAGGGTGGCGGCTTGATTATCCTTAGTGGGAATGCCTTATTCAGATTTTTTTTTTTAATTACTCGTGAATTACACAAATTTATATATATATATATATATGTATGTATGTACAGATATTTGCACAGAGGTCCCTCTGGTGTTGTCAACCTCTCTCAAACCACACAGATACAAGAAACACTGGGCCCGACGGTCAGTGCTATTTCTTTCTAAAAAAAAAAATTTAATTCTTAGTGCTATCGTTACTGGTGAGCTTCTCTATGAGCCAAGTAGATCTAGTTGACTCCCTAGAGTTTAGAGTTCATAAATTTATGAACAGGATAATTGTTCACTAAAACATGAACAGATAATGATCACTTGTACATCCGGAACTCCAACTCCACGTTCTGCCATTGCTTGGCTTTCTGTTAGTCGGTATTCACCCACGTTATGCGGCGTTGCAATCCAAAGGCCTCATAGCAGACATTTTTTTTGTGTTACTTTTTTGCATCTGGAATTTTTTTTTCCTTTTTGATTTTTTTTTTGGTTGGGTATAATAGTCTTTCCCTACATTCTACTGTCTGATGAGATTTGAAAGCAGCAGGTAGTTGAATTCACCGTCAGAAGTTATGGCCTCGATGGTTTCTTGTGGCTTTTATACAATATTTCTGTCGATAATGTCCACAGGTGATAATGTGTCCTTCTTTACAGGCGGTGGTGGGCAGCTCTTCTTTGATGGCTTGAATAGGTCTGAGACGAAAAAAACCTGCGAGATAAAAAGAATATAATTTGGTCAGCCAAAAAAATAGCTTTTGAGAGTTAGAGTAAATCACGTTTTTTCAAGCGCCAAATAGATTTAAGCAGTAGTGATGATCACGAATATTCGGATTCCGAATATTAATCGCGAATATCGGCAATTCGGAAATTCGCAAAGATGGTGAATATATTGCCGAATATTCGCAATTCCGGATATTCGGTATTTTTTTTCCATTACACACGCCTCTCAATGCAAGTGGACGAATGGGAAGGCTGCAACAAGAGCTTAGCAACACTCCCTGTGACCATCAACAGTTTTTAAATCCAATATTGGGGTGATGCGAATATTTGGAATATTGCGAAAATCGGCACTTTTGAAAATTCGCGAAAATCACTTAGATGGCGTCCAATTTTTTTTTCAACGCGCCCCTCAATGCAAGTTAAACATATATTCGCGAACATATAAAATTCGCGAAATTCGCATAAAACTGCCGATATTCGCAATAAGAAGAATATTGCCGAATGCGAATATTTTCCGAATGTTTTCCCAAAAATTTGCGGCATGCCGCGAATACGAATGTTGCCTATGCCGCTCATCACTATTAAGCAGTGGTACCCAAAGGTATTCTAGGGGGCACCAGCCCTCATTCATAACCTGTATTTGAATAGGAAGGGGGGCTCAATAATGTTCCTAAATAGAATAGGGGGGGCCTGCAAGGAAAGTTTGGGAACCACTGGGTTAAAGAAATCTGAGAGCTTACAATATGTTTGACCAATATCGTATCATTTAACGTTTAAACATGTATGTCTAGGAATCTAGACGGCCCCAAGAAAAGGTGAGAGGCGATTTCGTCCAGCACTGAAAACGTAAAATTGGGTGGAATGTAGCGTGTTTTTATTAGAGACACTGCTGAAACACAGACATATATATACTGGATGAAGGTCCCTAACTACCCCCTCCACTGCTGAATATTTTTCCTTGTCCCGCTTCCAGCAGAATGTGGCTGTCATAATTTCAACCACAGAATTTGTCTTTGGAAAGGATAGAGGACACAAGATGATTCACTGCAGGTCCACCCCTTAAAGAGGACCTGTATTTATTATAAATGCCATGGTTGAGTATCTCTTTCAGAAGTAAGTGAAATACGCTCTTTTTTTTGGTACTTTTGTTTGTAACACATGGCGATAAAAAGAACCCAATCATTGATCCCTTTATTTAGCATGAAAGCCAATTTTATAGAACAGGTCAGAAATCCATGATGCATCCTCAAGCAGTCTGGCCATACTATTACTTATCAAGCACTATTACTGCTGTGCAAAGCCCTGAAGATGGAGGAATGCTGAGCCCTCCAGAAACGCGTTGATCACACCTTCTTTTGTATCATTTATACAACTTGACTTGACTTGAGCATGAATTTATTTCTTCTTTACAATTCACACTAAAGGTGGGCATACATCGGACAGTGTTCTTTCAACCAATGAACCCTTGAGCACAGCGTGATGACGTCATCAGGCTGCGCTCAGGCATTCGTCTATTGAATGGAAAATAGATGCAAACTACTTTGTGCAATTGATATCCGCTTGATACTTTGGATGGAGATCCTGGTAATGACAATGGCGATTGAACAGGGATTTACCAACATGTTGGTTCTCAGTTCGATTGAGCTTTCTTCGAGCGGGATAAAGGCTGGTTGCAATCTATTCCCAAACAATCAATCACAGTGAACATACACATTGATCTATTGCTTGGGTGTCAATTGAGAAATTGACCTGTGTATGCCCACCTTAAAAGTTCCAGAAACACTATAGGCTGCCTTTCCCTAAGCATTTTGTGTGTTGTTTACAGACAGTAATGTGAAAATCTAGTATTACCAAAGGCCCCCATACACGTAGCGTGCACGTTCGCGGCCATCAGCAAAATTTACCGCGGGTATCCACATGCGGCAGAGATCTGTTGCCCCATGTGGGCACCCACTGTCGATCTTGCCAACAGCTGCGAGCGAGCACGCACAAAGATTGATGCCATTAGTTTGAATGGGGACTGGCGTCCCCGTCTAAACTATCGGCCAGCACACACCGCTCATCTGTCGGCACGGCTCGCTACGTGTAAGGGGGCCTTTCTTTTGACCTCCACTACCCAACCCTAAAGAGAAATATAAGATCCACATTGCTGATCATTTCTCATATTGTATGATACATTAGGAAGTGAGAAGATATCTCTCCAACGTGAGGGAAAACACTCTTTTTAGACCAGAGTCCCTATCTTACGATTTCCTCTGTTTTTATGTTCTGATGTTGAACAATGGTCCCCAGAACAAGTACAGAGGCTGTTTGAAAGGTCCACATAAAGAACCTCCACTGCCAACAGTGAGTTTTAAAAAGGGACTTAGATTAGGTTTGGCTCTTCCTGCAGATTGCTCTTTACTGGGAATTCAGTCCCAGAGCAGTTACCTCCTGAGCAGTTAAGGGATGATGTAAAAGCTTATACAATGATAATATTGCTATTCTTGAGCTTCATCCCTGCTGACACAAAGGGTTCACAGCAATGGAAGGAAGAGATATTTGGCCACGATTTCCTGAATACCCAATAAAGGGATCCGTCAGCAGGATGTGAAATAGACGACTTTTACATATCGGGGCAGAGATATGGCTGCAGCGGAATAGGAGTGTGAGCCATCAACTTTCCAGCCACCTCCACCTAATTTCCTGCGACTACCGACAACTCACAGTGTCAGCTGGGGACAGCGCACAGCGGGCGGCACACATCCCTCCGGGGTCATCTATAACACTTACTTTACGACTTTTTGTTCAACTTTTATGAGACTGTGTTTTCTTAGGCTTTATTTATGGCTGGATTTACTTCCTCATTATATTCCTGTAAATATTATGAAAAACATATGGCTGCATGATCAACCTTATCCGAAAAGCACAACGCAGAAGGAAGCACTAACCAGTAACCAATAGCGGCTAATCGAAATTTTCTGCTATATGAGTAGGAGGTGGGTTCAAACTGGTTGCTCTTTACTGCGCAAATTACTTCATTTAATGCGACAATACATAAATGTTATAATTTAATACAAAAAAGGAAAGCTAAATCAGATTATTGATTGATTGACAGGCAGAGATGGTATCTGCTCTGTCCATGATACAGTTTTTCGAGCGAGATTGATTGGTCCCACTCAAAAACAGGGCTGGCCGTATTAGATATGGGCCAGATAGATGCCCGTGAGTGCGCCCGGTGCTCGAAGCATACATCGATCTGGCCCATATCTATACGTGTTTTCCCTGCTTCGATTTTTTTCGATCACTTTGTATCAGATCATATTTTGCAGCATGCACACACCTTTATCTTCATAATAGGAGTCATTTAAGGAATTTACATGTGTGGTTGTGAAAGTTGATATGTTAAGCCGGCCATACACGCATAGATCCACAGGCGATTATGGGGGGATCGATGGGCGTGCGCCTTTGCACCAATCGATTAGTCGCAATAGTGTCTGCACATAGCAGCTGCCCACATGGAGCGGCTGATCCATGTGGCTCAAAATCACGATCGGCCAGAGAAAACGGCTATGTCAGTTTTTCTCTGGCCCACCAGAGACCTGGGCACACAAAGGCTGCACTCCGATTCTCCGTCCGTTCGAGGATCGCACAGGGATCGCTGCATGCATGGCCAGCTTAAATAGCACAAACCATTGAAATTGAGAATCAATTGAGCAAAAATCTATACATGTTTGGCTGATTGGCTGCCCTTAGACCAGAAAGTTACATTCTGGGCACATTATGTGCCACCCTTGCCAAGGTAACTTGTAAATCCTGGAAACTCCAGCCATTGATGTAGTGATTCAGTTTACAGGCTGCAAAGATTAAGGTATGCAGGAAGACAGAGGCGCCTCTGAAGAAATTCTTTTTTAGGTTCACCTGGTATTTCGGAGTGACAGGCCTGAAATTGTTAAGTTACTAATACGCTGCCCTTTGCCTCCTCTCTGCAGCTGGGCCGTGTTTGGCTGCGGCTGGAGGTTACACAAACACTGGCAGCTCCCATGAAATCTAACCTCTGCTGGGCTGGGATATGGTGTTAAATACTCCTCCTGCCTCATCTGGGTCACACAATGAATGGTGGAATGGCAGAAGAAGGGGGGAAATACTTTTTTTCTGAGTTAGGTTTGGTCCATTTCCTGAAAAATGAGATCCCCACCCAAAAAATAAACTGCAGATTTGGGCTAGGAATGTGCACTTATTAGTGGGTCGCGGATCTGTCAAGCTCTGGCGATTTTTTTATGTCTCTTCTGCTACTTTACATATTTTGAAGGTGAAACGGGCACCCCTAGTACAACTGGAAGTTACCGAGTTCATAGGCTGAACGGAGCCATTAAATGTGTTTACCTTGCTCACAATTCTAATGGAAACTTTAACAGCTTTGCAAGATGATATTATTTTATGTGCGTCCACATTTATATGGGAGAAGAAAAGCTTCTGTTGTCCAGTATTGGGCCACGTCCCACCTCCCACCCCAGTGGATGTTACTACAAAAAAGTAAAAGTTTTACTTTCTGTTATTACTTTGGAAACTGTTTATAAAAAAAATCATCAAACAGCATTTGTTATTTGTTTTATGTTGTGGACGTTTGCTTTCTGGTGGCTGTTAATACATTTCACAATACTTTGTAGTAAGGATGCCAAAATCTTAGGGTGTTGCTGAGCAAACTATGGAGCCATTAAACAGCTACAGGTCCTGGTGCCTAACAGTGCATCCTGGGACTTGTAGTTACAATGCAGCTAGTGGTTTACTTTACTTAAACAACCCAGGAGTGCCCGGTCCCCAGGAGTGCCCGGTTATTAAAATGACAATGTAAATCCAGCCTTAAAGCATCTAAATACAAGGTGAGTCAAGTTTACAGATGCCCACCTCTGGAAGGACCCTTGTTCTCTGTATAGAAACAGTAGTCGCTCTGCAGAGGTCACACCCTCCCCACTGAGTCAAATCTGCAGATCTACAATTAAGGCCCCCATACACCTTTAAGCTAGCCACACACGGGTAGATTCCCGTGCAATCGACCACCAATTAATCACAGCGTGGTGACATCACCACGCTGTAATTGATTGGTGGTCGATTGAACGGAAATCAATGTGCACCACATGGGCACATCGATTACCGTTCAATAAAGAAGTCCGGCTAGCTAGAGTTCTCTCCGGCTTCCAGCATGAATCATTCTGAAAGCTGAAGAAGGAATCCAGCTTGCTTCTCTCCCGCTCTCCACGGCTGCAGTAAGGAATGCTGACTCCGCCCCCCTTCACACAGAGCTGCGCTCCGAGCTGTCAGTTCTATGTGATGATGTCGGCTTTCCTTTCCCTGCACTCAACATGAAAACATTTCATGTTGAGTGTTGGTGATTGATTGAATGTGGTTTTCCAACATGTTGGAAACCCGTTCAATCGAGGTACTTCGAGGGGGCTCTATTGAAACCCCTCGAAGGACAGCACACACAGGAAGGATTGTAAGCAGATTCGAGTACAATCAATCACCGTGACTGCGCACGTTGATTGATTGTACTCGAATGGTTTTACAAATCTACCCGTGTGTGCCTAGCTTTAGATTTCTCTGTCAGATTTCCTTTAGATCTCCTTTTGTTTTACCAAAACCATGTAATATGAGTGACTTTCTAAACCATCAAGTCTACCTGTGTTCAGTCGCAGAGGACCCGGCACTACATAGTTGTTGGTAGATCTGAAGGATATCTGACAGAGCGATCTAAAGATGTATGGCCAGCTTTAGACAAAATTTCCTCCAAACTCCAGCCCAAGGGCCAAATCTGGCTCACGGTGTAATTATATTTGGCCGTGAATTTTTTTTTTTTTTATTTGTATTATTGAGATTATTGACACAGATGTGTCTTTTATTTGACATTTGATGTCACATGTGTTATAGTATTACACTTTGCTTGTTCCAAAATTCAATGTCATAGTAAAACTTAGGTTACTTTCCATATGAAAAGGTTAATTATAAATATCTAACGAGAAGGAAAATGCCCTTATTTGATTAAATATCCATGTTGGCCCGTGACTTCATCCTTGTTTTTAATCTTGGCCCTCTGTGTGTCTGAGATTAGAAGTGGACATGTTTAGTAGCCCAGAAGAGCTGACCACTGGCTGACCACAAACTGCAAAGTAACTAATGGAATCAGGAAGATGGTACCCTGGATGCTGTCATCGCTGATCACATTTTGCCTTTAATGATTCTATAGTAATTTTTACCAACATTTACTCATTTCCTGCTCAGTAATTGTGGTGAAGATGATGTCCACTTCCTTTAATATAAAAAGTGATTTCATGGCGGTGCAAACCGCCGCCGGGTCTTTATCCCATTCTATGTTCTACAGCCAATATGATGCAGCATCAGGAAAGACAGAGGGCCCCGATGTTGGGAATGACATCATTCTAGCATTGTATTTTGTTCTTGTGTGTGACCCCTCTGCTCCACTCATATCTGCTGCATGACACCACAGGCCTGTTATACATGCTGGTCGTCTGCAGCTCATTCCCAACAATAACTTGTCAGTACTCAGATGCACAAAGGTCACACTTAATTTACTGCCGGCTTTTTCAACAACTGCCGGCGTGGAGCCGAATCAGGGAAATATTCGTTTCTGTTAAAGGGGCATCAACTTTCAAGATATTAAATCTAATGAAAACGGCCTTATAATATTTATGACATTGAAAACTCATTTAAACTTTATTGCATATTTATAGAGCATCATAGTACCAAATGGTGCGGCTTTTAATGCATAGCTTTGGAGCCAAATTAAAAAGCAAGTTCAAGAAGAGATGGAGCAGTGGGGATAAAGGTCAAATTAAAAAACAGATAGCTGTTCTGCTTTCAATATACATTTTGGACGAAGTTCTACTTTGAACTCTATCTTCACATTTGAACCTAAACATCCCTCTAGCCAAACAAACTTGTCAATAGGCTTACCAAAATCAAAATTCATTTTGTTCCAGCCTGCCCACAACCTGCAACCTCCATTAGGTTGTCCTTCTAGAACAGGCATGGGCAAACTAAGGCCCGGGGGCCATATTCGGCCCTTTAGTATTTTAAGCCGGCCTTTTGTCATCTTGGTGTCAAGACACTCTGGATCCTCTCTGCTCATTCTCTGCAATAATGCATAGAGGATGATTATAAAGGTCTCCTGCTAGAGGCTGTAGTTTGCTTGGATTTACTATCAAAAGACAAATGTTTTGTAAATATTATGTTTTAAATATATTTTATTTCTTTTTTAACCTCCCTCTTAATCCGCATGATTATTACTTTTTATTCAATTATTTATTTTTATCAATGTGTACCTTTTCCACCCAGGCTGGGAGGACTTGGGAAAGGGCGGCCCTTACAGGTTTATTGTCCGGCCCCTCTGTTAAATTTAAAAACCCCTTGTGCCCCACGAGTCAAAAAGTTTGCCCACCCCTGTTCTAGAACAATAATTGGCTATAGCTGGAAGTGCTAAGCATTAGAACAGCTTTGGACATTAATATTTAAGGTTAGGCTGATATCTATTTGTGGAATGTTACATGAAGTTTATGGTGTCTTGGCCAGTGAAAGAGTTAAGATGTTCAGTATTACAATGGGCACCCCTAATAGGGAAGGTTGGATATGTGTTTTAGAGCAAAGCCACACTTACCCTTTTAAGATAATTGTCACTCGCAACAATTTCTGACAAAAATGTAATGTTTCCCTATTATCTCCCTTTATTTCTAGAGTAAAGAACCCTTGCTATAGTATATAACCATCTAATAATAGTAACTGCCTGAGACTGGCTGATCTGCATTGTGCATCAAGTGAAGGCGGCGTTGTCTTTATAATATAAACTCCCAGCAAGGCCATTGCATAGCGTGGAAACAGAACACAATAGAAGTTTAGCGCTTTGACAATCCAGCTGTTTCCTATATTAACAAGCAGAGGCCGCCTGGAAAAACACTTTTATCCCGTCCATGTCCTGAAGGGTTTTATAGCACAAATACGGCTTACGTAAAAAAAAAGAAAGTTTATTAACTGTCTTACTAAACCTGCAACGTGGACCATCTGTATTGCGCTTAAAGTCAACATAATACTGCAAAAAACAGATTAGGCAATGAAAACCCTCTAATGGCCCTCTACCCTCCCGCGCTAAACTTTGAAGGATGAGTGACAATGTAGTTGACAACTTTTGCTGCCTTCTCTCGGGACTCAAAGTACATAACGGATCCTCTTTAACCTTGACACTCAACATTCTGCAACTGGGAAAATATCAGTTTCCTTTCCAGAGACAAAGCCATGTAATCGTTTGCATTCTTTCTGTGTTTGTCTTTTGTTCACTTTTGCCACAGTTTCAGATAATAACGTAGGCACAGCTTGATTAGCCGTTTGGTTTTTCCAAGAGGCTCCCAAATTAAGAGGGAACACATGTCTGGGGTTGGGTTTCCAGAGCGGGCAGTCTGGTCCCTTCTGCAAGCTGTGCAAATTGCATGAGAACAAGAAAAGTGGCTTTAAGCTGCAATCATGGTAAACTGATTTGTACAAATCTCGTATCAAGAGGTTTTTCCAAAGAAAACAAGCTGGTGGAGATTCCCAGGGTGGCAGGAGCAGCAAGCAAAGCAGCTGTGCTGGGAAATTCTTACTCCGACTAGTTCACCTCTCCTATACACTCATCATAAGAGACAGCTGATCATTGCAATATGTCAAAAGCCAAAGAGGCAAGGAAACCTGATCCAACACGGTAATGGATGAACCATCTGGCCAGCCATATGCATTGGTAAAGTGGAAAATCCATATTTGTCATGTGACATGATCGAGGTGGAACCTAAAGTACAGGTTGTACTACTTTATACCAATGGTTCTCAACCTTTTTTATAACTGACCCCGGAAGTGATGTTGCCAAGAGTCTCTTCCTATATTTGGAACACGGTGCTGTTGTGAAGTGTCACAAATACCAGAAGTGATGCTCTGCAACGTCACTTCTGCCACGATCAGGTAAGTGTGATGTCTCCTCCCTCTTTGGAGGGGTGGGAAGTTAGGAGGGAGAGTAGTGACCATCCTTCCTTGTTCTCACCCTGCTTGTGGGCATCAGCACTGCTGCATATTTGCAGCAGCTGATGCTTTCAGTGAACTTGGTGACTCCTGTCAAATGGTCATGACTTAAAGGTTAAGAACCGCTACTTTATGCAAAAGAGAGTTTGTAGCTATTGATTTTAGCCTTTTTCTTCTAGGGTCCGTAGTTTTTTCATGATGGTAACCCTTGTCATCAGGGACATGTGTACCAGCTTGTTTGGTTTACAGTCTTTCAGCGGAACAGAGTGTTTCAGGAAAGAAACAGATATGCGAAGGAGCAAAGTGCTCCAGAGAATGACGCAGCTCACTGTCCCTCACCTCTATTCTAAAACAAAGGCCACAATCAACTTTTTCAATCCCTGTTGCACTAAAACAAACCCTCTTTCATGAAAGTTCTGCTGACCAGTGAAATTCCTGATGAAAGCTAGCTCGGGCCTTTCCTCGCAGCACAATCACACTTTATAAGACGAGGCATTAATAGAAAGAACGGGTTATGTCTCAGATCTCTAGGTCACAGCTCATTGATTCCCTCATTAGATACAGCCAGGGCAGAAGTCTTTTAAGCCCTCATATTTATAGGAATTTTAGTCCGGCTGTTTAATTTCCTGTCTGAAGCCTTTGCCACGCACACTACTTACTATGCAGTACGCCACCAGCGCTCCCTGTACGAATCCTGCCAGCACGTCCGATGGATGGTGCTTGTGGTCCGAGACTCGGGACAGCCCCGTGTAGAATGCCATCATCAACAGCGTAAATTGCAGTAGTGGACGCAGCAAGCGGGCTCCCCTCCACGTAAATCGTGACTGCAGGTAGAACTAAAAAAGAGAAGAAAATTCCTGTTACAGTAAGTATATTAGAAGCAATGTAACACACCTTTAAAAAAAACATGTGAAGATAAAAAGTAAAAATAAGATAAGTTGACAGACATGGGTATCAATTAAGACGTAGAAATCACTTTTATGAACTACCAAGTTGCTCATTGGCACCATTTTTCCACTTTAAATGCGGCAGGTTGGCAGATTCCAACCAAATACAATGGCAAAAAATATGAATTCAGCTACTAACAAATACACAGAACTAAAGCTGGCTATAGACATGTAGATTGTTCTTACATTCTGCTGCAGATCGT
This sequence comes from Ptychadena robeensis, assembly GCA_036250615.1. Lineage (NCBI taxonomy): Eukaryota > Metazoa > Chordata > Amphibia > Anura > Ptychadenidae > Ptychadena > Ptychadena robeensis. Next base: position 29,434,561 of record CM070038.1, on the reverse strand, counting down.
CTGCACGGCTGGTCATGCAGAGAATTTGCCCGGCACCCAAAGTGATTTGCAACCGAAAATCGTCATCTTGAAAATGGATACTTCCCTTGAAGTCTGATGTTCTATTTTCACCATTACGTTAGTTCTATAAAGAGGCGTTAAGTCTTTCCTTACACGATGACGCCTACACAGGCAGAGCCCCTAATTTAGCTAAAATTACATTTTCTGGCTCGAAGTCTGTTTAGGAGTTGACGGCCAGGCGGAAGTCAGGGGAGCCGCCACTGAACATGATAGCATCTTGTAAATCTGGAGGCCAGAAAAACTTTCTTCTTCTTTATGAGGCGGGTTCTACAGCTTCAACAGACCTATTTTATATGAAATCAGAGCAAGGGCTAAAGAAGACCACTCTCAATCTAAAGCATTGGGACCATTATACAAGATCTTGGTCAACAATTCATTGTTATAGATCTTAAACTGGCCATACACCTTTAAGCTGGCCATACACGTGTCGGATTCCATGGCCAATTGATCACTCACCCAATTGATTCCGGCGATCTCAGCGGGAATGGGAGCTGCAATCCATCAGCCAATTAAGAGGATCCGATCACTGCATACCACCTTGTCCGAGTGATCGCGTCCAATTGATCGGGGGCTCAGAATTGGATCCGACAGAACCAACATGTGATCAATTGGCCATGGAATCCGACAGGTGTATGGCCAGCTTTAGATCTCTCTGTCAGATATCCTTTAGATCTATTAACAACTGTCCTCTGCGATTGAACACAGGTAGACTTGATTGTTTAGAAAGTCCCTCATTTTACATGGTTTTGGTAAAACAAAAGGAGATCTAAAGGAAATCTAATGGTGTATGGCCAGCTTTAAAGTGTATCTATACCTAAAGTTAAGCACAAATGGCAGTTTACCAGACTGGGAATGTAGTGGGTGGATTTGTTTCCTTTTAAAAAAAAAACATGTTTGTAGCACACTCCCTGGTCTTAGGTGAGAGTGTTGTTATCCTGGTCTACTCTCCTAAGCCCTAGGCTCCACATCCGCTATGGTATCTGCCGGCTTCCGTCAAGCCTCTGTTGCGTTCCTATAGACGCAGATGGCTGCGTCAACATCAACGTAACAGAGGCTCGGACGAGCGGATCCGGGGCTCTGCCGGGATGTGGAGACAGCCCTGGCATAGCCTCATTGTCATCAATGGGCAGCTCATGCACTCCATTAAATTCCCTGCCTTTAACGCAGGGGTTTCAATGGTTAGTGGAGCCTATTGCTTAGGCGTTCAGTGGAGCTTTAAGTTCCAGCATGTCAAAAAGCATGGTAGTTTTTTATGTGTTTTTAACGCTGAGTTAACGCCATAGATCAATAAGGATCAGTACAACCCAATGGCAAAAATAAATGAAAACCTGTGAAAACGGTGTCAAAAATTATTTTTCAACGGAAGCATGAGGACACGCCAACACTGGGCAATGCTGCAAGCAATGCAAAACGACATTGCAGCTTCTGGGTGTACTGTTCCATTAATGGGAACTAATTAAAACTTCAAAACACCACCTGTTTGAAGCATGTAGCACCCCTCTCTCTCTTCTTAACAGAAAAGGAATTAGGTAATTTGTGGTTCATCTCCTATCACATCATACATAACGAATACGATATGAACAATAAACCATACTAACCAATGATAAATTAGCTTTGAGCTTGGTTTGCACACATTAGTGCTGGACTCATAAACCCAGCTAGTGTCCATGTGCCCTCAGCTGGTTTTCAGGTCACTGTCATGAGTAGTTGCAAAGTTTTCCTAAGGTCTCCTGTGCTTTGACCTGTTCTACTGAGAATGCGGCTTCTACCCCATTACTGAGTGTAAGAAACCTACTAATCAAACAAAATTCATTACTGGCCTTGTTAAACCCTCTTACTCTTTCAAACATATGATGAAGCCATAAAATCCAAACCAATTGAAGGGGTTGAGAATACAATAAAAATGCCAAAAGAGAAAAAAACACATTGTCCATTGTTTGTTTGCCGTTGTTCCGGCCTACACCGAGGCCTCACCCTTCACCATAGGTTTCTGTGGGAATCTTTAGAAACAAAAGGGGACGAAAAAAACTCAGGAAAGTGAAATAGTTTGGTCCCAGCAATCACAGCAGCTTGGAAGAGCAGGCCTCGCAGTACAGGACGAGCAGTTGTCATGCCTCGCTGACACATCACGCCCTTCCTCTAGGAAGGAAGCCTGAGGCCTGGGCCGAGCTCGCAGCAAGGCCCTGAGGTCACTTGTATATTTTTAAATTGTCTCCTGTACACCCGGAAAACACACGCACAATGCACATGAGCCATTCTTATTAGAAATATTACTTCATGACAATGGTAGATGGGGCGTTCATGAGGCAGAACATAATGAGGGCCCTTTAGATAGTTCAATGCGCCAAAAATAACTGAACATTGTTTATTGGGAATGGCTCGGTCATTGCTAACTAGGAAATGTGTACGCTGTGCACTTAGAAATGGACAAATACAATTTAACAGTTTTATTTAATTACATTACCTTATACTAGTATTGATTAGCAAAAATGTTTTCTGTTCTCAATTTGTATACCATTATTGATCACTATTGTCAGGAAGAGTTTCATAAAATTGTTTGTTTTATTACATTTTTAAGACCTGTAAGGATAAGGCTAGGGCTCCACTCTGCGCTGGGATCCTCTGAAGTCAGCGCAAGCCTCCGCTGTGTTCCTGTGGAAGCAGAGCGTTGCATCAACATCAACATGAGGGAGGCCTGTCATAGCCCCATTGCCTCAATGGGCGGCTAATGCACTGCACTAAAATTCAACTCAACAATTGTAGCACATGTGGAGCCCTATACTAGGCTAATGCCAAATTTCCTATACTAGGCCTAAGAATTTAAATATACAATATCTTTACAAGTATGAACAGTATCTACAAGATGCAATATAATAAGATGTAGTTTTGGGATTCACTGTTGGCTAAAGAGAGGAATGTTCAGTCAAACATTTGGGGTAGAAAAACTCTAAAGATGTTAACGTTTTAAGATAAACGTGGTACCATTTTTATTTTTCTGAAGTAAATATTGCATAGTATTTTTTCTCATCTCACTACTAATCAAATTAGCTTTGTCAGAAAGTCTAGTTGACTGAGATGAACTTCTACAAGAGCTGATAAGAGTATCTCACCGGAAGGTTATATAATCAATCGATACATTGTGACAAATCTCATTAATTTGTTTTTACAGGAACCAACTGTTCCTTTTAATAAGTAATGTGTGTCCTGTATGTGTTTACACTGTCTTGCCTTTCCGATTTTTCTTGCAAGATCGGCATCTTTGTCTTCCTACTATCATCCCATGACTGATTTCGCTGGTGGCGTGTTGACGTCAAGTGACGAAACCTTTCACATCCCACTGTCGCCCTTTGACCTTGGAAGTGATGCATCCTTTGTGTCACACTGTCCTAATTTATAGTGACCCTACGTATAATAAAAAGTTCCTCACATCCCCAGTATAGTCAGTTAATGCAAAACTGTCATTTTTAAATGAAAAAACAAAATATATGTTACTATGAATAGGTAGACCAAAGATAAAACACAAAGTAAACAAACAATAAGTTAACCAAGAGCTAGTTCATAAAATAAATGTTTAAATGTTTTTAACCAACTGCATAATGAATCTATTAGATTGTAAGCCCAACCGGGCAGGGTCCTCTATTCCTCCTGTGTCATTACCTGTACCTGTGTGTTATTGTGTGTTGTATCTCCCTCTAATGTATTGTACAGCGCTGCGTAATATGTTGGGGCTATAAAAATAAATGATAATAATAATATTGCTATCATTTGTGTTGACCAAAACAACAGAGATTCTTCTGAACAATAGAAAAGTGAATGTTTGTTATCCTTTGTATTAAAAATAACAAGTGAGGTGAAATCTCAAAGAACACAACAAATTTGTCTGGAACAAAATTTACTAGAGTTGTTTTGGGCAGGGTCCTCAACTCTTCTTGTGTCATAACCTGTACCTGTGAGTCTTTTGTGTTGCATCTCAAATTTAATGTACAGTGCTGCGTAATATGTTGGTGCTATATAAATAAAAGATAATAATGACAATGATGGAGTTGGGTCATAATGGCTTGACATCACCAGTGTGTTATAGTATTATGGAGGAATTACCACCTACTGTCACATATATCTTGCCACAAAAATTCCTATCAATAGAATAAAAGAATTCCTGTAAACACCCCCTTCCCCAGTATGAAATGCTTTAAAGTCAAATTCCCATTGTTGAAAACTAACTACAAAGTTTCAGGTTGCAGAACAAATGTAGATGCGCAGGAAGAGTGATTATGCCATTGTTGAGCTGTATAGTAATGTCACCCTTATCACAGGCCAGGTCTTGATGACCTCTCTGCACACCTTGGTGTTCAATTCAAATCCCCCTGTCATATTCTGTGATTGCCAGTGTCTGCGCTGTTAATAAACAGAGTACACACAGAGACCACACAGGGGCCTCTGTCAGTGTGCTGACCCTATCAACTACCACAGGAAAACAATGCCACCAAGATTGCAATCACCACTGTGTTGTGATAGGGGTTATCTGATCTGTTTGGAGACTCCTAGCATCCATTCATTTCCAAGATGCAGATAAAGCCAATCACAAGACTCTGAAAACGGATCAATAACAGGAGATTGTCCCTTCTAATGTCCAGAACATTCAAATAAAGGGAAACCCATTCACCATTTGCTCATTCATTAACATATAGTGCACTTTATTCCAGCACCACGTCTATCATAGTCATACTTACTGCAACTGATATAAAAATGTAAGGAAACCCCATCAAAATCATAAGTTCAGGTTGAACAAAACTAAGGGACCCCCCTTGGCCCTCCGCTTAGTCTACACTGTTTTTCTAACATCTACTCGAGGATAAGCTTCTGGGTTTCTCATTTGCACCCAAGCAAAGTCTAAATATTAGATACAGAAGCACACATCTTGTTACTCCTCAGACTAAAAAATGCTGCCATATATCATGGCACAGCAATAAACTTTGCAATATCTGCAAAAGGCAACTATCACAACCTGAAGCCTTTGAAATCTAGGTTAGGCCTCAAGTATCATGGGCGCCGCACCTCATGAAGGAGAGACGGGGAAGAGATGGGGGGAAATGAAACACCTGAATAGTGGCAGTCCAATAATTCCACCCAGCTGCTGATGTAGGACAGTCCTTTGGTAAGGGAAAACGGTCTGTCGCAGGGGGGGGGACATTATACTTTTAACCCTTGCTGTGCCTAAGCCCAGTTGGGACATTGGTCCGTTAATGCTGTGGCACCTGAACAGGAACAGAAACCGAGCCATTCCCAATAAACAATGTTCAGTTATTTTTGGCGCATTGAACTATCTAAAGGGCCCTCATTATGTTCTGCCTCATGAACGCCCCATCTACCATTGTCATGAAGTAATATTTCTAATAAGAATGGCTCATGTGTATTGTGCGTGTGTTTTCCGGGTGTACAGGAGACAATTTAAAAATCTGGTCCGACATTGGTCCGTTAATGCTGTGGCACCTGAACAGGAACTAAGTGGCAGGTTCTCTTGCCTAGTTTACTTTCTGTTTCACTTTGATTTTAATCCATACAGTAATGGATTTGCTTTTGATGTAGAAAAAAATTAATCTGCTGTTGTTTGAATTTTTTGTGGCTTACTTAAAGAAGAACAAAAAAAATTATTGTTAATTTGTTATTTATTAAATCATGAGGGCTTTTCCCTTAAAGCTATTCAACTTTATAGAAAAATTAGTCATCTTTTAGGTCAATAAGGAAGTCGGGTTCATTGCTCTCCTCATATCTCAGATATTTTGTAATAAAAGTACATGGTCAGCCACTATCAATTTGTAGATATATAAACAAACAAAGAGCATATTTCAAAATATATTACTGTGTTTATTTATGAGTGTGTGACCAACGGGGGATGTTTAAAAAAATGTTATTTTGTAATGTACTTATTACCTTATTAAAGGGCTCCTCTTATCTCAGGGTTAGTTTAAGTTTAGCTTAACTACATAATGATTAACTGAAAATAATCTCTTAAACCATGTCTATTTACTCCCTTTGGGCCTGGTAAATATACCATCAAACTAGGGCCGTTTCTCCTGCTATGCCCAAACCAAACCCCCCCCCCCCTCTTCCGCTGCACAGGGGGCACCAGGCAAAATGTTAGCATAGGGCCTCCCAAATGCTAGAAGCGCCCCTGCATCAAATACATGTAAGGTTTATTTACCTAGAAAGTGCAAAATAAATTATAGCATCCCAATAATTCTGAGTTTTCCTACATTCCCTCCTATATTACCCCATGGTGTCCTAATATCCCCGCCAGGTCTTGTATGGGACTACAAAACACTTCCTTTCCATATTGGAAAGATAAGGATAGGTCTTATGGTTCAACAAAAGACAATAGGGAAGGGTTAACACCTTTTTTGTGATTAATTAAAAAGCATACAGTTTATATATGGTTTTCATCAGGAGCTCTCCCTGTCATTAGGCACCCTGGGCAATCACCTCCTCTTCCCCCACTGGCGGATGGAGGTTGGAGGGGGTTGGTAGCTGTGTTGGACCGGGGGGTGGTGGCAGTGTCAAATGGGGTTCAACCCAGATTCTGCAGCAGATGAGGACAGTATTTCCACCGCATGATGCCCGAAAACACAAACCCACTCCCTTCAGTCACCATTATTATTATTATCATTTATTTATATAGCGCCAACATATTACGCAGCGCTGCACAATACATTAGAGTGGAGATACAACACACAATAACACACAGGTACAGGTAATGACACAGGAGGAATAGAGGACCCTGCCCGGTTGGGCTTACAATCTAATAGGTTGGGGAACAAGGTATACAATAGGGGGGGGGGATGCATCCCCCGTCACAATGCCTCCATAGGCAACCGCCCATGTTGCCCCTGCCTAAAACTGCCACTGATTTCCATGAATTCTCCACTAATAAATAATACAATTTAGCTCTGTGCATGTTTTAGTAAAATGGGGCTAGAAGTGCTAGCTTGTTTCCTAATTTAATCATCAGTCAAATCAGGTAGTTCAATCCTACAAAGGATTTAAATGACATCTTTATTCAACAAGGAAGCTGATCTGTCTGACCTACATTGTCTGATGGAAAAGCTACAAACAGGTACGGAAATACAGCAAGCAAGTAAAATAAAGTGACTTTCAGGTAATCCGTGCAATGTGCCCTTGCTGGCAACACACTTTCATTCTATTTCCTTAATTATGCTGAATTAAAATGCCAGCTGTAGTTTTATGAATGCATTCCTTATCACGTGCCAGCCTGGCATCAGCAATGATTTCTGGGCCGACCGGTTCAGCAGTGATACCGTTCCAAAAAGTACGAAGTGTAAATGTTCTCCAAATTCACACACAGCCTGCCAAGTAAGTTGACTGCTTACAAACACTCAGCAGGTGTCTATCTAAACTTTTCCTACGGCAGTTCTTATCTTTATTGCCTGGAAGCCAACACATTTTTTACAAATTTTACTATATAGTCTCTATTACTGACTTGGCAAAACAGCATAACTCCAATGTAATTCAAGTCAGGCCTGTTTACATGCATTGACATGCTTTTTCACATATACAGGCCTATTGGATATAATAAGCACTCTTTGGGTATTATTGTCCAATGCACATCAAAACGGATAGCTGCGAACCAAGAATTGATATTTAGCTATTTCAATATAAATCAGGAGTTCAACTAAACCTGTGCATTGTGGTCTCATTCTAAATGAATTGGCATTATAACCCAGCAACCAGACATAACATAAATAGTGAGCCTTACCATGAAGTGCCGTAAAATGGGCCTTCTATCACAAGCTAACGCAAATCATAGGACTTGAGGGTCCCTCAAATGTGAGTTCAGTGGCAGCCAAGCCATAGAAAAGCCCCATTTACAATGTGCACGTCTGTATATTTGTCTTATAACTAAAGTAAAGTCCTAAAAATAGAAGTCAGTTCAATTAAAGTGTCACCAGCTTTTTCGCGGAAAAAGGAAGTCGTTTTTGTTTTTTCTTTTCTTGTTAAGCTGACCGATACAAAACTCCCATTCACAGCCAGAAGGAGGTGAACTTGCGTGTTCATAAAACTGGAGGGAAGGAGCTTACAAAAACAGCGCACATGGAGAGCAGAAAGATGGTCTTTTTAAAGGAGCTTAGTTGGCTAAATGTTTTTTTTTTGTATCCGGAGGGCGAAGAACTCTAACTGCTTGCAGGCATGCCGTAACAAGGGTCCTGCTCTGCTGCGGAGGAAACAACCGCCACCCTTCCTATCCTTCACCTGCAGAAGGCATATTGGACGCATGGTTTCCCAAAGCTCTGCTATGTTAAACAAAGAATATAGGAAAATGCAACTTTTTCAAGTTGGACTAATCAAAGTTAAAAAGTTAGCCCCAGGCTCCATTAAGCCCTGGCATCTGCTAATGTCAGTGCAAGCCTCCGTTACTTTACTGTGGGTGCAAATGGGCTGCGACGACATTAACCTGACGGAGGTGGGGACCAGCTGATCTGGGGCTCTGATGGGCTGTGGAGACAGACCTGTCATCTCTCCATTGCCGTCAATGGGCGGCTCGTGTGTAATAACCCAGGGGTTTTAATGGATAGTGGAGCCTAGGGCTAACTCCTACAATGGCACAAAAGGGAGAAAAATCCTCAAATGTATTTTAGTGAATAAATCACAGCAGTACTAACTCAGGAAGATAAGTAATCTGACAAATATAGGGGTGTAGCTAGCAAGGTTAGGAGGTTCAGAAGATTATTCCAAACGGATGCGGAGGTGGATGTACCCAGAAAACTCCACATTCTTCATTCAATTTAACTTGGATAATACTGTTCCCCCAAAAAACACCAATCAAAAGGCAGCCATAAATATTGAATGATTTTTAAATAAAAGCAAACTTACCACCAAGTATAGCATGGTGTACATGGAAAAGGAGGCGTGACCGGAGAAGAATGACTTCCTGTAAAATAAAGGTAAATATATAGAAGGTAAATTTAATGTACTATTTAATGTACTTTTCAGCATATGTTTGAGCAACAACTGACTCATTCCTTATCAGCTCATAAATCAATCTATAAGCATGGACTTTACACTGGTGTGGGACATCCGTGCATCAATGAAATCCAATACCAGCAAAACAAATGAGTAGGTGAGGACGAGGAGATGAGAGATACTGATAATTCTGACAGAAGAAGAGATAACAGCTCACCGGCCTGTCACCGGCATGATACATAAATACATATAACCTTTCATGTTGCAATACAGAATTTCAAATGTGTTACTAGGAAAGATTCAGCAAATACAATGAAGTATTGAAAGAAAATGGATAAGTCCTATCTTATCTTACCCTACCCCAACTTCTCTCTCAATTTATGAGTGTAAATATTAGGAGCTCCAACAGTTACATAGAAAAAGGCTGAAATCTGAAATCAAAGGTCGGCTCTATGGACTATGCAGAAAGCTCACGCATTTCTGAGGCTGCACACGTCCTCATATGATATTGAGAAAGCATTGTTGTCAAAGGGGATGATCTTGCACACACAAGAATGGCCTGCATAGTGTTGGTATAAGCGGTCTGAGCTGTAAAATTAGACCTCATCAGGTAAAGAGTTCAGACTGCTAATGGCAAAACTATAAAGATTCCACAGACTGACCCCTTGAATGCATATCTAACCAAATCACAAAAATCTGATATAGGCTTTAACAACTTCAAAGATCAGATCTGCAGCTTTAGTGAAATAAAACCTCACCAGTACAGAGATCCTAAACAGAAAAAAAGTATTTTAATGTCATTTGATCAGGGTATACATCTACATAGGTAAAGGATTTCAGTTCAGGATATTTAATATGTGTGGTTTTATTACAAGAGGAAAATGCAACTCAAAAATGTTTCCGCCCTTTTCTTATGTTTAATCAATTTGAATTGGATTCCAATGAGTGTGATGTCTTTTAATACCTTGGCTCACGGACATTTTACAGTTATTGAGAAAGTAGATATATGCCTTGAACCAGGGGGAGAACAAGGATATTCTGGGGGGGCGCATGGAGGAAATAGCCAACACCGACATGGAGAAACTAGCTGCAGACAATAAGTAGAGTGCAATGTGTAATGTAGAGTGTAATGTGTGTGTGTGTCTGTGTGTTTTGTTTCTATGTGAATGATGAATGTTTTTGTATGATTGGTGTGTGTGTATATATGATGCATGTCTTTGCATGATTGGTGTGAAAACCAAATAAAGTTATATGTGTTGTATTTCAAATACAGTTTGAGGGCCATTTACCACTAGTTCTAGATACTGCAACACAAACTAGTATGGAATAGCCCACAACATATAACTGTGTAGTTTAAATGGATAGGGGGCTTGATAATGTTCCTCCCTATATTATATCAGAACCAGTAACTCCATTGGCACACTTAAATTTTTTTCACCTCAATTTTTTGAGACCTGACTTGGATCTTCTTACCTTGCTTCCATGACTTTGTTCCTTAGGCCTCTACATTCGTATTCCTGAATGTATCCAATGGAACAGTTGATCTTGGTGAAGTCCGGATCGCAAACAGCCAGGAAGTGAGGCCTTAGGCGGCCAATGGATACCTTAGCAATGTCTGTGAAGGACTGACTGATGGCACAACCAAAGATGAAACAGCCCACCTGCTTGTACAAGGCAGATACATAGGGATTCTGGATGAAGGAGTAGGACCGCTCTTTCAAGTAGTAGATACGGAAGAACTCACCGACTATAATCTGTAAAGACAAGGAGACTATTTTACAGAGAGGCATACAATTTAACAGACACACATATGGAATACTTTAAGTGTACCTGTGACATGTTCACAATAAAGCAGCCATTTTATTTCCTTATTACTGCAATCATCCCATCCATATCCCCATCTAATTGTACTGGGAAAGGCTCAGTTTTTTATTTGAAAACCCATTTATTAAAAAGCTCTACTGTAGTAGAGAAGAACAAGTTCATATCATACCAAAATAGTGGTTCCGAAGGTCCACTATACAACTGGCTACACTATGTGAAAGTCACAAGCACACTTTAAGAAAAAAGGTGACAAGGAAAGATTACAACATAGAACAAAAACAGCGGATGTGGCAAAAATGGTGGGTAGAACCAATTACAGGGGACACAAGCGGTTACCTATTCACAGAGTCTGTGAAAGCATAGTAGAGCATTATCAAACATTTGGTCTGCACTAGAAGACGTTAAAGAATGTGATGTTATTGGGAAACATCACACTGTGTGTGAAAGGATCTTTCATATTTGATCTGGTTTTTTGTCTTTTTGTATTTTCTTTCATATTTATTTTAACTTAACAATTACTTTAGTATTTTTAATAGGACAGGCCAAGGAGACTGCATATTAAAACTCAGTAAAATTCCTAGCATTGAATTTCCTATTGATTATAATACATTTTGACACAATGTCCAGATTAATACTCTCATTTCTGCTCATCCCTTGTTTCAAAGTAATGATCATTTGTATCTAATTTGACATTCAAGGCTGAAAGTTTTAGGGAACTTTTGTTCTTTAATTTGTTTTGGGAATGTACAAGGTCTTATGTATGTTTATGTGCTCCGGTGCCACAGTGTGTAAGCTGTAGCCACAGTGATATATAATTGTGGCTTGGAGAGTTATGAGAAAATGGCTTTATTCCAGAAGCAGGCGCTGACTTGGGTTGTCTTTATAAAATGATATGTGTACAAACCAACAAAACAAAACATAGACATGTATATTCATTGTGACTGGGAAAGAATCAGTGAGAAAGGCCACATTGTGGTACCCTATTGTCACTGGGGAAAAGAAACACTGTTATTTTTTGGGGGAAGTGAAGCCTGGAAGGTGGCCATTCACCTTTGTTTGTTTATCTGTCATTCCCCATCTTTCCTCTCTATCTGACACTACCTTGGTGGTCCCAAGGATGGACCAGATGTAGCATGTTGTAAATTGGTGTATTAAGCCTCTGCCAATTAACCGCTGAGGTGTGTTTCCATTTTGTAAGGAAAACATGGACCAAATAACAGCCGTACCTCTGTAACTACTGACCTCTCACACATGGCATTAGTGATAAGTGGTGTTATTGGGAGTGCAACAGAGTATGTTACTTCCCATCACTACCTGAACAGGTCTAGTTAATGTATTTGAAATTGCTGATTTATTCCTAAAACTCCTTTTATTGTATTGTAAATATTGTACTCATGGTAATTTAGTTTAACGTATTATTGTTTTTTTCAATGACTTTACCATATCTAAAATAATGTTTTTCAAATCTGTGTAGATTAGGGACCTATGTCAGCTTTGGCTGTAATGAGCATTCCCCAATCACCAAAAAGAAGACCCTAGCCAACCTAGCACTATGTATTATTAAATCGTTAAAAAAATAAAATGTAAGGTGTTGTATGTTTGAAGATCTTGGTGCTCCGCTGACAAAGTGATCCACCCATGAACAATGGAAGATTTTCTCAACAATGGACTACATTTTCTCAACAGTGATGCAAAGCAAATAGCACATTGGAACATTTATCAAAGGAAATTAAGTAGGGACACAAGTACATAAAAGATTGTTTCAGGAAAAGTTTCTGATGTATGCTTTGTCCTACTAGGACCTAATAAAGCATAGGTACGTTTTGTGTAGGTGTAATAAAGCATCATAAAATAAGCATCCAATGAGCTAAAAGACATGCAAGGGTGAGTGCATGTCCCTTATAAGTTGAGATGGACATACAGTTAGCGAAGGTAACTTTTAGGATCTTAGAATTTATGAGGTCAATCACCAGAGTAATGTAAATGGGGTGTTCTGTACTGTTATATACACTGTGGAAAGTGAAATATGTGTTTTAGAAGGATCATGAAATAACTATTCATGGCTTGGTAAGGCAGATAACAATTCTAAGCAGTGTTGAAACCAAAAGCAAGCATGTAGACTACAATTTACTGTAGTCATGTCAATATATATATGATATATGTTACTACACTTCCAATTTGTTCATTTATGGGAACCGGTAAAAACATATTGGGTTGTAAGTTATATTTTAAAAGTGCAAAATCTGGTCTTGTCATATTGATGGGTATCTCAATTGTATAGACACTGACATATATATACCCTGTTTCCCCAAAAATAAGGATACGGTACTGTAACTCTAGACAAGGGGATCAGAGGGGGCAATCAAAATGACACAGGAGGATCAGACAGGGTTACTTAATGGTTATACCTCCTCTGAGTCTGCTGTGCCATTTTTATTCCCCCCTCTGATCTTCCCTGTGCCATTATAAATGATCCCCCACCCTGATACCACAGTGCCATATTCTTCTTCATGGAAACAATTGGGACATTTTCGGGAGCAAAAATTAATATTAAGACACTGTCTTTTTTCAGGGAAACACAGTATATACAGCCATTCAATCCTGAGAATAGATAAGGTGATGTCTGCTGTGTTTATAAACACCCAAAATGAAAAATCGGTTTAAGACAGAACTGTCACCATAACTATAGAGGTTTGCAGGTTACCTCTGGCAGTCAGATTCAGAAGAAGCTCCTGTAAAATGCAAAGAAGACAGAAAAGAAGATTTTGTACTGATTGGAAGCTCGACACACTTACAGCGAGGACGGAAATTAAAATGCCGACAGCTGATAGTACAGCATCATTAATTGTTTCTCCCGGTTTGATGGGGTACTTGATGCTTTCATCGTCACAGTAAAACCCCCGATGATACGGTTGGATTTGATTAGATTCAATTATCAGGAAAGGCAGGGCAGCTAGCGAAAGAGCAAGAGAGAGACAAAACAAGATTGTCAATGTGATGATGCCGGTGAAATGAAACACGGACAAGGTAGAGCAGCAGCACGCACGTCTGGGCCAACACAACATATGTGTGGCTCTAAAAGCATAAAGGAGGAACTCTGGCCCATTGTCCCTAAATTTATCAGACTCCTTAAAGAATAAGACTCCCCTTCTCCCAGCCTGGAATTTTTTTTGTATTCCATTAAATTTGGAATTAACAAGAAATGTTGTCTTCCTGGTAACCTACAACTGATCACTAAGGCTTGAGTTCCTCTTTAAAGAAAGCCACATATTTTACAACCTGATTGTACAATCACTTTTAATATGAAGTGTTTGAGATGTAAACTGTACCCTGAGGTTTAGGTACACTCTATATAATGGATTTGGTAGATATTGTACAATCACATTGACCAAGTACATTATTGTTGCGTGGGCCCAGACGAGGATACCGCACTGTTGCTCTTGTCACTTACAGTAACCAGTGCCAACAAAATCGCAATAGAAAGAAGCACTGGGGTGGATATGGTGCTTCTCTTAAACTCATGTCTTATGCTCCCATCACTGCAGAAAAATCCCCTCTGGTAGGTCGGGATTATGGAGGTGCAGTTCATTACCACCGCTGGGGCACAAGCTGTCAGGACAAATGGCATGAGGTCACAATTACAACACACTTCCCAAACATTGCCTATCAGTAATATTTAAGGATCCAAAACTGGCATAAACACAAACACAAATTGCACATAAACCCCCAGTGCTAGTCAGGAGCCTTTTTTAGCACATGTTAAAGATCCATAGAAATTGTAATGTCTGGAATATAGATGGTCGATTTTTGTTTTTAAAAATTCGACTTTGTGAGTTGATTGGAAAGCCCCTAAGCTTGCATAAAGATGGTATCATCACCAAACCTGCTGGAAATGTAGAGAAAAGTTGAGGGTATACTACAAAAAGAAAGTATTGCTATGTAAAGCCACTGAACATACTATCACCACCAAAAGAGCTGGATATGTAGAGAAGGGTTGTGGGAATATTTGGCAAAATAGTTTTGCTCTAACACATGTAGTTTTTGCATAAATTAAGTTCAAAGTCAAGCCAACATTTCAAAAGTCGATATTTCAATTTGATTTGAACTTAATTTATGCAAAAACTACATGTGTTACAGCATGCCTTTTGCCAAATATTCCCACAACCCTTCTCTACATCTCCAGCTATTTTGGTGGTGATAGTATTCAGTGTCTTTGCAATCAAGTTACAAAGTCAGCTAGTCAAACAATTCAACCATCTCTAGTCTTGAATTCCACAATAAGCAGTGGTACCAAGTATTTTTAATGCATCAGTGTAAATATAGCAACAATTAAAGCTGAAAAAAAGTCAAAAAGTTATAATTTACATGCCATCATAAACGTTACAATAATAGCAACAACAACAGAAATTTTTATAGCAGTCCGTATGGAAAATAACAGCAATACATCACAACCAATCAGTACACACATGGAACAAATGGTACTCTATAGATTTTAACACGAAGTAATGTTTATTTTCTAATGATTGAATGTTTCAAAGGGGAGCAATAAACTAAAACCCAATAGGAAGCCATATGTCTAATATGTTTGTAAAATGTTCACAATGGTTGTAATAAATTGTCATTATATTCCTTCCATACATGTAGTCATTGATCACACTACCTAATTCATCCTTTGGCATTTCTCCTTTAGCTGAGCGCAGGATAGGCACCATGACACCGTGCAGGAGCAGACTCAATACCGAAGACCTTTTTCTCCCAATCTATAAAGTTCTGCTTTTATTTCACTACCTTAACATCCCATGATGAGGCCAACTTGGCCTTTGTAGACATATCAGTGTGCCAAGAGTTTGCTGGGAGTTGAGCATTAGTTAAGCTAGGCAGGCCAAGCCAGTAATGAGAACCTGCAACGAGGACTGACAATACTCAAAGCCATCCAACCAATCCTGTGGCGTGTGCAGATGAAAACAGCTGAGCCGGGGTCTGCGGTGTTCTGGTTACGTGGCCCCTCCATCACCGAGATGATATTCGATCGTACAAATGGCTCACACATGGAGGATCTGTCAAACATATGTTGTGGGACAATAGCGTGTGCTGGAGATTTAACAGTTTAGTTGCTGGCTGATAACCCAAAAAAACTCAAAATGCTTTACTGGCAGAAAAAAATGCAAACCATTTATTTTTTTATGATACATATTATCTTATCCAATCCGCATAATAAAAAAAGGGATGCCAGGTTTTTATGCTATCACTTGCATCAGCTCATTGTATGTTTGTGCTGACTCCTTCACTAATCTGTCACACTTTTCATTGTAATTCAGTTTTTCTGTATAAAGCAGTCTTTCTTCAAATAAGGGAGGTCCTGAGTCCAAGGCCTAACATAGCTACTCCATGGCAGGAGGAATAAACCTTTAGGCTAAATGCATATGGTGTTTAGGGATGCGCCGATGCCCCTTGCGTTAATTGCATGCCATAAAGGGGATTCGCATCACATACATATTGGCTTACAGCAGGTCTGCCGGCCGAATGCACAGTGGAAGTTGACTTACTGCCCTACGTTAACCTCTTGGCTGGTGGACCAACTGAAAGCCG
The DNA here is from genome assembly GCA_036250615.1 of Ptychadena robeensis. NCBI lineage: Eukaryota > Metazoa > Chordata > Amphibia > Anura > Ptychadenidae > Ptychadena > Ptychadena robeensis. The sequence continues at coordinate 29,418,112 of CM070038.1, read as the reverse complement.
TGTGAACAGGCAGGGCAGGAAGTCATGCATATGTACGGGATGCGTCAACATCATCGTCAAGGCATGTGGTTAAGGCAGGGTGTATCGGCGCATCCCATAACACCATAAGGATCTCTTGGAAAATGGTAAAAGACAGCTGCAACAATGACTAAACTGAATCTAAATTCACATTCTACAGGATGTAATGATACATCATTCCTTCTTTATATAGAATATATAAAGAGTAAAACTTTTCATGAGAAGCTGAAATTTCAGATCAGGCTGTGCTACTTCTGGCTGCTGTAATGAATGAGGAGAAAGGTAAGTTAAACCAAGTTTATGTCATAGACGGGACAAGGATTGCACGCTGAATAACTTCAAACATATAAAATATAACCTCACTCTACAAGGAGAAGCAGCCATATAAGTAATTGACAGCCATTCTGGCAGATATAATATATGAAATACTTTTTCTTCTTTACTATATTTCAGGCCTGTGCGGATTTCTATTTAAAAAAACTTTTTTTTGAGCTGTCACATAGTAGTTTGGGTTTTGCTCTGTGAACTTTGTGGTCCAAATGGGATGTGTTTAATCCAGTACTGAGAAACCTCAGAGAAGTTATAACCGTAACCAGGAAAATGTCTGTTGGATGCCAGCGTGCGCATTATTGTGATCTGATGCCGTGCTCAGGAATGCAGGGCTGGGAAGGTTTGTTAAAGGCCTGGAGAAGGATCATCTCTGATGTGGGGGATGGAGATGCCTACACTGGAGTCTCTGCTGGACTTTACATAGATAAGATTAATATATTGAATAATATGCAGTAGGTGCTTTTTATGTATACTAAAGGCCCCCACACACGTAACGAGCCATGGCCGATTTTGCCGCCAAACGATGTGCGAGGGCATTGGTGGCCGTCAGCAGCTAAATCGGCCAATCGCAGGTGCTCACATGGGGCGGCAGATCACTGTTGCCCCAAAGCTTGGTTGGCCAGAGAACGGACATGTCTGTAAATCTCTGGCAGATGCCATTAGTTTGAATGGGGACCGGCGTCTCTGGCAGATGCCATTCGTTTGAATGGGGACCGGCGTATTCCAAAAAGAATATAGAAGTGCTGTTATTGAATGCTACTCTTGTTGCATTGGGGAAATTTCCCTTTACTTCCTGTCCTGGAAATGAGACAGAATGAAGAAAAGTGCGGATAAGAACAAGCTCCATCTCCACAACTGTTGTGAAGATTTTCCTTCTATTCCAGTTTGGGTGACACTATATTATTTTGAATTTGTCATATTGTCGTATTATAATGTTAATCAATTCAAACAGGAGATAAACTCTCCTACTCCATATCCTAAAAAAAATACTTTTTAAGCTCTCAAAAGATTAATTCTTAAGAAGAGGTGAGCAATGCAGAAGACGTACTGCCTGCCAAATAACCCAGTCAGTGGTGCCATAAGCTCATTTTGGGCTAATCTTCGCATTAGAGAGCTGCACGAGCGAGGGCAGGGCTTGGAAATTTCACTTTAATATTTGGAGGCAAGTTTGGGAACCCGGCCAGTGGCTCAAAAAGTAAAAAAAAAAAATAAAGATTATAGAGGCGCGATACCCTGGTATGTGATACTAGAGCTGGGCTGGCTCTGTAAATATTATGATTTTTACGCGTGTGACACAGGGTGCTATTTTAAGCAGCTCAGCGCTACCGGTCTTGGGGTCCGTGTAAACCTGCCTTTGGTTTGTAATATACGGGCGGATTATTGAAACTGGCGCAAGGCCAAAGTGGCTGGACCTAAAATGTCTAGTTTTCCCTTTGAAGCTGCTACATTTAATGGAGAAATGATTCTTGCGTACACACTACCATTGATGTGCATTCTGCGCCCGTCTCTGCTCGCTTACCACCCTGCCTGTGTTATTAAACAGCAGTAACACTCTTGAAAAAAAGTGATTTGTGAGCCCCATTAATGCCTTCATATATTTGTTTTTGGCCGTGTTTGCCCCATTCACGTGAAAAGTCATTATTTCTGTTAAAGTATGTTTTCTCATCTGTAATTGTCTTGGCTCTGAAATATGGCAATCAAAAAATCCAATATTATATATATATATATGGAAAAGTTCTCCACTGTACTTTTCTCTCTGCTCCTTCAATCATCTAACTCTCCTGCCTTAAAATACTCTGTTCTAATGGGGGACTCTGTCCCCCCAGCTCTTCCTTTTACTCAGGTCTCCTGAGGAACTATATTCCTTCCTCTGCCTACTCTCTCCTAAAGTGCTCTTCTAGGGGACTCTGCTCCTCCTGCCCTTCCATAGGTTTCCTGAAATACTATATTCCTTCCTCTGCCTCCTCTCTCCTAAACTGCTCTGCTGGGGGACTCTGCTCCTCCTACTCTTCCATAGGTCTCCTGAAGAACCATATGCCTTCCTCTGCCTCCTCTCTCCTAAAGAGCTCTGCTGTGCTGGGGGACTCTGCTCCTCGTTCTCTTTCATAGGTCTCCTGAAGTACTATATTCCTTTGTCTGTCTCCTCTCTCCTGCAGTGCTCTGCTGGGGGACTCTGCTCCTCCTTCTCTTCAATAGGTCTCCTAAAGTTCTATATTCCTACCTCTTCCTCTTCCTCTTCTCTTCTAAAATGCTCTGCTGGTGGACTCTGCTCCTCCTTCTCTTCGTTAGGTCTCCTGAAGAACTATATGCCTTCCTCTGCCTCCTCTCTCCTGAAGTGCTCTGCTGGGTAATTTTGCTCCTCCTGCTCTTCCGCAGGTCTCCTGAACTACTATATTTCTTTGTCTGCCTCCTCTCTCCTGAAGTGCTCTGCTCTGTTGGGGGACTCTGCTCCTCCTGCTCTACCTCAGGTCTCATGAACTACTATATTGCTTTGTCTTCCTCGTCTCTCCTGAAGAGCTCTGTTCTGCTGGGGAACTTTGTTACTTTCATTTGAGCCAGTCATACACGGCTCGATTTTTCACTTGATCCCTGAATGATCATTTGCCATGCGTGTTCGCGGCAATAAATGGTTAGGGAATCAAACCAAACCTGCCTTGCTCCAAGGAAAAATCATTCCAACAGGAATCTGACATTTTGGTATTTCCCTGTCTGATTAATTTCCGCAAGTTGCAAGCGATCGCACAATGATCGCAGGGGAAATCGAGCCTACAGAAGAGCTCATCAGTCTTGTGCTTTCCTTTCAATCTCCAATCACAGACAGGAGGAGGGACAGGGCCTGACCTGCACAAGATGAAAATTAGGTCCATCCTAACATCCTAACTATCCTGACAAACAGGGTTGTGCTGCATAACAGGGCAGAATAACTCAGGACTGGATGGACATACATTTGAATTCTTTGCCTTGCATAACTCCCCATATATAAAAATATATATTATATGTATAGTATAGCTGTTTGCCTGGAGTCCCACTTTAAGCTATAGCTATTAGCCAGAAAATGAGGACAGGATCATATTATACCAGACTTCTTTAAAAGTCGATTTCCGCAACCTAACCCTCAACATGGCCGACACTCGTAAAGGCCAATAATAGTAAACACTGGTTTTATGTGCTACAAGTGGCGTTTCAATGAATGACTGTTTAATGTAATATCCGATTATGCCAAATCTCAGGATGGGACAGTAAACTGTTGGATTTATGTATCTCCTATACACAGGCGAGGGATACGCAGCCAAGTCTCCTCAATGTTCCTATTGTATATGTGGAAAGGTCTCTTTAGCGCCGGCAGCTGCCACCTGCACAAACAGCACAAGTGTACGAATATGTAACGAGATACAAGACCCAGAACCACGACAGTTTAAAGGGGAAAATAAAGCGGAAATCTACCATTCTGGCGGGGAAAAACGTTTGCTAATCGCTTCAGGGGGGTGAAAACATTTCTTTTATGTATTTCCAGCACCAAATTCAATATTCAGGGCAGGCCAGAAACTCGAGATGAACAAAATGAAGCCTGAAAGAAAGAAGCCTGTTTGTTAATTATATAAACCCAAGATTGAGAACTGAATATGTTTCCTCCAAATGTACACTGGTGACGACTGTGCCATCCCATAAGAGCTGCCATGGGTAGGGTTCCCACCAAGTTGGTGTTTTACTGGCATGGCTAGTAAAAATTTTAAAGATGAATGAAAATGGTGGTAGCCCTATATATATGGGATCTATGTCCATAAGGGGTATATAACCAAACAGCTGGCCCTTAAGACACTATGTAGCTCATTGGTTGATTCAAAAATTAAGCTTTAAAGTTTTATAGTAAAATTACTCTAAGAATTTAATATTCAAATCCTCCAGTGTCATTATCAACAGATGACAAGTGGCAGTGCCAGGGGATCGAAGTAAAACGTGAGGGCCACCTAAAGCATTCTGCAATAGTGGAGGTATTCAAGGCTTCCATAATTATGCTTACATCTGCTCAATCACCTAGCCTGAATAGGAATCCCGCCGTACCAAATCCCTCGCCTTTGTGCTGTGGCACGCAGGTTTGGGAGGATCACATGGTGACAAGGGAATCCTTTCAATTCCCACGGGACGGATTTCACTACCCTGGTGGCTTGGCCGCTGACCTTCATTCACCGCTCCCGCAGTCTCTGGGAGACAAAAGGCCCACTATGAAGGAAGCATTGTCTCTATTCTAAATCCTTCAGATTACTACGACATCTCCGGGAGCAAAGAGGTTAAACTGCAAGGCAAATTAGGAAAAAAAAAAGTCATTGGTCACATACCCCAAAAACCTACAATCTGTTACTTTCTAGGACATAAGATTGATAGGACCATACAGGATCTTATAGACAATGAAACATGGCATATGTCTACACAGAGAGAGCGTTCACGTCTATGAGTAGGAAAAGTAGGAAGGAAGTTTTGTCTTTAATCTCTACATGTTGTCTTCCAAGTATGCTCCTGCAGCTCTAAATTATAACTACCTCTTTATAAAAATAAAGTTTAAGTAAACCCAATCACTTAAATATTGTCGAGTCATTAACATGCTAATGGAATTTAAGAAGTGTCCTTAATCTTATTTTAATCATCAGGATGATCCTTGTTTGATCAGGGTCTCTTCTGCGTTGATACTGTTACTTTAAGGCAACACCTGACTCTTTCATTACATGGGTATCTTCACTGTTGTTATGATGGACTCAGAATACCCCATTGGATCTGGATATTTTTGTATTGGATGAATGTAGTTGTCTTTGAAGAGGCTAAAGAAGGTCAACACCACTAAGATGCAAAAAAAAGCACATAATAGAGTCTCCAGGTTTATAAAAGGACAAGTAAACATTTAAAAAAAAAGAATGACCCAACACACAATAGAGTTCCTATGCTTACAGCCAGACTTGCTTAGTATGCAAATCTCTACTTCACTAGCCAAGCAGGCATGCCCCCTCCCGCTATGTACAATGCCATGAGCGCCCCCTCTGCGTAGGTCTCTCCTTCAAAACACATAAGGCACATTCAGCGATGTCTTTTTTTTACCTTATGAATAACCATGCTCAGCAAACGCATGACTCAAAGGGGTCCCTAATTAAGCAGCCCGTTAAATCTTCGCTAACCAGGAGATGTGTTGGTTTTTAATAAGTTCACTGCACACCAAGACAAGTGCACTTCAAATCCTCCAAGAAGAGAGCGAGGATCCCACAGGAGCCGAACGCGAGGGAAGAGGCCTGCAATTATATAAGAATGACTGACTAAGCCATCCACACAAGGGAGGGCCAGGACCGCAATCAGACTGATCGTAGGATTTAATCAGCACAGTCAGAATCTAGTTGTGGCCAACTGTTTGTTGTGACTGTGTAATTACACAATTACAGGGCAACAGGTTGGCTGTGGAAGGATGCACAGTTGTAGCCACAGGCACTTATTATCTGTTGAATGAAAGAGATCAGGGAGGCGGTACATTAACTAAAGATAGTGGGAAGATTACACATTATGGTGGGAATAATAAGTCAAAATTTAACAAAATTGTCTGAAGAGTGAAAGTCAACAGATGAAGGTTACATTTACATGGCCGACTGGGTGCTCCTGTCTGTTAGATAATGACCCTAAGACAGGTCTATCGTACAAAAAGCCCGAATACTGACCGGCCGACCCTATTGTCTCCTTGGCTGGTCGGTTGCACTAATTGCTCATTTTTCAGTTAACAACCGCCTGTGTAAATGAGCCCTTATTGTCATTTCTATAGAGTAATAACACTTTACATGAACTATATTTATTCACTAGACAAAGGCTGTCCAACTGCATTCTTTAAGTGCCATATCCAAAGAAATTTTTATTTTGGATGCCATCTATTAAAATAAAATGTGATTTAGCTGGCCTTTATGTAGCTCTCATTGGAGATAAACAGAACTAAGACCAGTGACATCATTGAGAATGCAGCCTATCCTTTTACTAGAGACCAGTGGCATTACTGAGAATGCAGCTTATCCATTCACTTGAGACCAGTGACATCACTGAGACTGCAGCCTATCCATTCTCTAGAGATGATTGACATCACTGAGCATGCAGCCTATCCATTTACTAGAGATCAGCGACATCACTGAGAATACACCCTATCCATTCACTAGAGACCAGTGACATTACTGAGAATGCAGCTTATCCATTCACTAAAGACTAGTGACATCCCTGAGAATGCATACTATCCATTCACTAGAGACAAGTGACATCACTGAGAATGCATCCTATCCATTCACTAGAGACCAGTGACATTACTGAGAATGTAGCTTATCTATTCACTTAAGACCAGTGACATCAATGAGAATGCAGCCTATCCGTTCTCTAGAGATGAGTGACATAACTGAGAATACAGCCTATCCATTCTCTAGAGCAGTGTTTTTCAACCTCTTTTGGGCAAAGGCACACTTGTTTCATGAAAAAAATCGGAGGGCAAAAAAAATAAAAATAAATCGAAAGGGCACCGACGATACGCATAATCGCGGCGCACTTCCGGTCCCCGCCGGAAGTACGTCATCAGCAGGTGCCCCGCTGGAACGCAGATGCGTACCAGCAGAGCAAAAACACCGCCCCTGGTCTTTGGGGACGCATGTTGCTAAGCAACCGCATCCTCACAGAGACGGTCCGTGTATAACACGGATCGGCTGTATAAGTATTTATAGTATAAGACTTATAAAGCCGATCCGTGTTATACACGGACCGGCTCTGTGAGGATGCGGTTGCTTAGCCCTCCTATCTAGCTGCCTCTTATAGTATAAGACTTATACTATAAGAGGCAGCTAGATAGGAGGGCCGAGGGTGGGGTCAAAAACCCACGGCACACCAGGCAACATCCCGCGGCACACTAGTGTGCCACGGAACAGTGGTTGAAAAACACTGCTCTAGAGAAGAGTGACATCATTAAGAATGCATCCTGTCCATTCCCTACTTACCAATATGGGTAGTTATAAGGGACCAATGATGTAACTAAAAGTTCAGCCCATCAATTCTTTAAAGACTGGAGACATCACTGAGAATATATTCTATGATACTATCAATAATAACAACAAGCTGGTGGCAGTAATAGTAATAATAGTAATAATTTGTAAAAAGCCACTTCAGCTTGCCTTTGCATTAAATAACCCAATAGATCCAATAGATCTCCTAATTTACCGGCTGACTCTACAGTATTCCTTGGTCATGTGTGAAATGAACTTTTTCCAATCTCTTTGTGTTTATCATCTCACGGCCTCAGTCTTTTACTGGCACCAGCTAATCATTAAACACTTGAGAGCGGTAAGAGAGAGGGAACCGCTATCTGGGTAGAAAGCCATGGCCGCCGATAGCCTGGTGCTGACAGATTGCTCTTCTATTGTCTTCTGAGGAGGTTCTGGTGGGAATAATGCAGCATAGACATTATATCACAGAGGATAACTCCAGCCACAATGCAATAGAGCAAAGAACCAGAAGATTGAACTCAATGGAAAGTAGGGACAGTAACTTCCCACAGTTGCCATCATAGTTTACTATGCAGAAGATAATGACACAACTATTTGGTCAGAAGGTCATTTACCTTTATATAATGTACTTCTGGCAGACTGAGTAGACTTTTCATGATGCTTTTGTGCAAACTCTTCCCATGATGGCCAGTTACTGAATTACTTATGAAAAAAGCCACAGCAGTTAAAAGTGGGAAATGTCTGTACACATGTAGTGTTAATATAAGTTGTATTATAAACTGCCTCCCAAAATGTTGGTGAGAAAATGCCTGGGAGCTAAGAACGCACATTTAAACATTATGTGATTTAATGTTGCAAGAGCAGCCACTTAACCAAGTTATTCCATCACTCATTAACTGTATTATTAACAAACCGTAACACTGTATTTGCATAGTGCTTCCACTTTCACAAGCTCCCCATTGTCTCGTTCATTAATTTCCAGCTAGAATGTATTATTATATTAGACTCTTGGCCAAAAGGGAAATGAAGCAAGGTGACTCTGGTGACTAGAGTGCGACGGTTATCTCAGGGAATTCACCTACTTACATAGGACATCCAGTTGGGAAAGTCAGTTTTGAGGTTTTGCCAGGTTACATCCAAAATACCAAACTTCATCCAAAAGATAATAGAAATACATTTAAGTGTGCATATATATATATATATATAATGTAAGATGTAGCTGGCCAACTCTTGCGGAGGCTTCATAAAGGCTTCTTTACAAAAATGTTTTTTAACCGCCCGGTAAATGCCACAGTTAGCGCAACCGTCCAGCAAAAGCGACATGAGGCTTTCACCTGATAGACCTATCGTGGTGGGGGGGGGGGTTTCCTTGCAGAGTCTTTTATTTTTACCCGCTGATCATGACAATGGCATCATTCTTGTCTTAAGCTGGCCATACACCATCTCTCTGTCAGATATCCTTTAGATCTACCAACAACTATGTAGTGTAGGGTCCTCTGCGATTGAACACAGGTATACTTAATTGTTTAGAAAGTCCCTCATATTACATGGTTTTGGTAAAACAAAGGGAGATCTAAAGGAAATCTGGCAGCGAAATCTAAAGGTGTATGGGGACCCTTAGAATGACGACCCTTGTCCACTGCACTGGAGGAGTAGGGTTGTCACCCTTGGCTGCTCATCTGTTTAACAAACACCTCCACCTCTCTTAATCTTCATTACATGGGAGAAAAATATTTTGTAGTTGACAAGTGAACAAGTGGTTTAAGTGTGGGAAAGTTACAAATAAATTGGATCCCCAAGGCTACAGAACACCAGGTAAGGAATAGAGATGATAAAATTATTTTTCAGATATTCGACGATTTCGAGTTAATTGCAAAGCCCCTGAACATGGTATCATCACCAAACTTGCAGGACATGTGGAGAAGGGTTGGGGGAATATTTGAAAGAAAAAAGTTTGTCTCTAACATAAAGAGATTTTGCACAAATTAAGTTCAAAGTCAAGTCAAAATGTCGGAAATTCTGAAAATTCAACTTTAATTTTGAACTTAAGTTATTCAAAAACTATTTGTGTTAGAGACATACTTTTTTCTGTCAAATGTTCCCCCAACCCTTCTCTATATCTCCAGCAAGCGATGATACCATGTTCAGGGGCTTTGCAATCAGCTCTGAAAGTTAGCAAGTCGAATTTTTCGAGCATCTCTTGTAAGGAATTCTGTAGCCCATATTGGTTGACTGGGCAGAGCTTATTATGCATTTGATAACACTAGAGAATCAAGAGTACACATGGCAGGGTTGTAAACAAAACAAATTCTGGACAATCTGGACATTATGTAAAAGACTAATGAAATCTCGGTTTCTTTATCCACCTAATTTTACAGGAAAGGGACTTTCTCCACCCAATTTAAATGGATGCTAATGTTCTATACACAAGCCTTACAGTAGGATCTGTTGAAGAGTCATTTGGCAGCCTTCAAATTCTAAGCCCACCACTCAAACAGCAAAACAAAAAACACAAAACTCTTTGAAGCTTTGCCACTGAAAGAAAATCTAACCCAAGCCACACTCAAGAACTCCAAATAAAATCTTGTCTGTACATGAAGAAATTGTATACTGTTGGATTTCTGCACTTTCTGAAGATACTCCTCACAGAAATCACTTTACATTCCCGCCAGCTTCTCGCTCCTCTTGAAAAGCCCCATTGTTTGTGTCCATAGGCTTTCAAGCTCTCTGTATCCTGAACTTGAACCCCAAAGATTTTTGCTGGTGAAAAGTATGAGCAGCGCTGGGCTCTGCCAGAAGTGCTGTTGTTCATAACGAGCTTCGAAATCTTGGAACCTGGAGCGTTCAGAGACACCCATTTCATGGGAAGGAAATAAAAAAAAAGTAAACCTTCAACCAGATAAACAAAGAAGGATTAACAACCCAAGACAGGTTCAATGAAAGTTCTTCAACTACTTTGAGGGAGAAAGTCATTACTTGCCCTTTCAAATGGGTGTTATGTTTAGAGTTCACTATAGAGTTTAACTTAGTCAATAAAAAAAGTTTTTATTTCAATTCAGGCTTTACATTAATATCAGTTCTAGAGAAAAATGTCCATCTTTGCAGAACTTCTGAAATGGGACATTAAAAGATGAACCTACTGAGAGCAGTTTACATTTAGAAAGGACAACATAATAATCTATATCTACAGATCCAGTATGACTGAACACTGGACATTAACCATCATATATTACAGTCTACAGTCCTAGTACCATTCTGCTATAAACCATTGGACATCATCATATTGTCCTATTATACTCTATACAGGGAACATGAAACGGTCAACACATCTCTAGTCCAGTGTGGGGAGTACAATCCAAACATGGTGTCACCATTTCCAACCGCAGACTTTAATATTAAGGGCTAAAGGACTTGCAAGTCAGCAAAAGCACTGCAATCGTCCTCAAGAACCACAGATACAATGTCAGTGTGACATCTGCAGTCTTTGGTTCAGTTCCCCTCATGAATGCTACAGTCTCTACATGTATCACTTAAGCACTTCTCTTCTCTACCTGATCCTGAAGCACCTCCCCTGGATCCCTGGCTACATATATCAGTGCATTGTTGGTATATCTTTAGTGCTTGGGGTGATTAATGTTTGCAGTGTGCCCAGGTATAACATTATCACACCATATGACACCTGTATTACTAAGAGCATGCCATATAAGCCATGGGGTGGTGGCATGGTTTCCGGCACCAAACCTAGTGAAACCATTGTATACAACTTCCTAAAATTAATATTAGGCAGCAAAAATTCTATTTCATCTTTTTTTTAACAGCACTTGAGTTGCAATTTACTGTTGTTCCACATTTTAAAGCTTTTTAAATATCTTCAGTGTTCCACTTCTCAGCTACCCTTGGCAGGAGAGAACAATTTGGGCCAGTTTTTTTCTGTAATAGAGGAGTGTCATGAACACAGCCTCACCACAAACTGTCTCCCATGCTAATCACAGTCCCATTCAATGCTGCTCCTAACTGAATAGAGAGCTTTGACAATGGGCCAGGGGCATACTGAGCCTGGCCCACAATGCACTTGTTCTTTCACTTGCAAAGTGCTTTTTCCACGCTCCCATTAGCGAGAGCTTATAAAAGGATGCTCTGAAATTTCAGAAGAAAACAAGTTCAGTTTTCTGCCTCGCTTTCTACAACATCAAACCTCAAAAGTGTCAGGTAACATCCTGCAGATGAGAGAATAATCCAAAAACAGAGACTCAAAAAGTCATGATAAAGTTTTATCTTACTTTTTTTAAGTTTCTGAACTATTTGATATTCTGTAATTCCAAAAATGAAGACATTTCTTGTTTGCGAGTAGGATTATGACATAAACTAGTGGATTACGCTCTTAAATTTACCAACGACTTGCTGTTTCCACGGAGACGTCCTTTAAACAATGTCCATTGTGGGGGCTTTTCATGAGTTTTGGTGGGAAAAAAACGACTGGCATTCGGCTCCTGGCGGAGTGATGTGCTGGATGAATTGGCATTGACAGGAACTTTTCAATGGCCATAGCATATTATGGCATTGCCTTTTCAGAGATACTAAATTAGATCAGACAGCTAAAAGGGGCATTGTTCAGATTTTTTTTTAATAGCTCCCTCTGTGGCTGTTGATTGGCTAATCAAACGTTTGACTGATGAAACTTTAGAAAGCCTCTTCTTCCCCAGAGCTGGGGTATTTGTAGACAAATCTTCCACTGAGCATAAGAAATTATGATGAATTAGTAACCGCTCCACTTGATTGTTGATGATGATCAAGAATCAGACCACAGGCCAGACACCTTTAGATCTCACTGTCAGATATGCTTTATATCTACCAACAACTATGTTGTATAGGGTCCTCTGAGATTTAACACAGGTAGACTTGATGGTTTAGAAAGTCCCTCATATTACATGGTTTTGGTAAAACATAAGTAGATCTTAAGGATATCTGACAGAGAAATCTAAAGGTGTATAGGGGCCCTTACAGTAAGAAAGATATATTCAACACTACACCTGACATATTGTCTTAAGTGTATTGGTAATATAGTATAAATTTTTGAATTTCTAAAATATGCATCTTTGATTGAAACAACCCTTGGTGGTCCATGTAGGTCCTTGTTTAGGGCCCTTTCTGTTATAAGGTGACAACATCCTCTGGCTGTCTCCAGCCCAAGTTTCCCAATTTAAAGCAATGGGGAGGATTAACTGGATATTTTGTCCTAATCACAGATCAAGCAATTAAGTGGAATATGGTAAAATGTTGAGATAAAAAGGCTTCGGACAAAGATATTGATAATATTTTAAGGCCCCCATACACCTTAAAATCTTTCCATACAATTTCAGTACAGTCAACTTTTCTTCTACCAAAACCATGTAATATGAGGAGCTTTCTAAACCTTCCAATCACTATGTATTCTATCAGGGAGGACCCGGCACTACATAGTTGTTGGTAGATTTAAAAGAGATTGTATGGATCAATCTTAAGGTGTATGGGGGGCTTTAAGTATCATTATGACTTTTAGATCTGCTCCAGCAAAACTGTTAAATATCTAAGTAAAAAAAAATATAGACCTACAAAAAAAAAACAAGAACAAAAAAAAAAATACAAAGTATAGTAAATACTCTCATCAATTTAAATATTTAAACTGAAGAGCCTAGAAGCCAAGTTTAGGCCCCAAAATCTGTATTTTATGGAAGCTCTCATGCTGACCAATTTTAGATGATGGTAAATGGTAGTCTCTCTGTCATAGTGATCCAGTGGCTTCAGTCGATGCTTCTTAACAAGTATACAAAGAACCATAGGAGGAAGTCAGAGACTCAGTAACTACGAGGACAATGGATCAGCATGACAACCAGACAATCATATTATATATCAGGTGATGCTGTTGTTCCAGATGATAATATTGCTCAGTGATGAAGTTACTGTAACGTCTAGCTGCGTTAAGCCCATTTGGTATGTATTGTACTACGTCTATTCCTGTACTTACCGGCCTTTGAGAGACACATTTATGGTAAAGCGCACTCAGTATATTCGTTTAATGCAGCACTCAGATCCCATTAAAGTAATGTTGTTATAAATGACAAATTCATCAAGGCATCGTGTCTCAAGCACAAACCCAAGGATAGATATTTGAGAATTAACCTGCAATGGAAGAATGTAGTAAATCTCACCTGATTTATTTCTTATGATCTGGAACCAGTAATGTAAACACTCCAAAGCCAAATCCATTGGTTAGTTTTTGAATAATTAGAACTATGTTTATTAGTTCTATTAGGAGAAAATCACAGAAGTTCCTAATGGACTTCCTAATGTTTCTAATGTCTTGCTCCCTGTTTCTGTACTGGAGACAAATTTTGTATTACCCATCAAAATATACCATACTTTAAATAGAAATGCCAAATAAAAGGCTAACAGGTCAGAAACCAAGTGTACTTATCCACATTACCCACTTATGTAGATCCATATATGCTAGCCGCCATTCCATCCAGCATGGGGTCATGGCTGGCAGATCTTAGGCATGGCAGCTAAAGCCGGCCATATAGGGCTCGATTCCTTGACAATTGTTGTGCGATCAATCGCAACAGGGTTACAGAAGAATCACAGCACCATTGCATGAGGATCATTCTGTAAATTGATGCGCACCACCTGGGGGAATCGAACCCAGGCCAATACTTACATCCAAATTAATGGGGATCAAACAGGGATTTATCTACATGTCGGATCCTTATTCGATCAGTATTGAACACTCAAGGTGGGCAGCAATTCTTGAATGATCAATCGCCACAAACGTGCATGGCAATCAATCATTTGGGAATCTAATGCAAAATCGAGCCAAGTATGGTTACCTGAATGTGTGTATGGGGAGGGGAGGTTAGATTAGGTCAATGTAAGAGAAAGGTAATAAGTTTGCTTTGTTTTAAAGTGCACTTATCCTTTAAAGTGAACTTAAGAAACTGCACAAAAAAAAATAATCAAATTTCACTGAGGCCAAGTACAAAGTGTCATGTTTCACAGTTCACATCAAAGCTGTGCAGTCAGCTGAACGCCCTTCATTCACTTATTTTTATACATATATATTTTTTCCAGGGAATCAAGTGGCAGGGTTCTGGAAAAATGGAAAAAACAGCCCCTATATATCACACTGCTGCCAGTTTCCAGACCATGTCAAGCATGTCTGCGCAGTGGCCGTAACCCCCCTCTACAGAGCAGCGGGAAGATCCGATTTCCCCCCAAGAAAGAAGGAGTAATTAAGAGCCAAGAAACGAGGAAAGAAGGGCTGAATTTCTTTTCGAAGTCTGACCACAAAAAAAGCTCTGCCTATTAGGCTCATTAGGCTTCCGTAATAGCCCGCAGTCTGCCTTCTGGTCCCCGGATATACATTGCTTCTGGCTTATTGAATTTACAGATGGCGGGTACCCAGATGGCCACAGAGAGGTGCAGAAGAAGGGCTGTTTGTGGCACGGCTAAACTTAAATGACATTTAGTCTGCTAAAGGCCTTTGTGAAAAATTGCCATTCACTGACATTCATTGTTCTTGACTCTTCAACCTATTTAATCTACTTCCTGTCTACATGCACTTGTTCAATTAATATTTTGATGAATTATGCCTAAGTAAGGAAGGCAGTAGTGTACATCTTAAAAAAAAAAGCCCAGTAGGCTTCTTTGCCCTGATGGGTGCATGAGGGCAATCCAAGGAATCCAGAACATCCCAGATTTATTGTTCAAGGTCCAAATACACAATACCCTCCCTAACACAAGGAAACTTAATCAAAGAAGTGGCGGACATTCATAGGTACAATCAGATTAGAAACAGCAGCTCGATAAAGGTGCCCATACACAGATGGGCGCTCAATCGATGACACGTTTGAGCACAGCATAGTGGCATCATGATGACGCCACCACCTGAGACCGAGCACCCGTTGATTGGACGGGAATCAAGTAGCACCACTTTAGATGCTCAGTTCTTGGTCAATTATCAAAAGTCAAAGCAATGACATTTGATCAGGATTTAATGACACGTTCATTACCTGTTCGACAGACCTGTCTTTGAGAGTGATCAGGCTTGAAAACAGGGGTGGCCACGTCAGATGGCCACACAATCAATGACTGTGAACATGCACTGCGTGACGGGTCATCGATTGTGCACTAATCTGTATGGGTATAGGCACCTTTAATGTATGGAAGGAAAGGCATGAGAGGATGGGAATGGGAAGAAGCCAAGTGTAGGAGCTCAATCTACTATTCCTTATCATTTTTGTCCAAAGCTGCCATATTAAGTCATGTGACCTCCAGAAAGTCCACAAAGTCATGCGCTCTAGTGAGGTGCATGTTCAGGTCACATGACTTGGAGCCGATATATCTGAAGCTGAATTTAAAGTTTATCTTCACTTTTACACAATGGCTGCCTACCTCAAGAAGTGGCACATTGCAGTAGTTAAAAAAATAACTAGTCTTTAGTAAATAAAAAGTTTAACCTTCATAGTTGTGTTTAAGCTCCTCCCGGGTTTGCAGAGGATTAAACATTCACTGCCCTGAACGCCTAAACTAAAATTCTTCCAGATGGTCCTCAAACCTCTTCCACGGCACTAAGACAGGAAAAGAGAAACATTTCTGTAAATATTATTAACTGGGTGGGTGAAATTAGTTCAGTCTGCTGCTCTACATTGATGGAATGCCTAGGATTTTCCAACCAACTTCAATTTTGTGATACCATCTAAGAAAATGTTTAGCTGGAAAATGTCTTTTCTAAAAGTCCTCTAATCATTGCTTGCATACACAGCACTGGATGGCTCACAAGTGTTTGCACCTGTCAATCTTTCACCACCAAAACTGAAGCCCAGGACCTTCATACAGAGCAGACCAAAAAGTGGTCCTTGGGGGATGCCAGAGTATGTCATATCCACCCCTGTGCTTAGCTGTACCAGGCAGTGTAACCTCAGAA
>CM070038.1:29388661-29401794 GCA_036250615.1 Ptychadena robeensis | reverse complement strand
CCACCACCATGCTGACCAAAAAAAAACCTGAGGCCATTTTTATTTTTTACAGGGCAGTCAAGCAATTTTAGAGCTATTGTACATATTTTATTTAGATTTTTTAGACAAAAGTCAACACTTTGAAGACAATCTTTTTGGCTTTCTTTGTAAAGTAGAATATTATAGAAATTATTGTATTGTTTATCTTTATCCGGCATCTAAAGCTCTAGGTCCATGCTGGATGGAACATGCACATTTTTTCAAGGCCTTAAAATTTGCCAACCCGCCAAATTTGTGGTAACAGTAAAACATAACCAAACTGCACAATCATCACACTGTTCACTTTCCTGTTGTCTATCATCTTTAAGATAATTACTGAATGTGTGTAATTTTTACAAGAACAAAACACACCCTGAGAAGGCAACTGTACGTTTGTTTGGTCTGATGCGGTCGTCCTTCTGTAAGTTGCTCTTACCAGGGTACCTGCTCTTTGTAATTGACACCGCAAGCTGTCTCCGTCTCCAGTTTGTTATGCAAACGCAACTGTTGTCTTGGCTTGTAGAATCTCTTTAAGACACACAACATTCACTAATTAATCCTTTGTCAAGACGATCCATTATGATGAGGAGAAACAGTTTAAACTTGACAGTTGACCAGGCTAATCATAATTAGGTATATCACTAATTAATATTATGTAATTGAGATCATTGGCTTAACCTGAAATAACTGGTAGATGATCAAATTTTATCCCTGTATCATTCCAGGTATGTACTTACTGCTCAACCAAATGACGACTATGCACCCTAGTGGACTAAGTTAGAGGGCTGTCTGTAGACAGGGTACGTTTTGCAAAGTTTGCAGACTGGAAAGTTATCTCCTACTGTCTCAGGCTTAGGAATTTGTCAGTAATGAAGATCTGAATTTGCTAATTAAATGCTCACCACCCCCTGACAAAGCAAACATCTTCATGACAGCCGGTTTCTCCGTGTCTTGATTTACGGATCCAGCCTATCACTTCTACTTTAGTGATAAAAGTTTGACCTAGAGTCTCAAAAATTTCAGCCGGGCACCAGGAGTACAAACGTTGTCTATCCAAATGTTTTCCGGTAATATGTAGCAAGACTACCCCATGGAGCTTCAACAACATTGGAGTGACAGAACTAGACTTTGAGCCAGCATGGGTTGGCCAAGACAAAAAATATCCATTTGGTGATTTCAGATGTCAAGTCAGAGAATTATAAGAAGTTTTATTAGGTCTGACACCACTTTCTTTCAAGTTGAGAATTCTGGCATTTTGACACCAAATATTATGGTTTGAAGCAAAAGCTAAGGGCATCCAAGTTTCATAATCCCTAGTCACATAAGGTTTTTACTTTGGAGCTATGAATAACTATTAGTTACTGCCTAGTGAAAATAGATATCAGGATCTTTATATCTTCTGAGGATCCACATTACTAGTCAACACATCATTGGCATTGTCCAAGCGCGCCTGCATGGTGTCACTCAATACCTCTTCCTCGTTGAGAATGTGAACATCATATTTCATAGCCACTAGCTGTAAATGAGCGTTGGGGCAACCCAGTGACAGTAAAAACATTCTACAGGGATCAGGGTGACTACAATCTGTGTTTATCCTCATAGTACCCAGGACAGTAAAGACTGCTGTCACCCGTGATAAGCACAATAATACCATTATAAACTTAAAATAACTTTCAGCAAAAACTACCTACCAATCCAAAGTCAGAACAATTCAATGGTTTAAGCAACAAATTATAATTGGAAAAGTAGTTTTTGAAAATTTGGGATTAAATCCTATATTTGGAAAGAATACCGTGTAAAGCTACCAAGCTAACTAGTATAATCTTATCTTTAGAATTTAAGAGCATGATAGCATTATCCCAACACAGTGCCTTTAATCTAGATGTACACTAATCTGATTGTGAACACGACATGGCCAGAGAAAATACAAAAGCTGACAATGAAACAAAAATTTAAAGATTGTGCAACTTCTAAGACTTTTTGATCTTTTTTGACGCAAACTTTTTTTGTAAAGTATAAAAAAATAATATTTCGCCAACTCCAGTTATGACACAAGCAAAACTTCCTTGCCTCATAGTGATGGCCGCAAGCCAAATTTGACTGCACATCAGGCGGACCCTTAACTAAGTTTAAAGAGCCTAATTCCACTCAATCCCCCAGAATTCTCAGTTGCATGAAACAATACGAACCAGATGTCAATTATGTAATGATTTATGAGTTCAGTTCTTACTTGGAGACCTGCTCAGTTACCTAAGCAAACTCCAAATACTCCACATCACCCTGAGCTGCTCGCTGCCACAGTGCCTTGTAGCTTAACAATAAAATTCAGCAATTCATACTAGTGTTTCATATAAACAGAGCAAGCGTGACCTTTGGAGTAGGATGGCTTGCGATGGCGTGTTTTAGGGCTGTGAATAACACATCAGGCATTTGTCCATAAAAAAAGAAAAAAAAGTGAACAGCCTTGGTGACTAGAGGTTAGGAGTACACAATTATAGTGAAAATCTATGTGCGTTCAGTATCTATATAGCTGTTGGCCATATAAAAGTATAAATCACAGTAGATTAATAGATTTACAAAAATTCTGGTACCCCCTTGAGCAGGGAGGTGAACTCTGTATAAAGGTTTTAAAAGTGCAGTTGTGCTTTGAAGCCACAGGGATCTGATAAGAGACCAACATCCCTGACAGAGGTTCACTGCAGCTTCTCAACTGCAACTATTGAACTGTCAGCTCCTTTGCACAGCTTTACCAGAGTTGCCTGTAACCTATAGAGGATTAGGAACCTCTCAGCCATGCGGAGTTCCCCCCTTCTGTCCTAGGACCACACAGCCTGTACAACTTTATTTACTTGGTTTGCAGGCAAAAAGCTCTTAACACATAAAAATTGAATGTTTATATACAGCGTATGTTTACATATGAAAAATACATTTAAAAAGTTCAAATCAAAATCTTTGTCTCTGTTTCTATACATATATATATATATATATATGTTTCCCTTCTGTAAACTTACAAATATACATATACAAACTTTCAACTGCAATATGTGCCTGCAGGGTAATGGTAAACAGCACCATGAACAAATCACATAAGCAATCTCCTACACTGGCAATCAGTGAGGAAATTTTTATAATTTCCTGCCATATCAGGACTCTCTAGGTACTTTCCACTAATAACTTTCTCTTTTTCCAGCAATTTACTACACAAGTGAAAGTCAACCCATGCATCAGTCTTGTGCAATGTTGGAGTTTTCAATCGGCTTAGTACCCACCACAGTAAGTAAATTAAGTAAATAAAGAAATTAGTTATAAAAATGTTACAACATTTTTCAAGAACTTTTCCCCAAAGACTGCAGAAGGAGTTTGCAGACACTGAAACGTAAGTCTATTATTTAAAAAATAAATAAATAAATATATATATATATATATATATATATAAATGCATACATAAATAAAGCTAGTCGGGGTAATGCAAGAAAAAAGCTATGGAAGAATTAAGTATCTTTGCAGGCAATGATACTGAAAACGGTAGACTGTCAAAGGAGAAATGCCAAAGGTAAAGGGTGCATGAGAACTCTACACCCACTGAATGCCAGCCGACTCCTGTAAAGCCAAGAAAGTTTTGTGAACTTTTTTCCTTACCTACTACAAGGCAGAAAAGATCCAGGAAAATAAGCAGAATCCTCTTGCAGCTTCCAGTGCCATTATTGTTGTTTAAAGTCGTGCTGCCCCCATTCCTGCTCTCAGGGGGCATCGCCTTGTCATACTTGTAGTTCTGCATGCTGGTGTTGCAGTTGGAGACAAATTTCTTTAGATCCAGGCTGCCCAGCTTTGCACACAGTCAATGACAGCACACACACAGAGGGCTTGTGACTTTGTCCCGGGTACAAAGTCCTTTTCAAGCCTTGGATAAAGTCACAGAGTTGCTCCAGAGGTGGATACAATTTTTTTCGGAGTAGGCTCCTGGTTTAGGGATGGGATTTCAGTTCTGCCTGGGCTTTGGTAGAGCGAGAGAAGGGGGGGATAGTATTCCCACAGATCCCAGCCTCTGTTCACAAAAGGCTCACTCAGTCCTACTGATAAAAGTGCTGAGAGCTCAGTCTCCACTCCTGCTCTGCCTGCTCTTCTCCTGCACTTTTATTTTCAGGGTCTGCTTTCCACCCCCTATAAGAAACTGCCTGCTCTTGGCTCTGATGGGATTTAGCTAGCACAGCCCCCTTCCTGAAACTTACTTATACATATGATAATTAACTGCACATTTGTTTCCAGAGAGAAAGCTGACCCCAAACAGTATAAGGGAGCCTCTAGTGTTCGAAAAGTGCTCCAGAAGTTTGGTGGAAGAATTTTTCCTTTTTTTTTTTTGTTGCAAAAGTTTAAAGAGGCCCCGTAGTCCCCCTCCTCCTCTTCCCCTAGAGTGACACACATTTACCTTTTCCTCCTCTGGGCTGCAGGTAGAAGGTAGGAGGTCCAGATAAAGACCTGGGAGGGGTTTTAAGACTGAATAAAGCTTATGTTGGAGACGTGGAAAGGCAAATGTGTTTTTGTCTGCTCATTCACATGATGCCATGCGTGTGAAAACTTGTTCAGGAGCTGTCACCGTGTTTTTCTGGCATGCCTGGGGTTGGGTCATGTAATGTGGGTTTTTAACACTTTGTTTGTAGCTGTTAATCACATGCAAAAATTAGATTGGAAAGTTTGGAGTTTAAAAGCTGGGCAGGGTCCTATGCAGGAATACCAACGAAGGAGCTTTATTCAATATACATGCACCTCTGAGTTGAATAGAGGGTCTCACCCAAGTATGCATGTTTATACTATATAACTTATACTATATAAAGAGCTTTGGGGTAAAATTTCCACCCTGTTTCTCCAGACAGGGGGGATCAGAGGGGCAATCAAAATGACACAGGAGGAACAGAAGGGGTTAATAAAATTTTAATCCCCTCCTCTGAGTCTCCTTTGTCATTTTGATTCTCCCCTCTGATACCCCCTCTCTCATTTTAAGTGAGCCCCCCACTCTGATACCCCAGTGCTGTATTCTTCTTCATGAAAACGTAGACATCCCCCGAAAATAAGACTAGGGCATCTTTGGGAGCAAACATTTATATAAGACACTGTCTTTTTTCGGAGCACACAGTAGTTATTGCAGCTGTCACTTCTTGAAAGATTTAATTATAATGTTTAACTAATAATTAATATTTGAGAGTCTATCCTGTGCTAGGACAACTACAAATTTTTAATTATAAGACGGGCATATGATACAACACTTGAGATGAGATACATAGAGTATACAGCCCATCACCCCTACCATGCCGGAATAAAAGGAACATGGATGGAAAGCTTGTCAACCTGGCTATATGTTTTTGGATTTCAGAAGGAAACCTATAAGAGAAGAAAGAAAAGTATTAATGTCACTGGAGGAAAGGAAATCCAGGACCCTTGTACAGCAAATTGTTTGATGCAGCTTAACCTTTGCCATGTTCAGTGGGTGTAAAAATGAACTTCTTTGAACGCAAGAACAACTGTAACTACAGCAAATTGCAGAAGTGACCTGAGAAGTGTGTACAAGATGACCTAACTTCACCGTAGAGGTAAACTTAGACTGTCACACGTATGTGTAAAACCATAAGATGGTTCACGTTCTTCTCTAAGTCATCTCCCTCAGCTTTTGTTGGCTTTTTACGTCCCATGAGGACACCTGTGAACTATAAGACCACAATGATTCAGCTTTCAGTTCCATGGTGGCTTCCTACGAAGAGGTGGTGTTATCTTATTGTTGTCATGCTGGCACTTGAGGTTATACAACAGCATGGCTTGAAAAATTGCAGAATTGTGTCTGTTAGGAGAACAGGACAGGAGCTGCAGCCATTGCTGGCGACATTAGTATTTGGACCTACCCATAGGCTCCTGCCGGTTGGTAAAGAGTTACGTCCCACCCCATAGCCTCAGGTGACAGTCCTTACAATGGGGAAGGTTTACAGCTTACTATAGGTGTTTATTTTGTTCTCTTGTTCTCTCATTCTTCACACAGGATAGTAACTAAATACACAAACTGTACGCCAATATTTACTGAATATTTACTGCTAGGCAAGGCTATTTAGAAGGATCATTCCTTCCAGAACTGATAGTTTTTGTGCTTTGACCTACAGATTTGTCAAACAAGTGCTCAATAACATAACACATTGACAGCTCAACCATATCCAAAATTGGACATAGGACATTGAAGAACTAAAACATACATTCACCTTATCACCCTGTTTCTGATACAAATTAGGGTAAGAGTCAGTATCTGACATTTTACTGGTCCATGGAAATAGGTGAGTGTCTTCTTTGCCCTCAATAGTTATTTTGCCATCCGCCATAGATGTGTCATGGGCCCAACGGACCATAGTGAATAGAAGCAATAATGTACATCAGAGCCTGGATGGCTGAGACTAGAGCGGTTTATTCTTCCATTAGACTGGAGCCAGCGGGTACTCTCTCTTACTAGGCCTGTCTAGACTGTGATGGCCGCTGATCGATCTCTTTGTGTGATAGACATCAACTTGTATCTGTCTATCTTTCTCCCCTGTGTCCTGCTGACGGCAATGTAACTCTACACCTGATCTAGAGGCTCTATATGGTGGTTCAGCAAAACACACAATAATCTTCCAACTTGTTTTCCCCAAAAAACTGATGTTAAGCGCTGATAGCAGCAAGATCAGATGCTCTTACAGGACAGCTGAGCCTTCCAGTCATGGAGAAGATACAAAGGCCAACAAGCCCCAGGCAGCACAAGGCATCCCAACAAGCTTGGAGTATTCCTCTTTTGGACCTTTGGACCTAAATTCCTTTAGCTCCCATACTTTTCTTCTGATCTTTAGAAATAAATGTGTTCACCTACAAAGGGTGTGTGACCTTTCATGGCCAGAGGTCATGAAGTCCAGAAACCCAGACCTAAGCATTTAATGTATTTTTCTTACTGTATAGCTTCGTAACGTACCCCTTTTGTAATGTATATGTCTTCATACCAATGTATATGCAATAGAATGTTTAACCTAAAAGCTTCTATTTATTTATTTTTTTAACATAATTTCTATTTTTAAATAACCTGTCCTATGGCAAGCGACCCTTGCAGGCTCTTGATCCGACCCCTAGGTCACATTTAAAAACACATTGTGGCCCACAAGTCAAAAGGTTTGCCCACCCCTGACCTAGTTACATATGACTATGGTGGGAAATTACATAGTTATCTGTTTTGAGGTACAGTTAGGCTAAATTTACACTGTCGTTGCAGCCTGGAAAAAGAGCAGTCGCTCCTGCAGCAGCTGGGAAACAACCTGTCACGATCCCATGACAGGTCTACAACCTTTAGATAACGACCCCATGACAGGTCTATCAGGTGAAAGCCCGAAAACTGACCGGCGGACACCTTATGTCGCGTCCACCAGTCGGTTGTGTTATCGAGACGTTCTTTGAATGACAGTGTAAATGGACCCTTAGTACAAGTGAAAAACAACCTCATGTTCTCAATGGAACTCTCATATAAAAAAGTTAGATACCCTTTAATATTTATATAAACCTAAAACTATAAACAATGAAAAGATTTGTACTCTAAGGCATGGAACACATGGCGCGAGAATGTCATCATACTGCTGCTTTGCATGGAAACCTGAGGTCTCCATGCAAAGCAATGGACATTGACCGTGGTTTACGGACATGTCTGTTATCCCTGTTTTTGAGCGGGCTTGATTGGTCCAGCTTGAAAATAGGGATGGCCACAAAATATATGGGCCATATAGATGGCCGTGAGCTCGGAGCTCGAAGCGGCCATCAATTCAGCCCATATCTACACGTGTGTTCCCTTGTATTGTGACTTGAATAGATGTCAATGGTAAATGTTTGCGGTTCAATTAGGGTAGATTACATATTATCAGTTATTTGTATGTAGTCATAAGTCAACTTTATATTACAACTATTGAGCCAAACTTTTTTCTAGCTCACGTTTGCCACAAACTATTTGTGGTTCCTGTATCTTGTCACGATGGGAAGTGGGAAATGAGTATATGTTGGAGTAGAATGACTCACCTACTTCTGCATTGCTGCTGAGGAAAGTAAAAGCCAGAGAACAATGAGAGTCTTTACTGTAAGGACAAGTCACAGAGGATTAAGTGAAATAATTTATAAACTCAATATAATAGGTATTGGTAATTGATGTGTATTTTGGGAAAACATTATTTATAAACGAATTGCTTCAGCAGTCAAGATCTACCATTGTGTGTGATTTTTATTTACACAGTTCTGCCTTTTTTACTCAGTGCCATATAAGGAATATCTTTCGGTCTTAAAGTCACTACGCAAAGTAGCTTGATAGGCGGGTGAACTGGGGAGGAGGCATCTAGGCATCAGAAAAAATGTTTGATACCCAAATGCCACTCCCCAGCATGATGCTGCCTTGGGCAACTGCCCATACATCTAAAATGCTATGTATATATATATCAAAAGAAAAAGTATGGTGTTTCAGGACATGGGGGTTATGTTTAACATGCACCTGACTAGAGATGATCAATACATGCAGACTGAAACTGAGCCTTTCACACGGCAGCTGTTGTACTTAATTGGCTCAGTTTCAGTCTGCATACAATTTGCATGCTAATGTTCAAATAATGTCAGCATCGCATGTTAGCATCATATTGACCACCTGTACACCTGACATGGTTTAAGAATGTTTCTCTCTTGTGGAGTAGTGTCATTAGGTTTGGTGTCACCCAGTGCCGGAAACTCATGGTGTCACCCCACAGTGGCATATACATAGCGGGCTGCAAGTAATATTGGTGTGAAATTGCTGTACAGATACACGCAGAGAATGTACTATTCACAAGGGGGGGGGGGGGGCAAATTTTATGCTGTATTTGTGTCTCTTTAGGAAGATGGGAGTTCTTTTGCTGACTTGCAAGTCCTTTAAGGCCCCCATACACCTTACAATCTTTCCATACAATTTCTGTACAATCAACTTCCCCTCTACCAAAACCATGTAATATGAGGACCTTTCTAAACCTTCCAATCACTATGTATTCTATCAGGGAGGACCCAGCACTACATAGCAATGATATATACCTTCCAATCACTATGTATTCTATCAGGGAGGACCCGACACTGCATAGCAGTGATATAAACCTTCCAATCACTATGTATTCTATCAGGGAGGACCCAGCACTACATAGCAGTGATATATACCTTCCAATCACTATGTATTCTATCAGGGAGGCCACGTTACTACACAGTTGTTGGCAGATCTAATAGAAATTGTATGGATCGATCTTAAGGTGTATGGGGGGCTTAAGGCATAAAAAAAGATTGGTGTCACCCCTTCTCTGGGAGTAAAATTGTGTCACCTGGTGACACACCCTGTGTGACACCAGGTTAGTGAGACCATTACTGTTGTATTTTATTCATTGAATAAGCAGTTGGCACTTACAAATAAAGCATTTAGAAGGTCTTTGATATTGGAGGTTGTGCTGAATGTACTGTATTTGGTTGCCCTCGGCATCCAACATCTACTAGTTTCACAAATACCTCTTTACATTGTTTGCTTTTTTAAGTTGTTTTCCACTTTAAGATGCAACCCCAATAAGCCATTTTAACATTTTCCTCAGTTATCAGTAATTAGGAGCCAATAACAAGGGTCATTACTATGAATTGACATACCATATCACTTGAATGCCTTTATTACTTAATGTCTTAGCACATTTCTTGTTGGTTGTGTTCCCTATTATTAAGAGGTCACTATGTGTTTTTATTTGATTGTTTACTTGATGGTTTGTATATTACTCTGTTATTACAAAAATCTTGGAGGATGGTCACCATCAGGAAAGCACCAATGAAAGCTGACTCTCCTTGCAACTTCATTATATAGTAAATAGACCCCAGGGGTGGCTCCAATGACATGTCCATAAAAACCTTGAGCTGTCCTTAATCCTTTCCAGCAGTTGTCTGTAAACAATAAATGCTAGTTTGGTAACCCTAAAGGCAACAGAATAAATGTAGTTATTCATTATCGACCAAATGGATACACAAAAGCCTGTTATGGTCAGTGGATCTTTAAAGAACCAAATCTCACTCTTTGTTCACAATTTGTTAGCCTAGAAGTCAGAGAGAGACAACAATGCCTTGGATCAGTGGTGTCAAACTCTGGGCCAAATCTGGCCCTTAATGTCATTATATTTGACCAGCAAGATTTTATTTAAGAAATGGCACAGATGTGTCTATTATTTGACACAGCACTTCACAGCACTTTTATGTGCGGAAAGGCAGGAAGTACAGACTCCCCCGGCATTCCCCTATGGCAAATGACGTGCTCAACAGTGGCGCTTGATGACCCACATCAGGGGACCACCAGGCAATGTGGATCCATTGACATAATGCAGATGTGAGGGAGTCACATAACATGATAATTAATAAACAATGTGATGCGAGCAAAACGAGCCTGGTATTGCTGACATGGCAAGTACCGCACCCTGAAACCTCCTGAACAGCGGGCAAACCTCAGGCAGGTGCAATGGACAATGAACATGCCCTGAACCTCCTAGGCGTCATGCCCAAACCCAGTACGTGCACAGGTAAAACAAACCTGTGTGCCAGCACGGGGTTCAGCACCAATGCTGACGTCTCGATTGTGCCAACAACGCGTAGAGATGAGGGGGGAGGGCAGAGAATCGCAGCAGAGTACACTGCACCCATATGGCGCCCTGTGGAGCCGGTGAAAATATCGGGAAAACTCTGTGAGGCCAGGGAGGTCAATGTCACATGTGAAACACTTTGCTTGTTCCAGATTTAATGTTAAGGCTAAACTTCCATATGTAAAGGTTTATCGTTATATCTGATAACAAGGAAAAACGTTCACGATTGTAGACAAAAAGGTAGGCACAGGATGTTTGCTGCTACCTTTTATAACGGATCCACAAAAAAGTAATACTTAAGCTGGGGATACATGGTAAAGCTGGCCATACACCTGCAGGATTCTCTGTCAGATTTCCTTCAGATCAGATCAGATCTACCAACAACCATGTAGTATAGTGTCCTCCCTGATACAATACATAGTGATTGGAAGGTGTAGAAAGGTCCTCATATTACATGGTTGTTGGTAGATCTGATCTGATCTGAAGGAAATCTGACAGAGAATCCTGCAGGTGTATGGCCAGCTTTACAGATTAGAGCAACATCAGGCTCTGTGCGCACCATCCACAGTTCCTTCAATCAGGATCAACCAGGATCAACATGTTGGAAAACCTTGGTCGAATTCAATTACTGTGAATGGGGACCGCGAGTCTCCATACAAAGTAGTGGATGGACTGCCAGCCACTGAAGTGTAAAAAAAAAAAATATTTGAAAAAAAACTCAAAATGCACAAGGTCTGAGGCCAAAGCAACACTACCTGGTGTCAAAATGAAGGAAGTAGAAGGCCATTGTGTGCATATCACACGTAGTTGCTGTTGAGTAGTTGCTGTTGAGTAGATTCTACCATTCTGTCCGGCCTCAGACATTTCCCCTGTCCTAGAAATGTGGAAGGCAGGGGCAACCTGTAGAAACAAGTCTGAAATGTCTTCGGAATTCCATGACAAGCTGAATCTTCCCCCATCTTAGGCCGCTATCAATAACAATAAAACAATTACATGAGGAAGCAGAATGTCATAGCAGTCATGGAGTTGGATTCTTGTGGCTGTGACGCCCACTCAGATGTAGACCGATTACATTCTCTCAGGTATTGCATCCTGAGACATCATATATTGTTAACCCCTCCTAGGTCTATACAGCAAGAGCATGTTATATATTAATACAGAATATTGGTAATAAAATAATTGAATGGTGGTCAAAGGCTTACAAGGTATTGCTGGTATTCTTTTATTTTAGTCTCTAGATGCTTTAGAAAAGGGACATCAAACTCTGGCCCTGGGGCCAAATCTGGCCCACGTTTTAATTAGATTTGGCCTGCAAAATTCTGTTTTTTAATTGGATTAATTTGATTTTAATTAAAACTGAATGGAGTGTCACAGTATTATGCTTTGTTTTTTTACATTAAAAAATTATGCTTTGTTTTTATAGTCAATGTTTGACCCTCTGGGCATTCTGCCCCATTCCCGTACTTTTAAATAGGGTGGTACCGGTAATCTGTAATCTGAGTAATCTGTTTGAATTAACCACGCTCCTCCCCCTTCTAGGGTTGTGAGGACCCAGAATGACAATATGTGCATTAACATTCAGGTCACTGGCATGGGTCCCCCACACCTCCTCTACTCCACAGATGACATCTGCAAGAAGAGGCACCACAGGCTCTTACCGAACAGGTAAGCAACCCCGAGTGTAGCTTGTGGTGAGTATTAATAAATGAACTCACCCTGAGCTATCTCTGCACAAACGCCCACAAGGTAAGGAAACATAAAGCAACTTCCTTATGAAAAGATTCATCGTTATATCTTAACTGTAGATATTTTTTCAACAAATTTCAAGTTTGGCCCACTCTTTGTTTGAGTTTGACACGCCTTGTCTAGAACCTCTAAAGGCAAATAATGACATATATGAGCCTGTCCATGGCATTGACGCAGCCATTTTTACTGTATTATCTGATGGTCCTACCACCTAGTATCAGCTTTCTTTAATTGGCTGAGCAAAACAGAAAGTAACAGGGCTCAGACAAAGCATTTAACACTGGAAGGGGTGTATAAAACGGTAACGTTTTATCGTTATAGTTAAATCCTTTATCTCAAAACAGTAAACCAAAAACCTTTAATTGTTTAAGCTGGGCATAGACAGGACGATTTCCCGTCGATCCCCAAACTGACCTAGCGGCATGATGATGTCATCACGCATGGCTGCTAGTGTCGAGAATCGTCCGCCATCATTTGTCCCCATCCGGACAGCCGTCCCCATCTGAATGAATTGGATCGGATCGAAATTATCCGTCATGTCGGATCACTATGCGATCCAACATGACAGCTGATTTTAGTCCAATCCTGAAAGTTGGCGCACCTGATTCCTTGCTGACCCGATCCCGATCGGATGTGAGAACACGCACAGCATCCGATCGGCAGGTTGGGCAAGAATTGGCCTGTCTATGCCCAGCTTTAGAAATTAGTAGGATTAAA
>CM070038.1:29372260-29385594 GCA_036250615.1 Ptychadena robeensis | reverse complement strand
CTTCTAGTGCCATTCATGAAAACATAGATTCCTGGTGGTAGGTCCGCTTTAATAGTCTTTACTATTATTAGTTTTTTACTATTTAATAGTATTACTATTATTATTATTGGGACCAATGCAAGGAGTGGAAACTTATTTTCATTTTTGAATCATAGGTTGTGGAGTGTTCTGTTTGAAGTAGTAACAGTAACCGGCCACCAGATGGTAGTGTGGTGTTTGTTGGCATTAGATCAGCTGTTGAGAATCAGCTGAACAGGTCTGCGCTGCTTGAAATTCAGCCACCTGGGACCCAGGACAGGTAAGTGAACCCTAACTGACTCGAGTATAAGCTGAGGGAAGCATTTTCAGCCAATTTTTTGGGCTGAAAAACTCGGCTTATACACAAGTATGTACAGTAATAATGACATTAATGAGTATTCATCATGTAAAGAGAGCACTATAGATGGAACCAGGTAAGTATTTACTTTCTACATGAAAAAGGTTGCCTATAAGTGTACTTATTAGTGCTGAGCTCAAATATTTGAATTGAGAATATATTTTTTAATATCGGCTATTCGAGAATATTCTTAAATATTAGTAGAATGCGCTCCCCCGGACCCTTAACAAGCAGTGGCCGCAAGCCTGTCACCTACGGCGGGTACTATGTCCATGTTCCCCCGGTCTTCTTGCCTCCATCGAGATCTGCTCCCCCTGTAGCAGACAATGCCATTAGCTAGAGGGGGAGCAGATGTCGACGGAGGGCATGGAGACCGGGGGAGCCTGGACACAGTAGCCGGCGTGGGTGAGAGTTTGGCGGCCACTGCTGTTCAAGAGTCCTGGGGAGCACAGCTCGATGGAGATCGGGGGGTCATGGACACAGCAGTCGCCCTAGGTGACAGCTTCACGGGCACTGCTATGGATGACTCCCCAGTCGATATCAGCTCCCCCTGGAAGTGCTCCCCCTGCTGGCCATTCTGTGCTACAGGGGGAGCAGATTTCAACTGGACACCGGCAGTTGCGCCTGTGCCGCATTCACGATCAATATGCACCCGTACTAGCTTTGGGCGTAACGCCTAGGAGGTTAATACCTATTAATTCACATATTACCATTAGTACCATTTAGAAATTACAGTCCCCAAATTTGATTCTAAATGGTATATAAATTAATAAATAATAATTCTATTAATGAAAGTATATATCACCAATTAGACATTAGCACATGAAGTTGAATATCAGTGGCTGACATCCCGGGTTTGCTGAACAGGTTCACGTGACCCTAGGCTTGAGTTCCAGTATTCTTTGTGTGCTCTTTTGAGCGGGTTACAGTATAATTACTCTATAAAGCAATAAATAAATATACAAGGTATTACAAAAAACAATAGGCAAAAGTTAATTTTAGGTCAAAAAAACCAAAGGCACTGCTCTGTACAGCAGGAAGGGATTGAACAGGTTAGATGTGTTTGCGGAGCAGATGTTAACTGCCATAATTACATTTCTAGAAACCGGTAATAACAAAAAACATGCATTCAATAAAACAATTAAAGCACTTACTGCACTAATTATACCACAAGGCACATTCAGAAAGGACAAGGTGTTTCCTGGACTGTAAAGGTCACCTGGTAATCATACATCTGCTCTTATGTGACAAAAGTGAGATGTCACTTACCTGCTTAAAGAGTTCACGAAACCTGGAAGCAGAGGCAGTGCATAACACTACAAAAACAAACATTTAAAGAAAAAAATATAAAAAAGAGCATTTTAATACTACACCACTTGTAAAATTATGAATTACATATATTTTAAGTGATTATATTATAAAAATAAACCATAATAACTTACAGAAATATTTCCTTATGTATAAGAGGCATAGACATACATAGTGAATACATCATAAACTTTGTATTTATAAGACTACAGAACATATATAGTTTAATAAACTATTGTACAGTCCCATCTGGAAGGACTATGGAGCCTTTCCCTTGACTCAGCCCAATGCTGCCACCCAGTGTCCATAAAGCATATTACACCTCCAATTCTTCACTCATTTGCAGCTTTGCTCATGAAATTCTCATTTAGATGTTTACTAACATTGCACCTAAGTTCAAATTTAAATTATAATCACAGCATACTGCCTAAAATTAACATGTATATGTCAAGGACCTATTATTCAACATCAGTAAATATCACCAAATATACGTATTTACAGATGCAAATATCCAGTTTACTAAGGTATAATTACATTTGTAGCTTTCCAAATTTTTATTGCAGCAAGTTTGGAGTTCAAGTGATACCGTTATCACTTGAACTCCAAACTTGCTGTATTTATAGATGGCTAAAACGGTACAACACTCTTCAAATTTTTATTGAAAAGCCTAAATTAATTCCTTTAATGTGTCAGCCTTTTTTTGTCTTTACTTTACTTATATACCTTTTAAGCCTAGTCCTACTGTTTTTATTAGCATTAGATTAAGTGGAAAGAATATACAGATTTTATTATTATGGTCTTTGTGTTTTATCTTTTTTATTTGCTCTGAAAAAGTGAGGGCTTTAAATTCAGAGTGAAACAGGAGAAGAGGAGAGCTTGTTTTAAAGAACATGCAATTTGTTATACAGGGAGTGCAGAATTATTAGGCAAGTGGTATTTTTGAGGAATTATTTTATTATTACACCATGTTCTCAATGACCCAAAAAACTCATTAATATCAAAGCTGAATATTTTTTGAAGTAGTTTTTTAGTTTTGTTTTTAGTTTTAGAGCTATTTTAGGGGGATATCTGTGTGTCGTGCAGTGACTCTTACGTACTGTTCATATTTTATTAGGCATGTAAACAAAAAACTAATTATACCCATTTCAAGTATTTATTTTTACCGTTGAAACCAATATAACATCTCAACATTCAACAATAACATGTCTGACATTTCAAAAACCAACACCCAAAACAATCATGACCAATATGCCACCTTTCTTGCCAAGGACCTCAAAACCTGCCTCCATGGATTCTGTCATGTTTTGATCTGTTCAACCATCACATTGCGTGCAGCAGCGCAACCACAGCCTCCCAGAGACACTGTTCAGAGAGGTGTACTGTTTTCCCTCCTTGTAAATCCACAACACTAAGAAACTAACCTTTGATGATGGACCACTATGTTTCTCAAATGGGGTTCAGATCAGGTGAACACGTGCGAGGCCAGTCATTAGTTTTTCTTCTTGTTTAACCTTTCTTGCCAGCCACGCGAGTGAGTACTTGGAAGCTGTGATGGAGCATTGTCCTGCATGAAAATCATGTTTTTCTTGAAGATGCAGACTTCTTCCTGTACCCTGCTTTGAGAAGTTGTCTTCCAGAAACCTGGCAGTAGACTGCGCAGTTGAGCTTGACTCCATCCTCAACACACAAGCCGCCCCACAAGCCCATCTTTGGATGATACCAGCCAACCAGTACTCCACCTCCACCTTTGCTGGCGTCTGAGTCGGACTGGAGCCTCTTCCCTTACAATCCATCCAGTGCCCACTCCATCTGGTCCGCATCCAAGATCCTCACTACTCACTTTCATCAGTCCATAAAACCTTAGAAAAACGCAGTCCCCTTGAGAGATTTTCTTGGCCCAGTCTTGACGTTTCAGCTGTGTGTCCTTGTTCAGTGGTGGTCGTCTCATCAGCCTTTCTGTCTCTGAGTTATTGGCACACACTTGTGCTTTTTGCTTGGGCAACCTCCAGGATGTTTGGCCAGCTCTGAAACTAATGGCACAAACTGGTGGCAAGTGGCATCTTTGCAGCTGCACGCTTGACTTTGTCCTCAGTTCATGGGCAGTTATTTTTTGCGGCCTTTGTTGTTCCACACGCTTCTTGCGACCCTGTTGACTATTTTTCTTTTGACCCATTTTGCCAAAATTAAAGGAAGTAATAATTATGCACACCTAATATAGGGTGTTGATGTCATTAGACCACACCCCTTCTCTTTACAGAGATGCACATCACCTAATATGCTTAATTGGTTGTAGGCTTTCGAGCCTATACAGCTTGGAGTAAGACAACATGCATAAAGATGATGATGTGGTCAAAATACTAATTTGCCTAATAATTCTGCACTCCCTGTATTATTGATATATTTGTTTTCCTAAAAAATAGAAAGTATTATTGCTATGGTCACATAGCTGGCCAAGATTCAGTTACTACTTTCTACTTTGACCCTCCAAGCAATACTATAGCTGCAGGCTATAGGGAATTATTGGAAGCATTAGGGGACAGCTGAGGATTGCCCACTGGCCGACTGCACGCTGGCCGACAGGAGCCCCCTTGTCCCCTTCCTTCTCCTTCCCGATGTGTGTGAAAGAAGCTGGCTGCTACTGATGGCAATGCTCACTATTAACTTCCCTAGAGGTTGAGACGAACCTCTCCTGTTCGTTCGGTGTTCAGGGTCGCCCCAACCACAGGGGAAGCCGGCATCGGGTACACCCGATGCCTCCCTGGAAAGCTGCAGCATTTCCGGAGGAGCGCCGGCTTTCCCGCCCACACAGCCGGCGTCAATTATGACACTGGCTGTGTGGAGAGGGGCGGAGAGAGGGAGGAAATGACAGGCAGTGTACTTTGTACACTGCCTTGATTGCCTCAACGGCGCAATATGGCCAGTGCGCTAGAGAGGTTAATATTGTGGCTGAAATTAGTATTGCTGGGAGATTGAGATCAAAGCTGTTTTATTGTTAAATGTATACACTTTATATCCCGTGGATAACCACAGGGAAACATTAATAACTGTGAAAGGTTGCAGATAGGGGTGTCATATTGAGAATATAAATTTCTAATAAAAAAAAAAGATTGGACTTCTAAGGGTGTTGGAGATCTGTGGGTTGAAAGTCAGAGTAGACATAAAATGTTTTATTTAGTATGAGTTACAATACGGTAGATCGAACAGAAACATCAAACCATGTATGACCAACTTAACTACTATCATTTTATGTGCTAGTGATCAGTGAAGCGTAGGAACCACCATAGCAGACATAGCGGACACATATGACCCATAGACACAAGAGCTGCCTCTTCTTCCTTTTTTCCCCTCTCTGTTCCTGGCCTCCTGGGTGGTATTCCTGGGTGCACCTTAGGTGGCAATGCCATCTTGTGTGTTTTTTTCTACTTTTTACTAGAGAAGGTGGGATACCATTATGAATATTCCACTGTCCACTTAATTCCACTTAATTAACCTATGTACCGCTTTTGGTACAGAATCTGGATCTCAGTGGACTGCCAGGATGGTTATATTGAGGGCCATTTCAGCCTATATGCGTTTTTTAAAGGCATGCATTTGTTATAGGCATGTGTTTCTGCATATATGTAAAAACGCATGCGTTTTTGACATTACATATGCGTTTGCGTTTTGCATTTGCGTTTTTGAACAAATGAATGAAAAACGCAGGAAAAGTGAATGAAAAATGCATACAGCAGTGAGTTTTAAAAAAAACGCATGCGGAAATGCTGCGTTTTTTAAAATGCAATGCATACAGTGTGAATGGTAACATTGGTTGTCTATGTAAAAACGCATGCAGTAAAAAAGCGCGTGCTGTAAAAAATGTGTGCGGTAAAAAAAATGCACTGCAACGCTTATAGTGTGAAATGGCCCTGAATCTTAGTTCTGGCCGGTTGGGGCAGAGAAGTGTTGAGGTGAAAGGTCAGAGAAGAAGGGTTCTTAAGGAGGGGGGGGGGGGTTGTCAGGTCCGTGGGGGGCCCTTACATATTTCTTGCGACTATCATGATATTTTATATTTGTACTTATAATATATACTATGCTATACTGAACATCAAAAAAAGCAATGAGCTAAAATATTGCATTTTACCACAAAAATATTTGTTATTATTTACCATTATTCTAACATACCAAACATGATTCAGGATTGTACAAGGATGCAGCACAAAGAAGAAGCCATGCACATTGTGAGTATCTAGGATGTCCATTTCCATCAGAATAGGGTGAAGGTGCACTGACACAAAGCCAGTTTCGGGCTGCACAAAGGACCATTATATACTGTAGAGGGAAAGTACTGAGCTGCCTAATCACGGAGAATCCCAAGTTTCACTGTGAAGAATTGACATTCTCCATGGGTACTTTAGGAGCAATTAGCAGCCCATTCACAGAGGTGTTATATGTTGTTTTTGTCCTGAGTGGAATCCTTGTAAGGTGTTGAATAGAAGAGGAAAGTGTCAATGTATAAAGATGGAACGGACTCACCCATTTCACTTTCCAAGTGCAGTTTTTTGTGTACATTTATCGTATATATATTTCCACTTTTAGAGGAGACCCTGGAAAAGAATAAAGGGCTATTGATCAGCTTACACATGCACCACATTTATAAGGTATGAGTACAAAACGTACTTGTGGGGAAAATAAGTTACAATAACAATTTCTGGAACCCTGGAGAGGGTTCAATGACATCACCAAAGGTTTCCCAAACTTTCCACACTGCGTTTGGTTGTGTCACTATCCAATGTTCCAGAAATTTTTGAGCACCAAAATCTCATGGGATGACCCTACAGCACAGCAGGAGTATCTTCTCTTAATTGTTTCCTGAATCTTGTCAGACCTTGAATTACTATAATATATGAGACAGTGGGCACTTCCACATTGTCAACGTGCTGCTTTGTTTTCAACACAGGGTACCATGTTGCCATTGCGTTGATGTGGGGTGGGGGTCACTGGTGATGGGTCCATTGCAGATCAATGGATGTCTCAGTGGGACACAGAAAAGCTGGGGCTGAACAAACCTTCAAATGAATAGGGTGCATAAAAAGCCTGAATCATTATGGAATCTTTACTCCCCCATACACGCTTCAATTAATGGCTGATTTGGCCGCAGATCGACCACCATGCGTGACTAGCGTTCTGAAAACCATGGTTTGTACAAAGTGGACACACACCCATTGAAAATTAATGGGGCATGTCCCAAACATGCGACCACTATGGTTTTCCACGTTTTGGCAAATGTGTTGGAGTTTTAGCCAGTAAGGTGAATATTCTAACTCCCCCCCCCCATCTGTACATTTTTATATACAGAAGTAGGGGTCCTGTGGTAATGAGCCAGCTTTGACTACTAATTAGTGATTAGCAGCACCGGCAATTTTCATATTTACAAAATATCATGGCTTTTTCGCCTAACATTCGCAATAAAATCATAAATTCAGGAATTTGTGATCTCAAGTCATGATTACCTTCATTGCACTCATCAGTACTTGTCATACCAGTGAAGTTTTACTATTTAAAAAATGGGGGACGTACAGGAAATGATGTCAGTGACATCACTTCCGGTATATGGATTGTGGTTCTTCCGCGTTCCACGTACCGGAAGTGACGTCACTGACGTCACTCCCGGCGTCTGCCAGTCTTTCAGCTGATATAGCAGGGAGAGGGCGTTACTCTCCCTGCTTATGTTCCACCGCGCTAGTGCTCATAATGTGCGCGGCGCGGTGGGAGCAACGCCCTTTCCCTGCTAATTAGCTCGATTTCAAGGTCCCGGGAAAAATCCGGCATTTTTTGAAATCGGGATTTGGCCGGGAAAGCCACATAAAAGCGTGACTTTCCCGGCCAAAACTGGAGACTTGACAGGTCTGGTGCTTGTGCATGCGCATATTGTGAGGCAATGCACGGTAGTTATGTACTGATGTAAAAAATCTGGAATATTCTCGATTACAAAGATATCGCACTATATTCCAGATTTTCGTGAATTCTCGAAGGGCCGATATATTTACAAAAAGAAATTTGCAAAAAATAAAACATTGTTAGGCTGCTCTGGTGGTCTATAAGAGATGTTTACCCTCACTTCCTGTCAGTGACGTCACTTCCTGTATCGGGAGATAAAAGTCCCCGTCCTCCTATTTAGTTCCAGCTTAATTTAGAAGGGAGAGGGTGTTACTCTCCCTAGTAATCTCCCACCCTGCCCATCATCAGCACAAGCAGGGTGGAAACTTAGGTGGGAGAGTGATGCCCCCTCTCTCCTACCAGGACTTGGGATTTGGCCGGGAAAGTCACATAAATGTGACCCTAAGGCCCAAACAGGAGGTTTGGAAGAAGAAGAACTTGCAGATGACGAGTCTTTGTAGTGTAAGGACAAACAAGTAATATCAGAGTAAAGCTGGCCATACACCTTCAGATTTCTCTGTCAGATTTCCTTCAGATCAGATCTACCAACAACCATGTAGTATAGTGTCCTCCCTGATAGAATACATAGTGATTGGAAGGTGTAGAAAGGTCCTCATATTACATGGTTTTGGTAAAACAAAATCTGATCTGAAGGAAATCTGACAGGAAATCTGAAGGAAATCTGAAGGTGTATGGCCAGCTTAACACCAGAGCTGAGAGCAGGAGACACACAGTCTGTGAGAATATTAACAGCTCAGTAATATGAGTTCCCTCAGCTTCAGTGTGGCCGGGCTGTGGCCCCTGATAGGGTGACATTCGGATGTCCTCTGACTTGTAGCCTTAAATAAGCATCTCCCAGCTATGAAATCTTGACCTGTCCACAATGAATGGCTAGTCATGTAGTCTCAATTTAAACCAGAGGTAAGAGAAAAACCAACCTTCAATAGTAGCACCCTATGACAGGCATACCTAGCACACTATAAAGGGACTTTAAAGGGTCAAAAGAGTATTATCCATTTTGGACAAACAAGTAAATATAAAGAGCTGTCATTGGTTAAAGTAATTTAACAAAATTTTTTTGTAAAAAACTAAATAAAAGAAAACTCAATACATTCAGTATTAAATAAATCTCCTATCACATAATTATCCTGTGTAGCAGTCTCAACGTGTTTCGCGTTTTTTACCGCTTCTTCAGGAGAGTCGCAGGTTTATATTAATCTGGAGAGAAATACAGTTTCTCTCATATTAATTAATTCATCTTTGCTTAAGTTAATATTAAGTAGTGATGACCGACTAGGCAATATTCGAATTCGCGTAATTTCGCGAATATCCGCCATAATATTCGATTCCATATTCGTAATCTCGAATATCCGCACTTACGACATGAATTGCGATCTAACAATCGCAATTGCGACCCAATATGCGCAATGCATGCAAGTCAATGGAGAATGGCGGAATCCGAAATCGCGATTATCCGAGAAAGCGCAATGCGACCACATATGCGCAATACATTGAAGTCAATGGAGAATGGCGGAATCCGAAATTGCGATGATCCGAGAAAGCGCAATGCGACCAAATATGCGCAATGCATGCAAGTCAATGGAGCTCGGATATTCGACTGGGAGAATATCCGTCATTTCCGTTTTAAAAAATCGCATTGCGATTATATAATCACGATCCCATTCATGGCAATGGATCGCGATTATAAAAGCGCAATAAATCGCAAAAAATCGCGACGGATATCCAATGATATATTCGCGAATATTCGCGAAATGGCGAAATAGCGATATTCGAGCTAAATATTCGAAAATCGAATATTCGAGCTCAACACTAATATTAAGTTAATATCTGAGTTTCCTAGATTTTTCAATAGTTTTTGATCCTTTTGGGTGGTGACGCATGCACACAGATATTTATTTTCAGAACATTAAAAAAACACAGAATCATTTTTTTTTGCAAAAGGAAAGACATTTTTTGCCCATTTATCAATTACAATGTGTGGTACTGCAATCAATCAAGTTTATCTAATTGAAAATTGATCTGACAAAAGTTGATGTGTGTATGGCTAGTGTATTACTTTTTGAATCATCCACCCAAAATAAGTATGCAGTTCAGGAAGGGGCATAACTAGAAATTACCCCCTCCTGGACCTGCCAGTCCAATCCCCCATTCTCCCTGACCTCCCTCCCCTGAACCCCTCCTGGACCTCACACCCCAACACTGCTCTGTTCTTAACTGGCGGAACTAAACATTAACCAACCTAGAGGTGCGATTCAGTCCAGTTTTCGGTGCCAAAAGCGAGATGGAAAATGTAACCTGGCAACCCAAAGATCAGATTTCTGTACCAAAAGAGGGACAGGGGTAATTAATTCACAGTCAAAAGAGGCACGCAGGTTAATTTATTCAAGTCAAATAGTGGAATATTCAAAATTAAATTCCATCTTAAGTAAAAATTTATAAAATGTCCACAAGAGGGCGCTGCCACATATGTTTGTTTAAACTTCTCCAGTCCAGCTCTGGAATATTACCCAGGAGGTTGGGAATGGAGAGAGAAAATAATCTCTCTGAGCAGTAACAGCCAAGGAAAAAAACTAATTTTGCTGTGTATTAAAAACTACACAGACACTTTCTCCATTGAAACCCCATATATGGCACCCCCCAGTGGCCACTTGGGATATTGGACTGAATTAACCCCCAAGTCTTGGCAGATGAATTTGGCATCTCTCATTTAAATATTTGAGAGATTGTATACTCTGTGCCCCCATCTTTTAGATTGTAAGCCCGATCGCTTCTCCTCCTGTGTCATAACCTGTACCTGTGTGTATCTCAACTACCTGGTGCTATATAAATAAATGATAATAATAATAATAACAAAAGGAAACAACAGATAAGTATTTTTTATAGGATTGGGGAGCACTTCGCTGCCATCATGCTGTCCCAGAGGTAAGTCAACATTTAATTTGATATATATATATATATATATATATATATATATATATATATATACTGTATATATATATATATATATATTTTTGTACACTTTCACTTTAAGGGAGTGTCATCAAGCAGCTACAAATGTGTGTACACCAAGCCCAGTTTATCATATTAGCAATGACTACTTACCACTGGTGATGACCCTTAAGCATTCCTTCAATCCTCTTTCCCCCAGTGATGAAACCACAACATTACACATAGGAAGTCACAGGGTCAGCGGCTGCACCATGGGCTGGAACACCTGAAATGATTTTCCTTATCTGAGATTTCACCAGGAGTGTTTGGAAAGGTATGTGAGGTCTTCAGGCTTTCAGGCTCTCCTCTAACTAGACTTTTGATTGATGTGGAGCATTCTTCTAAAGGTTAGAGGTTATGCTGGAATTAGTAGTTAATCTACGGCAGTAGGTAAATGGCAACCTTGTTTCAACTCGGCGACTCCATATTCACTAATAAGTTTAAAATATAAAGTTATGTGTCTACTCTAACGGTCCAGCACCTCTGCCACTTAGTCAAGTCTTATTTCCACGTTTGATGGCTGCTTGTGTGCGGTCCTCGCTTCCTCTTTGCGGCAGATCCGTGCAAAACACATTCACTGACATGTAAAGACTTTATGAGGTGGTGCCTGGGATCACCATAAATTTCTGGAGCTCCATCCAAAAAAAAAGTGACAGATTTATGACCTCTTTACCAAGAATTGGAAAAAGAAGGGGCAACTTCACCTGCAATAATGGTTCCATAGACCCTATGGCAGCTTTTCCATCCCCGTCATTCGCTGCCTCTGGGCAGTCTGAAAACGAGAGTCATTGAAAGGCTCATTAGACGGCTCGCGATAACGTAACTCCCTCACTGATTCCTGTGTTGTTACACCTGCGTGGCGGACCCGAGCTCCACCGGCCCGGGCCATAAAAAGACCATTTGGATACCGAAAATAAAACCGGCTCACAGCGTATGTTTATTTAAAGCGACATTATTTTTAATCCTTGTTGAAAACATTTAGTGATTCAAGTTGTAAAATGATTTATTGAAAGGTATACATGAGATTTTTCTGTACTTTCAGATAGGGCTAAATGGAGCTTTTATATATTCCTAATTACCGCAGGATTTCAGGACACTAAAGCGCGCTTTTATTTCATAGGGGTTAAATGTGCAAACTTCATTATCCAATGTAGCCTCCACACCAGATTTTATACTCAATAGACTTAAATTGGTTTAATTTATTTAAAAAGCCAAAGAAGAAGAAAAGAGCAAATGGATTTCCATTAAGGACATTTCCACATTAGTATTGCGGCTCCGCCCACTGCGCCATGCTTGGAGTCAAGTAAAGCACAATGTAAAATTATAAGTGGACCTCTGCAAGGGTTTTATTACACTTGGCCTCATGGATGAGTCACTCCATAAAACCCAACCTGCAAATTGTCCACTCTTCACCCTTTTTTGGGGTACGCTGGGCACCAATTGGCATTAACACATCTTATTAAATTAAAAAACATGTCTGATGTTGGGGTTGGTGTTTTATGTCATGAGTCCATTGGAAGTAGCACATTATTTATCAAATGAACAAGGTCTACCTTCATTATTATTATGACCCTGTCTACACCTTTTTTCAATTCAATTTAATAGGGCACAAAATGACAATGAGGCGCTTCACGCACCCTAAAACTATACCTGCCAACCTCCCCTTTTTGGCTGGGGAAGTAAAATTTTTATGTGTCTTTCCCAGCCAAATCCTGATTTTAATAAATTCCAGATTTTGAAATCGGGATAACTTAGATGGGAGAGAGTATTACTTTCCTTCCTAAGACCACACCCCGCTTGTGCAGATGATGTGCGGGGTGGGAAGTTAGAAGGGAGAGTAACACCCCTTCCTCCTAAATTAGCCAGAAAGTAGGAGGGCGGGGACAAAAATGTACCAATGCCGGAAGTGACATGCTTGTTATTTTGGAAATAAATACACTATAAAAAATACTGTCCACTAAGTTTAATTAAGATATTTTATTAATACAACGAGTTAAAACAAGACCGGGCAAAAATGAGACATCCAAAATGATTATCCCCCACTGGCCATTACTAGTAAATAGTGTCAACTTTCTGAACCACATCTGACAACAAGTCTCCTGAGGGATTTTGTCCCATTCTTCCAAAGAAAATAGTTCTAGCTGGTCCACATTGTATAGTTTTAGCATGGACCTTCACTTTGAGCACCCTTCACAGATTCCCAATAGGATTGGGGTCTGGGCTCTGTGTCGGTCACTCCAGGATATTAGTTTTAGTATACTTGAGGAACTCTTGGACTAATTTCAATGTATGTTTTGGGTCATTGCATTGTTAGAAGACCCAGCGATGACCTAAGCCTAGACTACGAGCAGATATCTGCATATTCTCCCTCAAAATGTCATAAGCGCAAGATTTCCCTCTGGATAGTCAGAGAAGACAGCAAGGAGCCCGGGCCATCTGCCAAGATGATTGTTGCTGACCTGGAATCTTCTGGGGTTGATGTTTTAAGGAACAAAGTTTTGAGGGACCTGCAACAAATGGCTCACAGTGAGGTGATGTCCTACTCCACCAGGTCATCTCAAACCAGAATGTGTTGCCATATTGAAATTCTATGCTAAAGATAAATGCCTTGACTCAACCTTTGAGGATGCCCCTTCTTTCCCTGAACCAGGGCTGCCGTCAGAAATCATGGGGCCCCATACTGACAAATTTTCCGTGCCCCGTAAGTTGTTGTGGGGGGGGGGGG
>CM070038.1:29328243-29349598 GCA_036250615.1 Ptychadena robeensis | reverse complement strand
GGAGGGGAAAACGTAGTGGAAACCCAGCCTAAGCCTTACTAAAACACTAGCGACTTTTGGTGCACAAATTGTTGAAATTTATGGTCTGACATAATTTTTACCAAAAAAGAAGCAGACTATGTTTTGATATCCAGGAATCCATTTATAACACCAGTAAATGTAGAGTTTTCCTTCAGGGTCTGTAATTTTTTCAGTAAAATATTCCTTTGTACTTGCAGAGAACATGAATGGTTTAAGCAGGACCTGCCCAGCTACTTGTTCCCTGAGGACCCCAATTATGATGCCAATGTCATTGATGACGAAGCAGTGAAGGAGGTGTGTGAGAAGTTTGAATGTACAGAGTCAGAGGTGATGAACAGCCTATACAGCGGTGACCCTCAGGACCAGCTTGCAGTGGCCTATCATCTGGTGATAGACAACAGAAGGATAATGAACCAGGCTAGTGAGTTTTACCTTGCCTCCAGCCCACCTACTGGCTCTTTCATGGATGACATGCATATCCCCCCTGGCGTCAAACCTCACCCAGAGCGAATGCCACCCCTTGTGGCAGACAGCCCCAAGGCAAGGTGCCCTTTGGATGCACTGAACACTACCAAACCCAAACCGCTAGCTGTAAAAAAAGCCAAGTGGCACCTGGGAATCCGCAGCCAGAGCAAACCGCATGATATTATGGCAGAAGTCTACCGTGCAATGAAGCAACTAGACTTTGAATGGAAGGTGAGCATTGCTGCTAATAACATTTGTTGGTGTTGGCCCAAAGCCACCACTCAAACACGAACATTGTTTCTTTTACCGTTTATAATTATACAGATATTTGGTTAAGGAATAAATGTACCACTTCATACTTTCACACAAGAAACTGATCTCATGTTATTGTTGGCATTCATTTAGTCTAAAAAAGCTTTCATACTTTTGTACCTGTAGCTTGCAAAACTTTATATTTGGTGGTCCTGCAATTTAAATCTATGTGCTTTTGTGTTGTCACCCTGTCAGATGGGTTTCTGTTAGAAATTACAAGTCTTTATCAATACACCCTATGCAACCATGCCACCAGCAAGGAGTAAAATGAAGTTATTGTGACACCACAGGTCTGACTGTGTCTGAAGATTGCAGTGAAAATATTTTTTCTATTGAGCAGATCCAATGGTTTTTATTTCTATCTGTGTCTGAATTTCAGGCTAACTCTTCCTCATTGTAAGCAGGAGCAATGAAATGTTTTGACTGGAGCTGGAAATCTTATCACAGAATGAGAAGTGATAGCTTAGTAAAAATTGTAAACACCACAAGAGTAAGGGAGTCACATGATGAGGTCATTGAAAATAAACTTACACCATTTTTTATATTATCAATTTTATAAAGGTCCCAATACACTGGTCCGATTCCCAGCGGATTTCGGGACGATCGATTCCGGGCGCGTGCACGCGAAACGATCATCCCGGAATCGCGTGAAGCCTACCTTGTTCGATCGATCACGTCCGATCGATCGGGGGCCCAGAATCGGATCCGACAGAGAACCAACATGTTGGTCTTTCTGATCCGATTCTGCACACATCAGGGGGAGTTGCCATTTGTGAAGTAAGCGATCGGACACAGAATCGTCCAGGAATCCGTGGGCCAAGGTGGTATGTAGAGATCGGACGGACTTAATTGGCCGATCGATCGGACCTCCGATTCCCGCTGACATCGCCGGAATCGATCGGATAGGTGATCGATCGGCCATGGAATCGGACAATGTATGGCTAGCTTTACACACTCAACCCTCCTCCTCCCGAACGGACTGGTATGCATACAGCAGAAAACGCTGCATTGATGCTGCAAAAATGTGCGCAATGATGCAACAGAAC
Source organism: Ptychadena robeensis (assembly GCA_036250615.1). Lineage (NCBI taxonomy): Eukaryota > Metazoa > Chordata > Amphibia > Anura > Ptychadenidae > Ptychadena > Ptychadena robeensis. The sequence goes on along the minus strand of CM070038.1, from coordinate 29,347,754 downwards.
ACATATAGTGTGAAAGAGCCCTCAAACTTCCTAATAATGTCAGCCCTTGAGGGATGTATGAGAGGTTGGGAAGTGCTGGTCCCAGGATAAATGAATTACATAAACTGAATATGATTGTTTAGAAAGTCCCTCATATTACATGGTTTGGGAAAAAACAAAAGGAGATCTAAAGGAAATCTGACAGAGAAATCTAAAGGTGTATGGGGACCCTAAGTATAGCACCTTCTTATTGTACAGCAAGTTAGCACTTTCTGCTGCAAGTGGTATAATATATCATTTTTATATCACTGCCATCATTCTAACTGTAGAAGCCAGGTAAGCCATATTTTTTAGGATTGTGGGAGGAAACATGATCACCTCCCAGAATCCCATATGTACTTGGGAGGAACATGTGACCCCTGTGCAGATTTCGAATTGACAGCAACAAGATTTTTGAGAAATAACAAGCGCAGACTTGATCACCAATGCAGAGACATGTGTCTGGCTGAGCTTCAAAGCCTTTTCTCATGCCAGAAATTGTTGCTTGATTTTCTAACTTCATCGCATCATTTCCTTACCCAGGTGGTGAACCCTTATCACTTACGAGTACGGAGGAAGAACCCAGTGACGGGTAACTATGTAAAAATGAGCCTCCAGCTCTATCAGGTGGACAATCGCAGTTATCTTCTGGATTTCAAAAGCATTGATGGTATGTGAAGGTATCCTCTGCTTTATGAGCCTAAAACACACAGTATGATACACTGTTGTATTTGTCTCAGTTATAGAATATGTACAAAGTTTTGGCCACTGATAAAAAGCAGGGTTGTTAAAGCCGGGCACACACGTCTCGACTTTGCTCCCAGTCTTGGAAGCATGACCGCAGCGTGATGAAATGATCATGGCCTGATATCGAGCCGCAGCACTTCTGCGGCTGCCAGCCTGTCCGAAAATCCAAGAAGGTTTTTTCAACATGTTGGAAACCTGTTCAACCAAGTGGGATTGATTGATCCCGGTCGAAGAAGGGCACACGTGGCTCAATGTTTCGAGCACCATGAACGCCCATGCCCAGCTTTAGTCATTGAAATAACAAGCTTTGTACTCTTGTTTTTTTTCCCTTAAAACATATTAGTTAACATTTTAGTATTGTCAAATTTAAAGCAGCCTTTTCAGCTGGTATCAGGCGTACTTACCTAGCTACGATGAGCTTGTGGTGATTGTGAATCACGTCAGGCTAGCCGATCACTTCACTGCCTCTTCAGTGTCATTGATGACGGCGCCATTGACTTCCATGTTAAGCGGCATTGGATTCCCAGCCTACGTGTGGAGGGGAGAGGGTGGGGAAAAACCAGCAGAGTACAATGTTATTTGGCTTTGATTGCCTGTACCGCATCTTTGAAAAAGGCTCAGTATGTATACCTCCAGGGAGGCTTAAGCAGGCGCTACAAGGTTTCAGCATGTACCTGCATAAACAGATGCTATCCTTAAAACACTTGGCTTTTGATCTTTACTTCCAAACAAAAATACCCTAGACCGGTGCTGGTATAGGTGCTGGTATGGCACATATAGTTGTGTGTGTATATATATATATCTACCATGTTTTTCAGACCATTAGACACTCGGTTGTATATGCTGCACACCATATAGCAGAGCATCTGACGACAGAAATATATGTAGTCTTTTTCCCAGCTCTGTGGTCTGGTCGGGGGTTAAGGAGGGGGGGAAGCGGTCTCATTTAGTAAGATGCAGTAAATCCACCCCCCCCCCCCACTATATATTGTGTGTATTCATAAATATATATTTGTGGTGTGTGTATGTGTATATATATGTAGTTTGTGTCAGTATGATTCATGTGTGTAATTATTTGTTATTGCCATGTTGCCTAACATTAATAATTGGATTTTCGGTTGGATTGGATTTTTGGTTTCAGTTTGGGCAATGGTTTTGCCATTACTGCCCGTGACCAGTTTACTTCATCCCATTTTGCCTCAGATTTGTCCCCCTAGGGCAGGAACTACATGATACTTTCCTTTTTCATAACACAGGGTAATGTATTTTGCTGTCCATCAGAGTAGAACTCTACTTGGGATTTTAGTGGACTAACTGTAAGGTAACTTAAGAAAGCAGCATATTAATCATCCCTCTTTGAAGCAGGTTTTCCACTGAAACCTCAAACAAAGTAATCTAGCAATGGAGAATCCACTGTCTATGTTTTCATTCAGTTATTTATGTAAATCTCATCTATTTCAACTATATATATATTTTTTTTTTTATCCACAGATGAATTAATGGATCACAAGGCTGGTTCCGCCTCTCTCCATCGCTCCTGCTCAGGTGCTGGTCTGCAACGCCAAAGACTAAGCATTGACTCTACCTTATGCGAATCACAAAGCGGATCACTGTATGGCACCCTTTCCGGCTCCTTCTCGCTGGCCAGCCCGAGAGTCGGTAGCCACACCATGGATTTCTTTGAAATGTGCGCCAGCCTTATTACAACATTAGCTCGCTAACGAGTGGTATAGTTACTCCTTGAATAATGATTCCAGGTCTCTTTCATCTTCAGGACAGCCCTAGTAAGTCCTCCAGACCTTTATATTCAAATGTCTGGAATTATAAGGAGAGAGAGAGAGGGAACTGAAAATCACAGAATAGTGCAATAGATGGAATAGAGTAGCCTAATATTAAGTTCAGTAGAATAGTGTGGAGTTCAACAGTATTTAGGTGTAGGGAGGAAAAGAGCAAATCGAAACAGAGTTAAATACAGTGCAATAGAGTAGAATGAACTAAAATGGGTTACAATGGAGTGAAGTGGAATAGAACTGAACATAGTTTAGTTAAGCGCAGTAAAATAAAACAGAATGGATTTTGAATGAAGTAGAATGAAATGAAGTGCAATAGAGTAGAAGTAAGGTGCAGTGCAATAGTGGACAACTGTGTGTAGTGAAGTGCAATAGAATAGAATGTCTTAGAGTGGAATGCAGCAATGGCCCCCATACACACAGCGCTATGCTTCTTACTGATGTGCATGCACGTTCGCGGCAATCGATTGGCTGTGAAGTGTTGTTTCCCACATGGTGTGACAGATCCATGTCGCCCCAAAATCAGCATCCCCATCCAAAGTAATGGGTGTCTGCCAATCCTTTGGGCAACCAGCTGCAGCGTGATGACAATGCGTGTATGGGGGCCTTAAGGCAGAATATATTGAAGTGGTATATAGTACGTGCAATGGAAAATACATAGAGATAAAAAAGGAAGAGATTAGTAGAAAAGACTACAATGGAAATAAATATTGCCGAGTGAAGCAGATTATAAAAGATTGGACACAATGAAATGTGATAGAATAAAGAGTGAGTATGAGTGGATGTAGAATGAGATAGAGTTGAATGCATTAGAGTAACATATAAGAAATTTTGTGTTGTATAATAGGAGTATTTATAATATATATATATATATATAATAGGAGTGAGGCAGATTAGAGAGATGTGCAATATGGTAGAGATTAACAGAATGGAATAGAGTTGATTTTATAGGAGTAGCTGAACCTATGTATTTTGTTTTGTGGAAGAGAAGCGTCTTATAGTCCAAACTACAGTAATGTAAAGAAGTCAATATGCAGCTTGTATCTGTAAATTTTCTGTCCACTTAAAACACCTCTCCATACCAAGTGCGATGAAGTGAAATGGGACAGAGTAGAATCAGGTGGCATAGAATGGGCTGGAACAGAAGAGGGAAATCCAGAGACTCTGGGATATCATATCAATCTTCAGCATTCACAATTTCCAGATATGGGGATGTGATATGCCCCCCCCCCCCCCCAAAAAAAATGTTGTAGTTCCTCCTTTTGTCAATCTTCCACTAATTCTATGTGGACTGAAGCTGAGCCAATCGATCACTGCAGCTGTTGTAGTTTATTGGCTCAGACTGCATACTAATTGTATGTGCATGTTTAGTGGTAGATTTTGCGATTTATTTATTTTTTTGACTTCGACTATGGAGCTATAATGTGTCCGTCACATTTGGTGCTACAGCAACAACTTAAGGTAGCCATACACGCATCAATTCGCATGCAATGCACTTCAGATGCTTGATCCCTGGCCCATACTTTAGCATGTGTCTATACACTAGCAGGACCTATTCTCTGAACACTGACCAACTTATGGAGAGACACATTGTACAATTAGATACCATGAGTTGTGTATTTGCATCAACATTCTGCATTGCAATAAATACATTTTGTGACACTCATATCTCCTCCCAGATGTGAATAGCTGCTTTTGGGTAAGTTGTTCAGTGCCAGATTGTAAAAAATGTCTCTCCATAAGTCGTTCAGTGTGTTCAGAGAATGGGTACTGCTAGTGTATTGACACATGCTAAAGTTTGAGCCCTGCACACTCTGCTGCAGCAAACACCTTCCTTCTGGCACTGGACTTTTGTCTGGAGGATTATAGAGGAGCGCATACCATAGTCATGTTTATGTAACAGTCATCTGTCCCAGTCTAAAGGTGGCCATACACGGGTCGATTTCCCACACGATTCCTGGCCGATCGATCACCGGGCGCGTGCACGCGGATCGATCGCCAAGGAATCGCGTGCAGCCCACCTTGCCCGATCGACCCCGCCCGATCGACATGGCCCCCAAATCAGATCGGCCAAGAGAACCAACCTGTTGGTCTTTTCTGATCGATTCAGCACACATCAAGGGGAGTTGCCATTTGTGAAGCGATCGATCGGGCACGGAATCAGTGGCCTAAGGTGGTAGGCACAGACGTAATTGGGCGATCAATCGCCCATCCGATCGCCTGTTGGATCGCCAGAATCGATCGGATGTGTGATCGATCGATCAGGGAATCGACACATGTATGGCTGGCTTAATGTGTTACTAGCATAGGAGAATCTTTTTTTGGGGGAAGGGAGGGTAGGCCAATTAGCCAACCAGCACATCTTTGGAGTATGGGAGTAAACCTAAGTACCCAAAGGAAACCCATACAGACATGGGGAGAACATGCAAACTCCTTTACACTGTTATACAAGCTGTATACTGACTACTTACACGTCAATGTATCAAAGTGAACTATCTTTTGTGAGATATGCCTGCAAAAAATATCCATATATTAAAAATGAATAATATAATATATTAATGAGCTCAGAATAAAGTGGATATAATTCAGTTCAGAATATATCAGAAGGGACTTCATTCTCAAGTAGTATGAAAATAATCATATTCATTCGCAAGCTCTCCAATGGTGAAGGCCTTATGAAGACCTGAATCCCATTAAGAATAGTCATATGCAGATGGTCCCGACTTTGAAAGAGACCTGGCAGTACAGCTTTGTGGCCGGTCTATGGATTGGCGGTATCATTGATCTCAGGCAATGTGTCTAGCGCTCCTTGATGGCACTAGGACACCACAAACCCAGGACAGCTGCTGCTTTATTTATCTCTAACTTCCTGCCCCATGTGTTTCTCTATCCATGATACCTTCTTCTTAGGATATTTACGTAGGACATTCAGTGCGCTGGTTACACTAAAAAGCTAACTTATTGCCAGAACTGGAAATAGTGACTTATTTATTTTTGGTATATATGAAAGTTGTTATATAGATGGCACATTTTTTTTATTTTTCTATGTGCATTACAGTCAAATTCCTCCCATATTATTTACTTTCAAGATTTATCTCCGGTAAAATCAAACATACCCAGGTAAATAAGTTTGGAGAAAAATACTTAAATGTCCCTTTCACTCCCCTAATGCTGCAGTCACATAAAGTCTCTGTTCTTCTTCCTCTGTGACATGGACGTTTCTTTTTGATCGTAAAGCAGCATTGGTCTCCGCCTCTAGAACAGCCTACTATGGTGATAGCAGTTGAAGGGTGCTGGCCAGCATGAGCACATGCATGGTGAGCAAAAATGTGGGTTATATGTTTATGTTTGCCCTGAAATTGGATTTTACATGTATTTTCAAATTGTGACAAGAACAACTGACTGACATTTCTTGTGTGACACCCAACCGAAAATGTGGTAGCCCATCAGTCCATCAGTCTCTGCACACCAGTGACAGTGGCTGCTAAATAAGGAAGATATAACTTGATAAGTGACTGCCTCAGTGTTTTTCCTGGACCAGTTCACTTAACGAGGATGAGTATAAAAAGAAAAAAAAGTATCTGCTTCTGCTGCTTACTTGATTTCTAAATTACATTCTGCATGACTGTCACCCGTTAATGGATGTTCATTTAACATAGAACCCGGGCATCAAACTGAGATTATCATAACAAAATACTCATAAAATATATAACGGGGTAAAACAGTTACGCTGTTAACACCTTTAGATCTCCCTGTCAGATATCCTTTAGATCTACCAACAATTATGTAGTATCGGGTCCTCTGCGATTGAACACAGGTAGACTTGATTGTTTAGAAAGTCCCAAATATTATGTGGTTTTAGTAAAACAAACAAAAAAAGGAAATCTGACAGAGAAATTGAAAGGTTTATGGGGGCCCTTAGTATTTTCAATAATCTATTATTCATGGCAAATGTCCAAATTCATACTTAAAGGCTAAATACAGACCAAAGGGTCATAAAAACAAAGTACCATATTTTTCGGACCATTAGACACTCTGGAGCGTCCGATGGCTAAAAAAAAACTTCAACTTTTTCCCACTCTGCAGGCTGGAGCTCCATGCCACGAGCAGCAGAGCAGGAGTTAAAGAGGTGGGGAAGCTGTCCCGCCTGCAGTTCCAACTGGCAGAGCTGTATGTGATCTGGGCATGTGGAGTCCAATTCACATATAGTGCAGATTGAAGATCCACTTTTGATCGGCCCTCACATCTGCTTCTGTCACTGTATGTGAGTCAGGCTCACGCTGCCCAGCTCACAGACACAAAGCCTGGCTGACATACACAGTGCTTTGGCTCTCTGTGTGTGAGAGTAGGCTGCATGAGTCCAGCTCTCACATACACAGGCAGAGCTAGATGGCAAAGCTGGCTCTCATCTAGCTCTGCTACTGTATTGTTGATGTCATAAATAAGCTTATTGTTTGGCGGGGGCCAGCGGCCTTTTTTGGGGTAAAAATGTGTGTCTTAAGCTAGCCACACATGTTTTTTTAGCATTCAATCGATGTTAGATTAGATTTTGTAGCTCAATGAAAAAATTTATTTCAATTTGAGGAGTACGATTATTATTTCAATTTGGGGAGTATGATTATTATTTCAATTTGGGGAGTACGATTTTTATTTCAATTTGGGGAGTACGATTATTATTTCAATTTGGGGAGTACGATTATTGTTCAATTTGGGGAGTACGATTATTGTTCAATTTCGACTGAAAAGTTCATTGAAGTAATCCAACATCGTCGATTGAATTCCTCTTATGATTTAAGTTTCAATCGGAAATGATGTGTTAAGGGAGGTAGCCACAAGGAATGTAGTTCAATGATTGTACAATCAACCAAAATTTTTATAACCTGTCCGATCACGATTCAATTGACGATTTGACAAAAATTGATCAATAATCGTCCATTGTACTATGTGGGCAGAAAAACGATTTTCTTTCCATCGATTGAATTTTTCAGCGAAAAACGTCGATTGAATGCTAAAATCTGTGGCTAGCTTTATGGTATGAAAATGGGGTAAATCTGATTCACTCATTACACCATTGAATCCCTGGGATTTACCTACGTAGGAATTTTGTGGCGCGTAGCAAATGTGAACAAATCTTTCCTATTTACCTGTTCTTACATTGCTGCGACAATGCAGACAAAGACGCGTTAAGATGAAAGACATCAAAAACGCATCTGTTCCTTTCTGGATTTTTGACACATTTTACTTATAGAAGTCAAGGGTGCATTAGTAGAAATGGTTGAATTTTTCAACTAGCTGATTTTGTTAGTGAATTGCCAAGCCCCTGAACATGGTATCATCTCCAAAATAGCTGGAGATGAAGCGAAGCATTGTGGGAACATTTGAAAAATAACAGTATTGCTCCAGCACATGGAGTTTTTGAAAAAAATTAAAACTTCGATTTGAACATCAAAAATTACATATGCTGGAGCAATAATTTCTATTTGTATTATACCCTCAACCCTTCTCTACATCTCCAGCCAGTGTAGTAATGATACCATGCTCGGGGGCTGTGCAATAAACTCACAAAGTTGAACTGGTCGAACTTTCCTAAAAAACAATGTGACCATCTTTAGCAGGGGCGGTCCTACTGATATTGCCGCCCCTCCACCCCAGCCTCCACCCCCAGTCAGGGGAGATCATGGGGGGGTTTCTGCCAGCCATACAGAGCTGAGAAATTATAAACTGTTAAGGCTAATTGGTAGATATTAGAGCCAATCAAGTACAACAACTTCACTACCTGATTGGCTCAAGTTCAGTCTATATACAGTTTGCATTCTAATGTCGAAACTTCAGCATCTTATGTACTATATCTAGTGGATATTTTAAGCTAAATTACTCTCTGACATTTTGTACTTTTTGGTGCAGTTGTAGGATGTCTGTGGCCTTGTTTCTGCCTCTACCCACACCTTGTAGCCTACTACTATAGATGGTCAATAGGAAATGTTAACATTAGTATGCAAATTGTATGCAGATTTAAACAGAGCCATCAAGCACAGCAGTACTTTTGAGATAAGTCAGCTCAGTATTATGCTAGCCATACACATGCCGATAAGCAGCCGATTTTTAATCTGACCGACGGGCGTGCGCGCTCGCGCCGTCGGTCAGGTTAAAAATCGGCCGCTAATCGGCATGTGCCCACAAGATCCCGGTCGCCCCACTTCTCGGCCGGCCAGAGAACGGACATGTCCGATCTTCTCTGGCCGATGAGAGCCGATGAAAGCCGATGCCATAAGCTGCAATGAAGCGGCGTCTTCATTGCAGCTTATGGCCGGCACACAAAGGGTGCCCAGCCGATTGAAGGGGCCCCATAATGCAACGGGAGGCTAACGTGATGACGTCATCACGTTAGCCTCCCGGAAAGATATCGGGACTAGTCTGCCTACACACATCGGCGTGTGTATGGCAGGCTTTAGTCTGCATACAATTTGCATGTGTATGAGGACATTTCAGCCTTCCATCGATCATCTCTACCTTATTCAAACCAGGATAAAGCTATACATACACACATGGATTCCCATGCATTTGTACGGCCACTGATCACAGCGTGGTGACGTCACTGTGCTGCTTTCGGTCAGATGGGAATCGCTATGTGTGCCAATTACACATCGATTTCTATCAGATGGGGACCCAGGACCCCATTCAAAGTAGAGTGGATTGCCGGGTCAATGACTTAGCGGTGCTATTCTGGTCGATCACTCAAGGTGGCCGCTTAATAGCATCTATAAAAATGTTGCGCGTTAGCTAGACTGACCCTTCAATAACAGGCGAAGAATACATGTCCTTTGTCAGTGTTATATTATCGCCGTTACGTTGTCCTGGTTTCCTTTAAATGTGACTCATTATCACGTGATCATGTAACAAATGTGCGTCATGTCAAAGTTTTGTGTAAAATCAGTGTACCACAGGATTATACATCCGGCTGCACCCCATGAGGCCTGCGCCACATCCTGATATTATTTAACAAATAAAATGTTTAGGTCAAGTTTCAGCGATTATGTGCAATATGGCTTAAGCCCCCCATACACGTTCTGATTATTCTCCCGACCGATTTTTTGTCCGATCCTGTCACCCGATTTTCACCTAAAATGTTATGGTCAGTCGGTCGGCTGGCACGAAAAATCGGAATTCGAATTATCACCGATCCATCAGCCCGACCCTATTTATTAACAGCAGATCGACCAAAAATTTACGGACAGGTCTGAAGCGGTCCCGAAATTGGGATCGGTCGGGTACATAATTCCGAATCCGATCAATCTCCCGATCGATTAATCTCCCGACCCGATCGGTCGGTCGGGCAAAATTTGTACGAAAAATTGGAACGTGTATGGGGGGCTTTAGACATAGATTCTATATTATTGATCTGTAGATTTTGTACACATTGTAGAATATAAATGATATAGAAAGTTTTACCATCACAGATATCTATATTGTGTGTATTTAAAATGATCAGCTCATTATTAAATTTTAAAAGCGTGACTAAATCCTGTCTGCAAGTGTCAGTTTATTCTAGAATGCAACTATAATGTAACTGGGTCTACACTATCCATAGTACAGGTGCACCCTGCATTACCCTATGACAGTGGTTCCCAAACTTTCCTTGCAGGACCCCCTTTTCTATTTAGAAACATTATCGAGCCACCATCCCAATTCAAACACAGGTTAAGAATGAGGGCCCGCGCCCCCCTGGCATACCTTGGTGCCCACCCCCCAAATTTGGGAACCACTGCCCTATGGGAAGTGGCATGGGTCATACTGGCCCGTCATGGAGGGTAATAATGGGCGAACTGTCTGCTGTGTGGGCAGTTCAGCGGGAACATTGAATGTTCACTGCTCTTCTCACTGGCAAACAGTACGGGTGTTCAAACCACCTCCTTTGCTGGTGAGAAGAAGTCTTTTATTGTTCCCCCGGCCAGACCTTCCTCCTGGTCCGGACGGAGGAAGAATAATTTTCACTGGGTAGAGACACCAAATCTCTAGTACTATACCGGGGACTGTGCGTTCCATATACCGGAAGTGACGTTGCAGCGTAGTTTCCAGTACAGCTCCGATTCAAATTCCCTGCCAACAGTCCGATCCCCCTGTTCGCTGACAGACACGGACGATGTTCGTCCATCACTATATAAGAATTGACAGTGTGCACAGAACATGGGTGTTCAGGTATTCTGAGAGGGGCAGTATGTGCTGAAGAGGAGTGTACAGGATAGGATGTTGGGCGGAGGTATTCGGGGGGGTTGGTGTGTAGCTAGGGAGGCAGCCAAGGTGGTATGGTGTGTGAGAATTGTGCTGTCAGCCAGAGAGAGCTGGGAGAGCGATATCTTCAGAACTCCCCGCTGTCAGGTCTCTTCTGCCTCTGTGGATTGCACACAGTACACATACCCTCCCCTACCACTGCCAGCCAATCAGAAGCCTGTGGGAGAAGTGGGAAGACAACCACGGTGGAACTAGCTGAAGACAGAAAGTATAGCACATATAATGTGTCTCCTATGTGAATTATGAATGTTTCTGCAATACAAATTCAGGTAGTGTGAAATGGCCCTCAATCTTTACCTGTGTTTTTGGGGGTAGGGCTCCATAATGTTTGAACAGGGGGGCACTGCAAGAAAAGTTTGGGAACCACTGGTGTAAAGCATCTCTTTTCAATGTATCTTTTCTTTCATTTTTATTTCTGTCTTTATAATACCCTATGCTCCCCTTTGCTCTAATATGTACTTTCCCCATGTAATAAAAATAAAAAAGGGAGGAGTTAGCAAGCATCTGCCACAAAAAAGATGCCTTGTCCAGCATTGAATGCAGTGGTGGTCAACCGAGTTGATATGACAGCCACAAGTGCGGCCCTCGGCATCACTAAAGGGCCGCACATAACATTTTCCATCTATACTGACTTGTAGAAGCATTTTTTAATACATAACAGCACAACACTGTAGTGTGGTATTGCACATTTTGTATACATCGTCAAAGGTTATGTGCTGCAATATATATTATACAATCACCCCCCGTTCATTGGTGGAATAGTGGGAGCATAGGCACTCACCTGTCTGCCTATTCCCCTGCCAACACTAGAGGAGGAGAGGCAAGGGACTTCCTCATGCATCATCTGGGTTGCCGATTGTCTTTTATGTACATCTATCATGTAAGTTTATCGCCTCTCCTCCTCTTCCCACTCTAAGAAGATCCCAGACAAGGACCTGTCAGTGGGGGGGGTCGGTGGACAGGTGAGTTCCTATGCCCTATGCATTAACAATTACGTTTCGGGGGCCCCAGGTGGAGGACTGAGGGGGCTGCAGGTTGGTCACCTGGGATTTAATGTCACCTCCCTAAGCACAACTGTAATCTGTAAACTCATCCCTGTCAGGTTTGATAGGATCCCACGAGAAAATTATAATAGAAAATCAACCAGTAATGGAAAAACACTGTTTGCCACGTATTATTACAAAGTCCAAGGACACTAGCTGAAACCGTAATTAAACTTAATCAGATAGATAAGCCACGAGAACTAGCCATAATAGAAAATCAACCAGTAATGGAAAAACACTGTTTGCCACGTATTATTACAAAGTCCAAGGACAATAAGGGGGGGGTGAAAGAGAAATTGTTTTATGCAACTGTCAGCTAATCAAAATTATAAGTTGGCAGAGGAATATGATTACTCTATGATGAGTGTGTAAAAATTGGAACATAAATAAAGAATCTGGGGACATGGTTCCTCAGAGCAGATCAATGATAGCATACAACCGTGTCTGTATCTGAGTCTGTTCTCCCGATATCGGTCCAACCTGGTAACCAACAGCCACGATAGACGACCACTTGACAATCATGAGGATTGCCTTCACACCCCTAACTCTTGAATGAGTATAATAAGCCAATGTTCAACAATCAATGAGATAAAATAACAGTGAAGTCTTTTTGGTGTGTCAGTGTTTCCTTTTATTATACGATTAAATATTCAGAGCTCACTAAACAGAACATAAAGACGGATCAGATTTAAAAGTCTATGCTGGACATTTAGAGTGAACAAGTAAATGTGGCATTATAACAGAATTACATATACAGTCTGCCACCACAGTGAACTATACAAAGTCTGGCGCGGTTGAGAATACATGTGCCCAGTGACAATTTTTTTTTTTTTGTACATTTTCATCAGGTTTTAGGGTTTTGTTTGCCAAAGGTTTGAAACAACAGTCTAGCACCACACGAACGAGGATACATTGACCCAAGGATATCTGTTCTCAAAGAAATAAGTCTGCTTCTATTGCATGTGATCTGGCTGTCATTTCCAGTCCAACTTGAGTTTCAGACTTGAAAATGACAAAGCCAGATAAAGCCAGGTATGTGGGATTTGTGTGAGATATCAGCCATGGAAACCTTTATGTTTCTTTCAGAACAGAAGAACCTGGAAGGGCGGCAGCAGGTAGAGCTGGACGGTCAGATTCAGGGAGACTATCACTGGAGGTTCTAAGAAAAACTGCAGAAGCCATTGGAATGTTTTCCAGAACAAGAAAGGATTGAATTAGTTTGGACATACACTGCTTGGCCCAAAAAAATTATTTTTAGGTCTAGGTTCAGCAACAGTATATGCTCCAAGAATGAGGTCAGCTGAATATAAGAAAATGGTTATTCCATCAATGGATTGTTTCTTCACTGATGGCACGGGCATATTCCAAGATGACAATGTCAGGATTCATCGGTCTCAGATTGTGAAAAAGTGGTTCAGGGAGCATGAGACCTCATTGTCACACATGGATTGGCCATGGAGTACAGACCTTAACCCCACTGAGAATCTGTGGGATGAGCTGGAGAAGACTTTGACACAGCGATTAGGTGTCGTTATAAAAGCTAAAGGCGGTCCAACCAAATGGGTGTGACCTTTTTTTTGTGGCAACTTTTGGGCCAGGCAGTGTATTTAGGGCATCACCAAGCCTAGATCAATCAGGAACTAGTGGAATGAATGCCTTTAAGTGCCATCTCAACTTCAGTTTCCTTGAACCTGGCTTGATAGATTGGCTGAACATACATTTTAAAAGGTCCACTCCAAGTTCTATCTCTTAAGTATTATAAATGCTAGAAGCTGGGGGGTCAGTGCTTCTTTACAGAAGGCTGGTACATCTCTTTCTTCCTGTGCTGGCAATAAGGTTCTTATACAGGAAGTTAAGGGAACAAATCAAAATGTCTTTCTTTACTATGGTAGGGTAAGGCAAGAATCCCTCTCAGATTGTACAATGTCCCTGACTTCTGGTCTGGTATACATTGGTCATTGGGGAACGGAAGGCTCTTTAATGGATCCCCAGATATCAGAGAAATGTGGCCTTGGGTGATCTATTCTTTGCACTTTACTATTTAGACTTCTTAATTGCCACTATGTGTGAAAGCATAACCTCTATTAAAACAATTGCTTCTAGAACCATACTGGTCCATTAAGTAGCAATCGTGAAATAAAAAGAGGAGAAATTCAACCAAATAAGCACCTCAGCGAATCCTCAGTTTCCAAAATGTATAACTGAAAGGGTTACACATCCAATGAAGCATCTCATTAATAGATGACTTGAAGTCCCCAACCAAACTTTGGAGGTTTCCAGAGCAGAGCTCCCCCTTCCCAACTTCCTGGCTTTGGCCTATCACTTCTATCACAGAGACAAGAGTTATCAGTCATATCCGACACACTGGAAATGAGGGTTTGCAGATCTCAGCACAGCAGTCCCCAAAAGACATAAGAAAGAATATTCAACCCATAGACATCCCCCCAAACCTGAAATATCAGTTTGGTAGCCTGGACCCTTTGACAGACACATTATAGGAGAGAATAGATTTATATTCAGCCAGGGCGTCATGCTCCTTATATACCGCCAGAGGTTTAGGTGAAGTAAAATGTGCATTTCCTTTTATTGTCCTTTACACGGTGAAAGCATTTTTAGTTTGAAAAATTTGTCCTGGAAAAAAACAAAAAAAAAAAAAAAAGAACAACTTCAAGTTAGAAAAAAAACATTACACTTTAACTTACATACATTTACTTTGTATTATTTTTTTTGATCCATGTGTGAACAGGCTTAGCCCCACGCAAGCAGGGATTTGTCTGCCTACACCAGGACCAAGAACTTATTAAAATTTAAAGCAGACCTACCACCAGAAATTGATAATTTCATGAATGGCACAAGAAGTGCACATACTAGGGAGGAATGCATAAAAAACCCTTACCTGTAAGGAGTAATTTAAAAAGATCCCTTGCAGCCCCCCCCCCCCCCCCCCCCCCCCCCCCCCCCCCCTCTCTACCTGGCTCTGATCATGGGCAGAACTCACCATAGAGATGGATGGATAAATCCCTCATTTCTGCTCTCCATTAAACTGCATGGAACATATTTTTCCATAGAAAACCATTATAAATGCCCCCAGTGGCCACTCCGGATATTGCACCCAGATTTAACCCCAGAAGCCTAAAAAATAAAAGAGGAATCTCTCATATGATTCCAGAGAACAGCAGGTAAGTATATTTTTGGGGATTGTGGAGTGCTACACCACCATCATAGCAGCTCAGAGGTAAGTCAAACATTCATTTTGCATATATATTTTTTTAGATTTAGACTTTATTGACCCAAAAATTCAAAATTGTGATATTTTGTTGCATCTTTAACCAATTGAGTGCCAGCATACCCTTCTACACATGAGTGGAAAAGCCATGGAGGTCAATGGCGTTGCCCCCCCCCCTCTTGCCTCTTCGTTGTCATTGATGACGCCAAAGAGGCAGGCACAGAAGGGATCAGTGGGTCTGACGATACTCTAGGTCACTGCAGGCTCGCCGGGGATAGGGGAGTATTCCTGGCTGTAAATCGGAGGTAAGTAACCACCCAGGACGTTAAGGAACAACACAAAGTATATCAATATTGAATTTCTTTTTTGCTCGATACATTTTGTCTTGATAAAAAACACAGGGGAACTTTATAGGGAAAGCGGCGGATGCATCTGTGCTGATCGAGAACATGCACAAAAAATAAGGGGCTGGAATTGATGGGGTCCAACATCAATCATGCTGTGTGGTGGTGGCGGGCAGCAGCAGTAATCGGCAGTACCACAATCGATATGGTAATTGCACAGATCGTTTAACATTGGGATTGATTGTGCAATGATCTGTATGTGTATGGCCAGCTTTGCAGGAATGCCCTACACCCAGCAGCCAGAGACAGACGCTTCCCTGGGTCTCAGAATAGCGTTAGGATTGGGTAACAATCCATCATACAACTATACATAATCAGAAGTTAGAGCTGATTGAATTTTCATTTTTAGATAAAAGTTTCCGTTTTTTCAAATTGTAATCTGACTGCAGCACACCAAGTGACCCAGACAGCAACATATTTCTTCCAATGAGCGCTACAAAACACCTCTCAAGTAAGACATTCAATGTTAGAATTTAAATGCATAAAAAAAAATATTGCTATACCTTCAGCCACAAATAGGGGTAGATAACAAACACATGCAAGTTATATTTTATCTACTTACTGGAAGTTTAAGTGTTGAATCGCCACATAGCCATCTGGAAGAAAAGCACAGGCATTAGTCCTCTGATTTGCAGGTTAATATTTTGGAGAAATTAGATTGTACAGTATTCCCCTAATAAAATGATTCAATAATTATGGAGGACTTAAGGTAGATTGATTCCTGGATGATACATTGGATGGGGACCCTTGGTACCCAGTGGCAGATTTACATATGGCCAATTGCCCAGGGCGGCATCATGGTGGGGGTGGCATTCACCCATACTGCTCCCCTCACTGCCGACACAGGGAAAGGAGAAGCGTCAAAGCTTGCCATCGCTGTGTTCCTTCTCCTTCCCCCGAGAGTGACGCCCCCCCCCCTCATTTGGGGGAAGGGGCGCCAAAGGACTCAACACAACCTTAACAAGGGATTTACAAATACCAACCGCATTCGAAATATGTAACTACACCAGTAAAAAAGTCTGATGTCCGCCTGTTCACGGGGTGATCTGGAAAACCGGAAGTGGCATCAGTGACGTCACTACGCATAGTTCCTGGTTCCCACTTCTGGTTTTCGGAGCCGATTTTTCACTAGAAGACCAGATTCTCTACCAGGTCTCTAGTGAAAAGATTCTTCCTCTGGCGGTATCTTACTGCTCCTGATCCTGCCTGTGGAAGAATAATGAGCTCCTTCTCGCCGGCGAACCGGACAGTTCGAACACCCGTACTCCTAGCCGGCTAGAAGGAATGCGAACATCCAGTTTGGACATCACTACTTATTACAACAATGTGGTGCTGGTGTCCTGGATAGAATTCCTGGTAACATTTTCCACCTACCACCCCAAATTACACTCACATTTGCCCTCAGCATTCCGGCAGATGATCTGATCTTCGTTGGTGACATCGATGACTTCTACAGTCTCTCCTGGCTTTGCCTGGAGCGCCATTTTGTCTTTTGGATTTGTAGGAGCCGAATCGGCAATAGTGGCGACATTACAAATGGTGATATCACCGGTATACTGAATCATAGAGAGAGAAAGACATTGGCCAATGAAAATACATGAAAGGACTGTTAGTACTTTATTACACATATGTATGTAAATGATCTCATCAATGTTAAATTATTATGACACTATAGATAATTATATCATATAAGATGCCACCAATAAGGCTAGCAGCCATCCATCTACGAATAATAGTAACAAATTTGAATAGAATGCATATATTTTATCATGTTAGAAATCAAAAGTTATTTTTTTGCTGTATCTGTGATAAAAAAAATTGCCACTTATGATTCTCAAGTCTACACTTGTAAAGAAAAATACATATGTCCCAACAATCCATCTGGGTTCTGGTTCTTCTGCATCACCGATGATGCTGTAGAGGCGGGGGTTTGGGGATGCACCATTGACGGCATGCAGGCAATGGCACTCTGGGTCCTTAATAAGTACCGTATTTTAGGACCATAAGACACACCCAGTATTTAGAGCAGGAAAAAAAAATCCCCAATGCAATATCACTTTCAGCCACTAGATGTCACTAGTGAACACTTGCTGTCAGCATACAGATGACGTCACCAGCTTCCCTCTCACACATCGGTGACGAGCTTGGGGTTGAAGGGGGAACCTGCATGCATCTCTTCCCTCTACGGCTAACAGACAGACTCCGCAGATGGGCGAACTAACAAAAATGTAATATGTACTGCCCTGATTATGTGTGTCTCTCCTGTCATGATGGGCTCCCTGCCTGCCTTTCAGGGCACTGAGCGGCATCACATAGTCCCTGCTGCCCATTCAAGAGGCAGATTGAACAAATTGAGACTCCTAAAAAATGTTCTTTTACCATGCCTTCAGATCATAAGAAGCAACCTCATCCTATGGTCAGAAAAATACGGTGATCTGCTTTGATTTCCTGTACCACATTTAAAAAAAACCGGTGCTTAATGCTCCGGGGGCTACACTTTAATTTTAATTGACTTTGGTATAGAGCTTTGTGTAAAGAGCCTATTGGGCAGTCTTAAGGTGAGCATACACGTTTAAATTTTTGTTCGATCAATTTTGTTCGAAAAAAAAAAGATCATATTTATGTAAAATCGTATTACATTTGCATTGTTTTTATCATCACATAATGATTTCCAAACAAATAGATTCCTTTTTTAAGTCCTGTGCGTTACCATCAGATACACATCGATCAATATACCTAGAAAAGTTAGATACTTGTACCATCAACGGACATTTACCAACATGTCTGACCACTGCTCAATCAATTTTATGTTTAATCTCCATAAATTTTTTTTCGAAAGAAAAACATACTACTCTGCATGATAGATCATTTTTTACTCAGCGGAGTGTATGACCAAATTGTAACACCGGGCAGTGTGAGTGGGTGCCCTACCACGACCAGGTTCTTTGGATACTCAATGTATCCCTCGTCTATATGGCTTCACACATAAATCGTTCCTCATCCACTCCCAATAAACGATTGTTCACACATCCAGATAGGGGGTATTTACAATGTTTACTAGCAGGGCAGATTATATACAGGCATTCTCCATCACCCAAATGGTAGGGATGGGGCATACTTAGGGTCTATGTTGCAAACATGTGCCTTACCAGCCTGCTGGGAGTGGACAAAGGTAGCCGAAGCTCTCACCCAAGATGTGGTCAATCCAGGAGGGGAGGCTTGATCCAGTCGATAGGCCTCAACTCAGCTCAGCAATCCCCACAGGATGCAGGAACAGCAGAATGGCCCTATTGCCATTGTAATAGTGTAAGACACTACTATATAGACTAGGGCCAAGAAGCGGCCAGTATCAGTAGCTGGGCAGATTAGGTTAGCTACATTGAGAACTGGGAGGGCTTTGGCTGGACCTCGGGTGACTCAGCAGCAGGTGATTGACACATTAACATATTTTACAGACATTAACCATGTCATGGCCAGACCTATGTATTTACACATTTAAGTGAGTTTCTACTTCACTACAAACTTTAGATACACAACTGGAGGAGGACTCCCAAAAATGCAAAATCAGGCTCTAAATAATATCAATAAACAGTAGAGCAATATCATCAATGTACCTTGAATTTCTGCCGGAAAACCTTCTCTTCCTTGGCTGCCTTCCCAGTAGAAGGTAGTGTGTTTCCTTTGCTGAAAGCCAAGATTAAAGTAGCGGTAAAATATAAATCTCACATACTACCTTTCTCTATTTCACAAGTAACTCTGTGATTAGAGAAGAGTTTTACCCATCACTCCTCTGGCTTTCTGTCTTTCCCTTCGGCTCTTTGTTCTTTTGGAAAATTGAGCGCCAGGGCGACGATTTGTCTTCCTTCTCTCTGGAAAGGAAAATGCCAGAAGGTTTGGTTATATCTTTTAAGGGGACATTGTATTCTAACCTTGGATGACTTAAAGTGGACCTACCACCAGGAATCTATGTTTTCATGAATGGCACTAGAAGTGC